>CM035406.1:166905919-166988419 GCA_020310875.1 Ceratopteris richardii
GGAACATCTATTGGTCTTTGCTAGGGTTTTCAAATGAAAACCAATTAGAATTCCAAGTACTTGAATTTTCACAGATTCAAGTTCAATTGGTTTACTCTTGAATAATTTGTAGTGACAAGAGATTTTGACTTCTTATCTTTAGATTCCTTTCTTACTGATGTGTTAGGTACCCACCCCGATAGGGACTTTACAGGAATCTCTCTACTGCGTAAGTCTAAGCATCCACTCATGCTTTCTAGATTTGTACCAAAATCCCTTTAAGGATAGGCAAAAATTACGTTTAACTTTCCATAGACTTAAGTACCATCTTCACAGTTGCAGACTATATTTTCGGAATTTCTTCACTCTATTCCCACTCGGAACAACTTACTCATTTCACAAATTTTCATTAGATAAATGGAACATGAGAGAATAATTTCCAAAAGGAATTTTATTGCCAATACTTGGGCAATCTTCAGAGTAGTTCCAATCACACGTTCTTGCACAATCATATTGGCCAAGCTTGATCAAGTATGGTTGACCTTGCGACTAAAATAAAGACTTAGTATTTATTATTAAGATCTCTTATACTAACAAAAGCATCCTCGCTTACCATGAGATTTTTAGAGATCTTTTCCTTAACTTAAATCCAAGCATACACTGATGCCTCTTATATTCCAAAGCTAAGAATCTTTGATACAGCTTTAGGTTATATCATTATTTGGACTTAACTACCAATACTGGTGGTTTGGGAACTGTAAGGAACTACTTGCTATTAAACTTACTTGAAAAATTCTAGTCTCACATATAGGGAGATTTTTTTCTTTCAAGAACTTTAGATTTCTCCCAAGGAATCAAGTAATACTAAGCCAATGATTCACCTTGGACTCTTTTGATTTATTGAAATAATCTTTAAAAGCAATCTTGACTTTTGGACGAACAATAAAGATTTAAGTCTTGGTCTTGTCCAAAAGATATTCCTTTTTAACCAATGAAATAGTTAACCAAACTATTTCCTTTATTGGCTTATCTTTAGGAAGTAGTTTACTTCCCAAAGATGACTTTATCATATTGTTTAGGAAATATCTTGATTATCAATGATTATTTTGATGCATATTTTAGGAAATATCTTGATTCCCAAAGATTAATTTGACTTGGGTTTCTTCTTTAAGCCCTAGTTAGCTTAAACAAAACCAAGCATAATTTTCTCATCCTCAAAAAAGTGCTTAAAAAAGTTTTCTTGCTTTTTGAAAATCTTGCATCTTGACTAGAGATGCAGTCATGGAACCGAGCATCCAACTATTGAACACTAAGTTCAAGTGATGCTAAAGTTTATTCACCCCTTTGAGGCTCATCACTCATCAGGATGAAATCAAAGAAAAAACTTCAAATGTCTCATGATTTTTTCAAATTTGGAACATAAAAACTATCCTTTGAACTTGAAAGTTCAATTGATTGAAGTTCTATTTGATATTATTTGATTCTTATCACATCTTGGCATAGATTCAGATAAAACTTCAAAAGGAAACTTTATCAACCTATTTGGATGCACGATTTCGTAAATCCAAGCTAATGACTACATCTAGGCTTGTCGTTAAGATTCTCTAAGTTTTTCTCCTAAACTTAGAGTCATCATGGAAATTTTCAAGTAGTCCTATATTCTTGCCATTCCAATGAGCAAGAAGATTGAACACTTGGCTTTCGAAGGGACTAATTTTACTAATCAAGACTCTTAATTTGTGATACGTAAGTATCACATTTGGGAAAAACAAACTAGCTACTTGAGTTGCATGGCAAACAGGAGCCTTGCAACTACCTAGTTTGCTATTTTTCCTAGCTATGTAAGTTGAGTTAGAAAAAAGAGGTAATGAAAGTATAAGTATTCAACTTCTTAACAAACAATCATGCATATGCAAATGCCTGTTCTTGCATGCAAATGCATGTGAGTGCATGCATGTGTTTCCATGAGTTTCATGCACCAAACTTAAATCAAGAAATTTCTTGAGCTTGAAAATGCATGTTCCCTAATCATCCATGCACAAACATTCTAATTTCTAGCTTTCAAAAGGTTATAACCATTCATGTGCATAAACTATCTTTTTCAAGCAAGAAGAAAACGTGTTTTGTGCATGAAAACATTCTTTGAAAAGGAGAAATGCACCAATATTCTTTCGTAGATGCATGCTAGTGCTTGATGTATTTCCCAATATTGCTATTTCCATTTAGCTTTCAATGAATTCATAGCATTTTCATTATTATTATAAAAAAAATGATGACTACTATCATGCTTCAATAATATTTAGATGCAAGATACATGAAAGAGACGAGTAACGCAAGTATTGGAATGAGAACATCAACTTGTAAAATACTGATCTCCCAATTAAGCTATGTCCCTACATTGATCTTTTGGAAGAGGCATTTGTGATCCTTAGAATCCTCGAGAGAAATCTTTCCACGCAAAGAAGAGCCAACCTTCATAGCCATGCTTGTTGGGAAAGATGGAAGGACACCTCAAGAAATGAGTTGGTACTACCAAATCCGTCTTAGTACCTATCCTATTCTACTTTAGAGTTGTGTTGTAGGCCCTCTTAGATTCCCAATGACACTAAATAAGTGCCTATGTACTTTGGAGATTATGCTTCAAACAATTAGATCGAGCTGAGCACTCTCAAGCCTAGCTTTTGATCATTTGGCATTGGAATTGACTTTTGTCACTTGGTGTGGCATTGGAGCAAAGTGCATCAATTTTGCTCAAATATCATGTTTTCGGCTATTGTCACATACTTTTGGCATGATTTTTGTTGGTTTTTGGTGTTTATACCCCTCTCGAACCAATCAGAGATTTCAAAATTTTATTTAGGCCCGACAAGGATTGCAAATGAGAGACTCGGTGCTTCTAAGATTACTTCAATTTGCATTGAAAGGCTTCATTTATATCAGGAAAATGCTCCAGTGCTATTTTTTCTCTCTTTCTTGTTATCATTAGTGTCTATATGAAAGGCCAAATGGCCATTGAACACTTTTGTATATGTTCTTTAATAAAACATATAGTGGTTTTGTCAGACAGAAACTATAAGTTCAATTGCATTTATAACATTTGAGAAGTCTCTATTCGTGCTCCCTGTGTACTGTGTTTTTCTGCGTATTCTATAGCCTTTGTGCAGAGTACTGTGTGTGGCACATGGAGATCGGTTTCGTATCCTGAGGATATCATCTTGGAGCTCTCAAGAAGGAGAGCACACTATGGTGCATCACAATCAAAATACTTCACTGGTATCAGAGCATTTCGATGCAAAATCTTTGCTCCTTTTGTGTGGGTGAAGCTAGCACCCACCCACCCACCCAAGTGTTTCTCCAAGACTTACGACTAAGGCGGAGACCAAGGCATAGACCTTGGCATACCTTTTCATTCGAGTCACTCAATTTAGCATTGGTGTCATTGGCTGCACCTGCAAGAGGACATCAATGATCAAGGAAGGTAGAGGTTCTTGATACTTCTCGAAAGGTCATGCATCCCAGTATTGTTCCCCCCCCGAAGGTCACTTAACCATGGCAATCTCATGCCAATAAGCTACTCTCTTGTGGTGTCTGAAGAAGGGGAAAAACTAAGGTAAATATTACCTTGACCATGTTTTGGTCCCTCAAATCTTCATTCTTTACTTCCAAAGCCTATTTTGGAAGCCTTTCTGTGTCATTTTACTGCATATATTGAGCACATACACATTATGTATCCCTCTTTTGATACCAGTTATGTACGTCTATGTGGTCATTGATATAGCAGTTATGTTGTTTTTTTCATAAAGCCTTTTACATTTGATATAGAGGGTCGTGGTGAGGTTTTCCTAACTAGGAGACACCCAGATGTCGGGGTCTCTTCGATGTTGTAGGTGGAAGACTTATCCACCCTCGCCATAAGAGATGTATGATAGTTGTTCATAGGTGATCGATAAGCCTAGGTCGCTCTTTTGGGTAACTGATTATATGTAGCGGAGTCAATGATTCACTATGCAGGTAAACATGTCACAACTTGCAGTTTTATGATATTTTGACACTCGTTATATGATCATTTTGTAGAGGATACTCTAGCAAAATGTTTCTAGATTTTTGGTTTTTTCAACTATACAATGGTCGATTTACTCATTGATACACTTATTGTTGTGAGCACATTTATTCTCACCTACTCCTTTTGGTTGGTCATTACTGTTCATCAATTCAATTTTTTGGGAAAATTGCTAAATTCTCTCGCAAAATCTGGCAATTAGTCATCTTTCTTTGAGCCTTAGTGGGGTTTGGACTCTTCTAGCTCCATTATCATTCTATTGAGTTCTCTATCATCGTGGCATTGGAAGCCAATAAATGGAGTCTCAAAGAAGCCTGCTAACATGGATGAAGATGATTGGGATGATTTAGATGAAATGGCCAGGTCTACCATTTGATTGCACTTGGCAGATAATGTTTACTTTACAATATTAGACTATGAAAGTGTAGAGGAGCTTTGGAAGAAGTTATGCAATACATATGAAAAATAGATGACATCAAATAAAGTGTATCTAATAAGAAAATTATATGACCTTCGCATGAAGGACACAGATAGCGTTGCTGCTCATCTAAATGATTTTGATGCTATATTCTCCCAAATAGAGGCTCACAAAATGGATATGGATAATGAAATGAAAGCAATCTTATTGTTATGCACCTTGCTTTCATCATGGGATAGGTTTTACACTACTAGTAGCAATAGTGCACCTGGTAGTAAACTGGTTTATGATAACATATGTGGAGCAAGAATCAACAATGTGGCCTGAGCAAGAATAAGGAAAAAAATGGTCAAGGGAATAAGAGTAGAAGTAAATCAAGGAGAAGGGATATCAAATGACATTATTGTCATAAGAAAGAAAACATGAAGAAAGACTATTATGCATTAAAGAATGCTAAAGGTAAAGGACAAAATGTTGATGGTTATGTTAAATAGATACCTACATCATCTACCTTGACTGTGAAGATTGAAGGAATTAATGCTATTTTTGATGATGTTGATGTGTTCACACTTGATAGAACTAGGCAAACTGAGGTTCCTATGGGTGATTCTCTTTCCCACACATGGCTGCTAGATTTTGGTGCTTCTTTCCACCTGACACCACACAGAGAATGGTTCTCTAATTATGCAGCAAAGTCTATCGGTACTATGAGATTGGTGACTCTTACGAGTGTGACATTGTCGGGATCGGAGATGTGATTGTGCAGTTCATTGATGGTTCAAATTTTACTATGCATAATGTACTCCATGTACCTCAATTATCATGCAGTTTGATGTCATTCCTTCAACTTGATGACCTTCGCTACAAGGTAGTCTTCTATGCTCAGTTTGCATATCAAAGGGCAATATGGTTATTGCGAAAGGAAGCAAAGTTGGCTCACTTTATCCTTAATTTGTATTAGAGAAAAAAAGCTTGTTAGCTATTATTGAACAACCTATGGCTTGTATTTGGTGTGGCCGTTTGGACCATATATCATGGAGTGAAATGGAAAGTCTTTCTTTTTTTGGCTATTTGCCTGTGTTATCTTTCTCTGATTTTTCATTTTGTGAGCATTGTCAACATGGAAATCAAAGTAGAAATGTGCACAAGATGCACATTGACTCTTCAATTCAGCCTTTAGATCTCATTCATACAGATGTGTGTGGTCCTATGCGCACAAGGTCATTAGGTGGTTCTCTTTTCCCCTTTCATAGATGATGCTACTAGAAAAGTCTGGGTATAACCTATCGAAGCAAAGGATGAGGCATTCCCTACTTTCACAAAGTGGCTTTTCTTAGTTGAGACTGAAAAAGGAACTAAGCTTAAGGCTTCACATTCAGATAATGGGGGTGAGAATACCTCACATGAACTCAGCCTTTTATGTTAGTCTAGAGGAGTTCGTAGAGAGTTTACAACTCCTTATACCCTAGTACAGAATGGTGTTGTTGCGCTATTCGATGCGAGGCATGAAGTCATAGGAATAGACATGTTAGAAGTTGATGCATAGCATTGAATGTTGGACAATTCCTATGTGCATCAACAATAGTTAGTCAAAATTTGATGCCAGGCATCGAATTTCACTAGGATTCCAATGTGAGATGACTCTAGGTATAGATTTCTACAACTAGTCGATGCCAAGCATTGAGTTGAAGCAGGTTATATGGCAGTTGGCCTCTAAGTATTTATTCATTTAAGTCTCGTAGCAAAGATTTTATCCATTTATTCAATGCTAAGCAACAAAACCATTGATATATGTTATACTTTGTAAACAATCTTTGAGTTGACACTCATCCTTTGTCTGCAGAAACCTCGAAAGAAGAGTGGTGAGCCGAATGAAGATTGTCACTTTGCCTTCCTCGCTCATATCCAAAGAGCAAGGCATAAGAAGTCTAGAATAAAGACAAAGGAGATGGAGTTCGAGGACGAGTCCTCTTGACTAAAGTGTTTTTCAAACCCCATGGAACCCCTAAGGCCATTGTATTAAAATATATATTGTGATGATGTAAATAACATTTTTACAATAGTACCTAGGAAACATTATTCCCTTTTATAGTAGACATCCCATACGCCTTTAGAATGAGTGGTTCTATTAATGATGGTGGGCCATTCAAGCACTCACATATACAAAAGATGGGGATAGATTTTGCTGAATTGGCCATTTCGCCACTTTGGAGGATTGTTATTTTTCATAGGAGGGACCAATCCTTCTCTGCCTAAATAGCATTAAAGTCAACGTGTCATGCTGTTGAGTGTCTTACATGGTATGTCCTTGCTTTTGTCTCTTTCTAGAGATTGCACATCATATTGTTGTTATGATTATAAATTCTCAAGGCAGAGACAAATGTAAATCACACACCAAGGCATAGATTTGTTAGTGCTATCGAGTGCCTTACAATTGGGTACTATGATGAAGTTAGCAAAAGTAGGGTCTGGGAACATTGAAGTGAGAATGGAATTTCAAATGCATTAATATTCCCTACAGCTACAAAGAAGCTTCATCATGTGCTAGGAGACAAGACATTGGTTAATCTTTATCAAAAGCCCCAAAAGCCCATAATGAGGTTAATCCAATTGTTCTCCAATGATGATGTTTGGATCTTGGACTTATTTTTTGGCACTGGTACTTCTAATTGCAATCTTGGTCATTGACACTCTTTTGGCATCACATGCAATTGATTTTTTTGTTTTTAGGTACAACAGTCACCTCTGCCCTCAAAATGTTCAGGCACTACATTGCTGTAGAGAAGGATGAAGCCCAAGTCAGCTTCATTAGGATGCGGACTAATGACTTGAATCAATGCCCAAATGAGGATCAGGAGGTTGTGAAGAAACATATGGCTAAGTCAGAGAGATTTTGGCCTCCATCAAGGGAGCTCATGCCACCATTGGAAAATGAGCCACGAGACATGGATGACCTTGAGGAGCCAGTTCTAGAGCAAGAAAAGCCCTCGAAACCTTCTCAAGTCCTTGAAGATGTTGCTATGCAAGAGGCCGAGCATTTATATGATCAAGTTCTATTCTAAAAGGTTTGTTGAACTTTGTAAACATATAATTTTGTAATGATTTTATTATTGGAATATAAGGATCACTGTTTTTTATTATTTGTACTTGCCCCATTCAACATTCTATGCATTTGTGTTGGATTGGTATGTGGTTTGCTTAAATGAGCTAAAATAGAAGCATGCAGAAAAGCTCCTCCAATGTTTATGCTAATGTCAAATGTTGTGATGGTATATATATTGACCCTTGAAAAGTGTATTTTATTTCTCCATTTAGATTAACTCAAATTCTTAACAAGAATGAGAACATAAATCTCTCATCAAGAGTGCCAAGCGCTATATCAAGAGATTGAGTTTCTTTGTTTTTGGCATTATTTCCACTACTTTTAGAAATTAGAAATTGTGACACAAGATCTTGGAACCAAACACTTGTGGACTACTTGGTAAAATGTGGATACAATCAAAGTCATGTAGACCCATCACTCTTTGTGAAGAAAGAAGGTAGCAAAATTGTTTTCATTTGTATATGTGTTGATGATTTGATCATAGGGGATAATGAAGCCAACATCAAGGACATAAAGAGGAAGCTTGGATGTGAGTTTAAAATCTCCGATTTAGGGATTTTAAGGTACTTGCTTGGGATTGAAGTACTATATAAAGAGGAAGGTATCTACTTGATGCAAAGGAAATACATTTTAGATCTTTTAAAGAAGTTTGGGTTGTGTGATTGCAAGCCCATTTCAAATCCATTAGAAGTAAATGTTAAACTAAGTGCTCATGAAGGTGAAGAAGTGAAGGATGTCACCATGTATAGGTCAATAATTGGCTCTCTCTTGTATGCTACTATGACAAGACCAGATATTGCACATGTAGTTGGAGTTTTATCTCAATTTTTGCAAGCACCAAGAGTACCTCATCTTGTTGCAGCCAAAAGGGTTCTTAGGCACCTCAAAGGACTGCGAATCAAGGTCTATATTATCCATTTGATGATGGATTAAATGTACAAGCTTATTGTGATGCTGATTGGGCAAGTTCCAAAGATGACAGGAGGAGCACTAGTGGATATGTTATCATGCTAGGGAAGAGCATCTCATGGATGTTAAATAAACAACCAACAGTGGCTCTCTCATTGATCGAAGCTGAGTATAGAGGCTTAACACAAGTCTCAATGTGAGCTTATGTGGCTCAAGAAGTTGTTTGTTGATCTTGACTTGCAGGTTATGCAAGTACCTATTTTTTGTGACAACATAAGTAGCATATGCTTGGCTTAAAATCCGGTGTTCCATGCAAGGTCAAAGCATATAGAAGTGCATTACCACTTTATTAGAGAGAAGATCATGTCAAAGGATGTCAAGGTGGAGCATGTCAATACAAAGGACCAATATGCAGATATGTTTACCAAAGCATTGGATGGAGTAAATCTACAACACTTCAAGGCATTCATTGGAATGAAGGACCTAGGCATTGAGATTTGAGGGGGAGTGTTCAAAATCAAGTCCCAATCATGCAAAAAGGCTCAATGACAAGTTTTGCAAGTGGAACAATAAAAAATGAGGACCCAAAGTCGTGGAATCAAGCTAGAAGCTCCACCAAACTCAATCATATTCAAATCTCATTGAATCAACCACCATAAGTGCACCGAAATTGATTCAAGGTGGGTGGTTAGCTAGATTGTAGGAAAAGGAAAACTCTATATAAGCATCATCCCGCCTTTATTTCTTGAGTTGTATGCATTCCACAAGTTTCCAACTTAGTTTAATGAAGTCATAAACTCCAGCAAGCATCCCCCTTGCTTTCTTACCTCATTTTCTTACGATTTTGCTCCTCTTTATCTAGAGGTGTAGTAAGGCTTTTCCAAATCTGATTGTATCACATTGTAGAGCATTTTTTGCTCTTTCATTATACTCATTTTCATTGATTTTAAGCTTCATTTTGTTTGGAGTGCCTTGAAGTTTGCCAAAGTTTCAAGTTATTTGAGTAAGTGAGTTGTGAGAAATTGCCAACTTTGTGAAGGTATATCTCTACACATAGGCAGAGAGTGTTGCAAACAGGTAGACTGTTTTGTAGAGGGTGGTTCTCCTAGCTAGAATATCCATTTGGGATGATTCAAAGCTTGTTGGGTAGCTCTAATAGTCCACTATAAGTCCTTAAAATGTAATTTTAAGTCTGTGTAATGGTGCAGAGAAAAGTTCAGAATAGTGAGAATATATCACTGCTTGTGGACCTAGTGGACGGCAGCCATCTTTCATTTTTGCATTGGGGTGTTAGAATCATCCCCCATCGGTCATTCTCTCACACTCTTTCATCATATATATATATATATATATATATATATATATATATATATGCATATGCATATGCATATGCATATACATATACATATACATATACATATACGTATACGTATACGTATACATATACATATACATATACATATACATATACATATACATATACATATACATATACGTATACGTATACATATACATATACATATACATATACATATACATATACATATACATATACATATACATATACATATACATATACATATACATATACATATACATATACATATACATATACATATACATATACATAAACATATACATAAACATATACATATACGTATACGTATACATATACATATACATATACGTATACATATACATATACATATACATATACGTATACATATACATATACATATACGTATACATATACATATACATATACATATACATATACACATACATATACATATACATATACATATACATATACATATACATATATGTATACATATACATATACATATACATATACATATACATATACATATACATATACATATACATATACATATACATATACATATACATATACATATACATATACATATACATATACATATACATATACATATACATATACATATACATATACATATACATATACATATACATATACATATACATAAACATATACATAAACATATACATATACATATACGTATACATATACATATACATATACGTATACATATACATATACATATACATATACATATACATATACATATACATATACATATACATATACATATACATATACGTATACCTATACATATACATATATGTATACATATACAAATACATATACATATACATATACATATACATATACATATACATATACATATACATATACATATACATATACATATACATATACATATACATATACATATACATATACATATACATATACATATACATATACATACATATATATGTTGAAAGTTTTGTATTTCAAGCTCAAGAGTGTGGGACCATGCCCAAAATTGAACATTCCACATCATTCACAATCAAAGGAGGATGATGTCCACAAGATCTAGGCATCAAATAATGTCTTTAAACTGAAAGAAGTTGACGAGGGAAGACTTAGGTCACCTCTTGATATGATTGGACCTCACTTTTTGACATTATGCTTTTGATTGGTTCAGGAGGTTAGTATGTAACCTTTGAAGCCTCTAATGAGCTGTATTATGACTTAGATTTGTGAAAATACGTGCCCAAGCTGCCCCCTTGCTTAAGCACAACCCCTTATAATCTGTTCTTTAGATATTTTGTAAAGATTTCACTTTTACATACTCTAATTCTCTAGATGATCTTGGTAGACCCCTTGCTCTTTTAAATGTTGTTTCTCCTCCATCCTGAATTCATTTGTAATGATTTTTATCTTTTTGGAAAGCTTATAAGTTCTTCTTTGAGTGGTGTAAGTTCATGGATCAGTTTCAGCACATTCTTAGAGAAATGTCTAGAACATTGTCTGTGTAATTAGCTAATACTCTACGAAGAGATCAAGTTGTTTGTTTTGATTCAAACGGTTGAGCCCTCATCAGTGTCCAAATGAAGTGATTTTACACTCATTTGAAAGATCTTATAATCTAGTTTTATCCAAGGAAATTTGATTTTGTTATTAGAATGCAATCAAAGAAACATAAAAACATAGAGCCTATGTCTGAAAACATTCAGGACCCTAAGAGGGTTCATTTGCTTTCATTGTGCACATAGGAGTGTTCATCCTCCAACATTGGTATGAGAGCTATAAGTGGAGTATCAAAGAGAGATGAAGGAGCTAATAAAGTGAATTAAAGACCTTATCAAAGTTGTAAGAGAAGAAGCAAAGGATGGGCATGTCAATAAGAAGGGAAAGCAATCAAGTTTTCGAATCAAAGACAAAACTTCATAAAGAGGAGTAGCTCTATTTTTTGAGGTAAAAGCCATCTTTTTCAACTTCATTGCATCAAGCTTAAGGTTTAGAAGAGTTATAAGGCATCATGTGCAAGAGAACAACTATTAGGACCACCACATGCTAGAGAGAGGACTCTCCTCCCAACTAAATGCCTCTATATATAGCTCTCTCTAAGGGATTGCCTTCTTGGGCATGTGGATACTAAAAATCAATGTGTGAGCCATGTAAGTGCATGTGTGCCAAGTTTTGTAGTTAACTCAAGTTATGTCAAGTGGATGCTTCTAGAAGGCTCTAGATCTCTTTGGGCAAAATACTCTCCTTAGTACCCCATGGGGATTGAACTCAAGACCTCCTCCTTCATATCCTTGAGACTTAACCACTAGGCTAAGTGGATCACTTTTTCATAAGAGCATATGACCTCCTAGTAAGCCTACACTCGATATCTTTGGTCATACATAGGGGTGACCAAATGGTATCTGATTTCAGATCCATCTGAACCGACCAGATCCTTAGAACATAGACGTACTTCATTACGTTCTTCCCTCAAAAATAGAGCTATATAACTAATGAAGGCAACCTCTGAGCCTCATGTTCTAAAACCAGAAGAACATGGTCATGTTCTAAAATTGGAAGAACATGTCTCATCTCTATGGTGGCATCCTTGCCCAAATGATTCAAAACAATGTCTGGCTTTGTACTTTGATAAATTTATCAAAGTACAAAGTAATGAATGAATAATAAGGGTGGATCTAAAAACATGCCTATCTAATTCAGATTTTTTACTAGGTGCAATCTCGACACAAACATGTGAACGACGTGGAGTACTAGTCCATTTCTGGGCATGACTAGTGCATGGACCTAGTAACTAAGGTGGGATTCTTATCCCTTGCAAAACTTTGAGAACTCTTGATTCACTTGAATTTGGTTTGGAAAACTTGAAGTTTGGTTGTCCGGAACATCTAACTTGGATGTTTGTACAATGGTTTAATTGTATCCAATAGTTACTTGATTTTTTCACCTCACTAGAAGACTACTTTATCCTAATGAGTTTAATGATCCTATGTAAACTACAAGAGAAAGTTTACCATTGACTTTGAGTCAACCGTACTATAGCTTGACTAATTCAAAATCAAAACAAACATTTCCAACTTAGGACACTTTTCTCAAAGAATTTATCTTTAATTTCTTGGGAATTGTCAATTGGATGAGCAATTTCTACGTTCTTTATCCTAGAGTACACTAGACTCTAGGAAATTACTTATGCTATAACTTTAATCAAACTCAAAAAAATAAGTAAACTTAGACTTATTATCTTTTGAAGATTGAAAAGGTTCTTGTATAGAACATCAAATTGTGATCTATTATTTAGTTACTTGGTTCTAACCAGCTAACCCTAGACTTCTGCAAAAGGAATTAGATACCATATGATCTAAGTCAAACTGAAAAGATTTGGAAAGTCAAAAGAAAGAACTAAAACTTAGTTCAACCAATTGCAACTTCGCAGATATATAAACTTGTTATGAGTCAAAGTTTAGATGACTCAGGACTTTAACTTCTTAAAGATATGTTTCAATAGGGTATTGAAGCATTTTTTCTATCTTTAAGAGAAATAAGATGGATTCTCAAAAAGATTCAGAGAAAATCTAAAACATCATCCAACCACAAGATACTAGTGTGGTAACCAACATCAGTGTGTCGACCCACTGAGATTCTATTGATGAGTTTCTACTCAAGTAATGCTTCATTTGAGACTACGTTCATGCCTATATTCAATCTTTATGACTCCTTTCTAGGAATGCAATTATTGTGTATTTCTTCAAGTCAAAGGATTGAATTTACCAAGTTGCACCAAGAACTAATTTTTGCTTTACTTAATCAATCTATTCCTTAGTTGAAGGAATCCTTTTTATAACAAAATCCACTTCCTCACAAATTTTATCAAACATTTGTGAATCAACAACACTTTATATCTTGAAGTGTTCCAAGAAGATCTTGGAACTTACTTACTTCATATCTTTTGTTTCCTTAAACTTGAAGTTATCTTGAAAAATCTTGAGATACTACTTATATCCTCCTTGAATTTAAACTTATGTTTTGAAGTTTTAATTCCCTTGAGGATCAAACCTTACTTCATGATCCAATCTAAGACTAAAGGATAATTATCATCCCAAGATATGATGTCCCATACCATCTTTCCTATATCAACCTAAGTATAAAATCTGGTATCCTATACCACCCTATTTTATATTACTTTCTTACTTCAATTCTTTATGAGAGTTTTGAAGTTTTAGGTATTATCTCTAACTAGATTTTCTAGGTTTTGATCCCTTTACATAATCTTTTCACGATCTTGTGTTTTCCTTTGGGAACTTGAAAACCTTTTGATGCAACATCTATTGGTCTTTGCTAGGGTTTTCAAATGAAAACCAATTAGAATTCCAAGTACTTGAATTTTCACAGATTCAAGTTCAATTGGTTTACTCTTGAACAATTTGTAGTGACAAGAGCTTTTGACTTCTTATCTTTAGATTCCTTTCTTACTGATGTGTTAGGTACCCACCCTGATAGGGACTTTACACGAATCTCTCTACTGCGTAAGTCTAAGTGTCCACTCATGCTTTCTGGATTTGTACCAAAACCCCTTTAAGGATAGGCAAACATTATGTTTAACTTTCCATAGACTTAAGTACCATCTTCATAGTTGCATACTATATTTCGGAATTTCGTCACTCTATTCCGACTCGGAACAACTAACTCTTTTCGCAAATTTTCATTGGATAAATGGAACATGAGCGAATAATTTCCAAAGGAATTTTATTGCCAATACTTGGGCAAACTTCAGAGTAGTTCCAATCACACGTTCTTGGACAATCATATTGGCCAAGCTTTATCAAGTATGGTTGACCTTGCGACTAAAATAAAGACTTAGTATTTATTATTAAGATCTCTCATACTAACGAAAGCATCCTCGCTTACCCATGGGATTTTTAGAGATCTTTCCCTTAACTTAAATCCAAGCATACACTGTTGCCTCTCATATTCCAAAGCTAAGAATCTTTGATACACCTTTAGGTTATACCATTATTTGGACTTAACTACCAATACTGGTGGTTTGGGAACTGTTAGGAACTACTTGATATTAAGTTTACTTGAAATATTCTAGTCTCACATATAGGGAGATTTTTTTCTTTCAAGAACTTTAGATTTCTCCCAAGGAATCAAGTAATACTAAGCCAATGATTCACCTTGGACTCTTTTGATTTATTGAAATAATCTTTTAAAGAAATCTTGACTTTTGGATGAACAATAAAGATTTAAGTCTTGGTCTTGTCCAAAAGATATTCCTTTTTAACCAATTAAATAGTTAACCAAACTATTTCCTTTATTGGCTTATCTTTACAAAGTAGTTTACTTCCCAAAGATTACTTTGTCATATCGTTTAGGAAATATCTTGATTATGAATGATTATTTTGATGAATATTTTAGGAAATATCTTGATTCCCAAAGATTACGTTGACTTGGGTTTCTTCTTTAAGCCCTAGTTAGCTTAAACAAAACCAAGCATAATTTTCTCATCCTCAAAAAAGTGCTTAAAAAAGTTTCCTTGCTTTTTGAAAATCTTGCATCTTGACTAGAGATGCAGTCATGGAACCAAGCATCCAACAATTGAACACTAAGTTCAAGTGATGCTAAAGTTTATCCACCGCTTTGAGACTCATCACTCGTGAGGATGTAATCAAAGAAAAACTTCAAATGTTCCATGATTTTTTCAAATTTGGAACATAACAACTATGCTTTGAACTTGAAAGTTCAATTGATTTAAGTCCTATTTGATTTTATTTGATTCTTATCACATCTTGGCATAGAATCAGATAAAACTTCCAAAGGAAACTTTATCAACCTATTTGGATGCATGATTTTGTAAATCCAAGCTAATGACTACATCTAGGCTTGTTGTTAAGATTCTCTAAGTTTTTCTCCTAAACTTAGAGTCATCATGGAAATTTTCAAGTAGTCCTATATTCTTTCCATTCCAATTAGCAAGAAGATTGAACACTTGGCTTTCGAAGGGCCTAATTTTACTAATCAAGGCTCTTAATTTGTGATACCTAAGTATCACATTTGGGAAAAACAAACTAGCTACTTTAGTTGCATGGCAAACAGGAGCCTTGCAACTACCTAGTTTGCTATTTCTCCTAGCTATGTAAGTCGAGTTAGAAAAAAGAGGTAATGAAAGTATACGTATTCAACTTCTTAACAAACAATCATGCATATGCAAATGCCTGTTCTTGCATGCAAATGCATGTGAGTGCATGCATGTGTTTCCATTCTCCTTTCATGCACCAAACTTAAATCAAGCAAGTTCTTGAGCTTGAAAATGCATGTTCCCCAATCATCCATGCACAAACATTCTAATTTCTAGCTTTCAAAAGGTTATAACCATTCATGTGCATAAACTTGAGCATTAACTACCTTTTTCAAGCAAGTAGAAAACGTGTTTTGTGCATGAAAACATTCTTTGAAAAGGAGAAATGCACCAATATTCTTTCGTAGATGCATGCTAGTGCTTGATGTATTTCCCAATATTGCTATTTCCGTTTAGCTTTCAATGAATTCATAGCATTTTCATTATTATTATAAAAACAATGAAGACTACTATCATGCTTCAATAATATTTAGATGCAAGATACATGTAAGAGATGAATAATGCAAGTATTGGAATGAAAACATCAACTTGTAAAATACTGATCTCCCAATTAAGCTATGTCCCTCCATTGATCTTTTGGAAGAGCCATTTGTGATCCTAAGAATCCTCGAGAGCAATCTTTCCACGCAAAGAAGAGCCAACCTTCATAGCCATGCTTGTTGTTTTATATCTTGAAGTGTTCCAAGAAGATCTTGGAACTTACTTACTTCATATCTTTTGTTTCCTTAAACTTGAAGTTATCTTGAAATATCTTGAAATACTACTTATATCCTCCTTGAATTTAAAATTATTTTTTGAAGTTTTAATTCCCTTGAGGATCAAACCTTAGTTCAAGATCTAATCTAGTACTAAAAGATAATTATCATCCCATGGTCTGATGTCCCATACCATCTTTCCTATATACCCCTAAGTATAAAATCTGGTATCCTATACCACCCTATTTTATATTCGAGTACTTTCTTACTTCAATTCTTTATGAGAGTTTTAAAGTTTTAGGTATTATCTCTAACTAGATTTTCTAGGTTTTGATCCCTTTACATAATCATTTCATGATCTTGTGCTTTCCTTTGGGAACTTGAAAACCTTTTGATGGAACATCTATTGGTCTTTGCTAGGGTTTTCAAATGAAAACCAATTAGAATTCCAAGTACTTGAATTTTCACAGATTCAAGTTCAATTGGTTTACTCTTGAACAATTTGTAGTGACAAGAGCTTTTGACTTCTTATCTTTAGATTCCTTTCTTACTGATGTGTTAGGTACCCACCCCGATAGGGTCTTTACAGGAATCTCTCTACTGCGTAAGTCTAAGCGTCCACTCATGGTTTCTGGATTTGTACCAAAACCCCTTTAAGGATAGGCAAACATTATGTTTAACTTTCCATAGACTTAAGTACCATCTTCAGAGTTGCAGACTATATTTCCGGAATTTCTTCACTCTATTCCGACTCGGAACAACTTACTCTTTTCACAAATTTTCATTGGATAAATGGAACATGAGAGAATAATTTCCAAAAGGAATTTTATTGCCAATACTTGGGCAAACTTCAAAGTAGTTCCAATCACACGTTATTGGACAACCATATTGGCCAAGCTTGATCAAGTATGGTTGACCTTGCGACTAAATAAAGACTTAGTATTTATTATTAAGATCTCTTATAGTAACAAAAGCATCCTCGGTTACCCATGGGATTTTTAGAGATCTTTCCCTTAACTTAAATCCAAGCATACACTGTTGCCTCTCATATTCCAAAGCTAAGAATCTTTGATACATCTTTAGGTTATATCATTATTTGGACTTAACTACCAATACTGGTGGTTTGGGAACTGTTAGGAACTACTTGCTATTAAACTTACTTGAAAAATTCTAGTCTCACATATAGGGAGATTTTTTTCTTTCAAGAACTTTAGATTTCTCCCATGGAATCAAGTAATACTAAGCCAATGATTCACCTTGGACTCTTTTGATTTATTGAAATAATCTTTGAAAGAAATCTTGACTTTTGGACAAACAATAAAGATTTAAGTCTTGGTCTTGTCCAAAAGATATTCCTTTTTAACCAATGAAATAGTTAACCAAACTATTTCCTTTATTGGCTTATCTTTAGGAAGTAGTTTACTTTCCAAAGATTACTTTGTCATATCGTTTAGGAAATATCTTGGTTATCAATGATTATTTTGATGCATATTTTAGGAAATATCTTGATTCCAAAAGATTACTTTGACTTGGGTTTCTTCTTTAAGCCCTAGTTAGCTTAAACAAAACCAAGCATAATTTTTTCATCCTCAAAAAAGTGCTTAAAAAAGTTTCCCTGCTTTTTGAAAATCTTGCATCTTGACTAGAGATGCAGTCATGAAACCGAGCATCCAACTATTGAACACTAAGTTCAAGTGATGCTAAAGTTTATTCACTTCTTTGAGACTCATCACTCGTCAGGATGAAATCAAAGAAAAAACTTCAAATGTTCCATGATTTTTTCAAATTTGGAACATAACAACTATCCTTTGAACTTGAAAGTTCAATTAATTTAAGTTCTATTTGATTTTATTTGATTCTTATCGCATCTTGGCATAGAATCAGATAAAACTTCCAAAGGAAACTTTATCAACCTATTTGGATGCATGATTTTGTAAATCCAAGCTAATGACTACATCTAGGCTTGTCGTTAAGATTCTCTAAGTTTTTCGCCTAAACTTAGAGTCATCATGGAGATTTTCAATTTCAAGTAGTCCTATATTCTTGCCATTCCAATGAGCAAGAAGATTGAACACTTGGCTTTCGAATGGCCTAATTTTACTAATCAAGACTCTTAATTTGCGATACCTAAGTGTTGCTCTAGCACAATGGTGAGAACCACGTTAAGAAGCTCCACCTCCTTAATGTCAATCCGTGGAAGAGATAGGAGTGATATGAAGACCGTGAACATGAGATGAAGTGAGAGTGAAGGTGAGAAGCATAGAAATGCACACACACATACACACACACTACGAAGAGACAAGCAAGATACAATGGAAGGTGAGAAATTAACTCTATTACTCAAGAACACTCTTACAAGCTCAAAATAGCTCTAAGCTCTTCTCTACTCACACAAGCTAACCTCAAAATGAGCTCTCTAGCTCTTTTTATAGTTTCTAGACTAGTTTTGGCCGGTTTCACATCTAGTGACCGGCATAGTTAAAAAATAGGTCTTGGATGCTATTTGAAAGGGTAAACGGTGTCTAAAAATAATGAAAACTGATACGCTCGTTCTACCTAAGCTCCTCAAGCTCGAGGACTCCTGGGCTTGCACAAAATGGAGCTAGAAATTAAGAAAAGGGTTTTTCTATGTTACATATGTTACAATAGTGATAAAAATCACTGTTGGAGGTTTTTGAAAAGTATTTTTAAAACATAATTCTTTGAAAAAAGATTCGACTGGCTCCCTGCTCTGTCGTTACATGCTTCCGCGTCTTCTGTGCCTCTGGGTGCTTCCAACACCCCCCTCCCTCTCGCTTCTGTCATCCCTGACAGAACCTTGTTGTGAGGTCTGCCGGATATAGTTCTGTAGTAGGTCTTGAGTGAGGGTGTGATTGGAAATACGAATGCCTCTAGCCAGATCGGCCTCGAGTTTCTCCCAGTCTATTGGTTGCGGTTCTTCTGGTGGCGAGAGGTGAGTGTGTGGAGTAGACCATTCGTTCACAGGCAAATACGTGTAATAAATGTGTAGGCCTGCTTATGAATACCTCTGAATGGTATTCCCAGAAGTCGGTTGTGAACATCTCTTCGAAAGTCTGCTTGTAGCACGCCGGTAGGTACTTTATTCTGCAATGCCAGGCATAACACACCCGTAGCGATGGCGTTGTACTCATATCATATACCAGATCGAAATTGCCATGCTCAAAGCACGGGGTGTTTACATGAGGTGCCTTGACACGTCGGAAGACTTTAAAAATCATTTGCATCATGTCAAAGATTTTGACAGTCATATGCGCCGCTATATCGTCCATATGCTTTAATCTAGGGAGCCAGTGGCGAATTGTAGCCATCATGTAGCCTACAGTTGGTAACTCAATGGGTGGCTTAAAATAGGGGTAATTCAACCAGTCCTGGCACTGCTTATTGTTTTGTACCTTAATAGCAAAGGAAGTCCAGGAGCGGCGTCGTGGTACTGGTCCCCAACATGGGTTGTACTTTAAATGCAAAGGTGCCTTTACCCATGTACTCATCATTTCTGGATACTTCTGTAGTAAATCTTTGTGCCACTCTGGTTGATAGATCTCTCCTTGTTGCGCATCAAGTGGTAGATCGTCCTCCTCGAATTGAGTCACATGCGACGGTTTCTTACCTGTCTCTTTCTCAATGGCTAATTGGTATTCGGCCATTAACATAAAATACGGTTTATACTGTAGCTCATGCCCAGATATGTATCGTCGCGGGGCCAAATGCGCAAAGAATGGAGATTGTAAAATTCTTTCTTCTATCATCGCCATGGCATGTAATTGTGCCTCTACTCTAGCTGAGTGTGTTGTCCCAAGTTCCTCAATAGTCTTCATCCACGTGGGGGTCGGGAGTTCGTAAGTCATATGGCCTTCAGCCGTGACGCGTCCGCCTGGGATGGGTTGTGGCTCATACGCCTCTTCAAACGTTTCCTCCACCGGGATGGTGACAGTTTCTTCCTCAGCTGGAAGCTCAGGTGGGGAATCTGGCCTTGGTGGTGCTTCATATACTGCAATCCTTGATTCAAGGTTTGATACCTGGGCCCGTAATGCGTTGAGTTCCTCTAAGATGTCAGGAGAGGGGTCCACAAGTGCTGGTATGTCTTGGTGTGCCGGTGCTCGTAACTGGAGTAATTTATGATCTTCTTTGAGTTTCTGTAACTCCTCGTTCATGCGGTCGTATTCATCTAGCAGTCTTACATGATCTTCTAGCAGCATCCTCATCGAGTCTGAGGGAATGGCTTTGAACCGGCTAGGATTGAGTGGTTGGTCTGGATGGTCTAGGGCTGCTTCTAAGTTTTCTCGATTCTGGTCCTGTAAGCGCTGGTTTTCTTCCTTTGCTGCTGCTAGATGTCTTCTGAGTAAGCCCATGTTTCGTGTTAGCGTTGCATTGCGGACTGTCTGGGCTCTTAATAAGTTATCCAGGTCAGCAGTGGCTTCCTTGGTCTTTTCTTCGCTTTCTAGTTCTAATTTATGATAGGCCTCTCGTAATTCTTGGTATCGACTGTTCAGTGAGGCATTCTCAATAGACAATAAATTAAGCTGCGACTGTAAGTCAGTGGTTGTCCTCTGCAGCTGCTGATAATTATTGCCAAGAAATGTGAACTCATCTCTTACTTGCGTCATACACATGAACATTTGTTGAAATGCATTATCTACAGTGGGTGATAGTATTAATGGGGTGCTAAATGAAGATGCAGTGGGTGTAGATGCAACGGGAACGGGGAATGGGGTTGGGAAGGTGGATGCTGTGCTAATTGTTGAAAATTGTGATGTGCCTAAAAATGTTTGTGCCGTGAGTGAAGTGAGTGGTGGTGCAGTGGGCGGTGAGATGTCCATGTCATTGGAGGTGTCCAGTGCAGTGACTGTGAACAAGGGTGTGACTGTGGGTGCTTGTGCTGGTGTAAATATGGGATTTACAAAGGTTGAGGAGTAATTTACAGGGGGGCTGGCTGGAGCAGTAGGGTGGAAAGGGGAAATAGGGGTTACAATGGGTCGGGGAGGTGAGACTGGAGAGAAGGTTAATGGCAGTGGGAATGGGAAAAGGGGTCTTGGAGTTGTGGGGAAGGATGAAAAAGATGAATGGAGGAATGGGTTGGATAGAAAGATGGAAGTGTGAGGGGGTAGACTAGGTTTAGTGGGTGCGGGAATTGTGGGCTGAGGGTCGTAAAGACGATTTCTGCTACTTCACCAGCGATAGAAGATGTTAGTCGGGGGGAAGGAGGCTGAAGAGGGGAGGCTGGATGGACGGGCGATGATGGAGGAGCGGTTGGGGTGGTCGGTACTTCAGTGACTACTGAGGTATGTACAGTTGTAGCACGGGGTGGGGAATCTACAAGGATGGTTTCTGCTGCCAACGAACTTTTGGGGACAAGACGTGCCTCCTTGGCCTGTTCTGAAGACTGTGCTCCTGTTGGTACACGAATGTATTCGTCGGGCTTTGAAAGTAGTCGTACTCTGCGGGGGTCGAATTGTGGTAGTGGCTTTCTTTGCAAGTATCTGAGTGCTTCATTGGAGCCTACTGATTTGACTAACTCTCTAAATCCTTTGATGTATGCGTCTTCGAATCCGCCTGTGACAAGTTCCTGTTCTATTATTGCTTGACTCTCTTCCTCAGTCAGCTTTTTGTGTGCCCAAACTTTTTCCATAGTTCTATACAGCTTCTTAATAGCCAGTGTGTAAGCTGCTGCTTCACAAGTTTCATCTTCATGTGTACTTGTATCACCATGTGTGTCTGTTTGTTGGCCTTGGCCATCTGTCTGTTCATGTTCTTGGGATTCGTGAGTGCCTTGGCTGGCTTCGTCATCGCCTTCATCGTCATCGGTTGCTGTCTCAAATGCATCAGTGCTAGGTTCACATTCTTCTAAAATTGCATCGCACATGATTGGCTCTATCGTGAAAACTGATATGTCATAGCCATCCTCGTCACAGTGGGGTGTCCATTGTTCTTCATTGATGGCTACATCCATGGTTGCTAGGATTTCTGCCCAACCATGGGGTTCGAATTCCTCATCTGGAAATACTACAGGTGCGTAAGTTGGATCTTGAAGGGTTCGTGGATGTTGTTCTGCACCTAAGGTCCTGGCTTCTAATCATTCTTCCTCTTGTTTGGCTACTTTACACATCCATAAATGAGTGTCCTCGTGTAACCATGAGGGTTCTGACTCTAATGAGTGCACTGATTCTGTTTCTACTGGTGTCTTATGGATGGTATTCCATTGTAATGGGGGTACATCTCTATGTGAATAGTCTTTAAGATTGACTTTAGTAGTCACTCCTAAATGTTGCAAGTACAAAGAATTAGTTCCCCAATCTTGTACAATTTGCAACTGACGCATGAATGGTCGTCCCAATATCATCTCATAAGCATGATTTTTTGCAAAGTCACAAATAGCAAAGGTATGCTCAAATTCTACACCACAACTGCTGAGAGATATGCCTTCTAGTAAGCCTAATGGTTTTTCTATGTGTCCATCAGCCATTTGTAGTTTCATCCTGGTAGGTCTGAGTGCTGGCTTACCCCAACGTTTCCATAAAGCGGTGGTAGCGATGGCTACTCCGGCTCCTGAATCTAAGATGGCTTTCGTGGTGTATCCCTGATGGGTTATCGGAAGATAAGTGTTACCTTCCTCTCCTTCGCTTACATCTCCAATCTTTTCTACGGGTATCTCTGGTACCTTATTTTGTGATCCTATTCGTGAGGGAGTAGTAGCAAGCTCATGGAATTGATTTGCTACATGCTTCCACAATTGTGGTTTAACCTTTAACAACTCCTCTAGAGTGAGATTACACTGTACCTTAGTGTTCTTGATCACTTCTGTGTTTCTAGGGATTACTGATTCTTCATTCCTCACTATTATCGTGGGTGCTCTCATACTAATAGACTTTGCTTCCCAAGGTCCTGTGAATTGAGGTAATTCTTGTAAAGAATTGGATTCAAAACCCGTGTGTTCACTCAATTGCTCTTCCTCTACATCATCGTAAATAGAGGGGATGTCTTGGGGAAATTGTTCATGCAAGTCGTCTATTTCTTGAATAGGAGGATTGGTTCCTTGTTCTTTTCTCCACTTTTCTTCTTGGATTTCTCTCAAAAATTCATGTGAGTACCTATGTATGGAAGACAAATTGGCTTGACTTTCTGTATTGGGTACTTGAGACAGGGATGGTGCATTCCTTTCCTGTGTCCCTAGGACACTAAGATTCCTGTGCTGATCCTTTTTCTCTTTGCTTTCTATCAAGTATTCAAGCCTCTCCATCAGTCCTTGAAAGTGTAATTCAGGTTTTGCCATGTTATTCCAATTAAGATACCTAGAGGCTTCGAACAAAGCTTGTGCTAATTCTACCATCTTCATGCACAGTTTAGTCCTCTCAATTTCTAGATCAGCTCGAGGGTAGCTTTTACTCATTTCAGCTACTTGAGGTCCTTCGTTTAATCTAGCCTGATATGCACGAAACATCATGTCTAGATTTTCTGGTATGGGTTCCGCTAAAACTGATCCTGATTTCTGAGCTGGGTTCTCTTGATTTAATTCTTGTGAAGTCAATTCTAGGATTTTGGCTCTCGACTCTTTTAAACTTCCTTCCAACTCAGTTATCTTTTTACTCCAGTTTCTCTTTATCCTTTCTCTAGAATCTTTCCAAGATTTTGTCTTTTTACTGCTAGATTCTGCAACTTCACTACTTCCGGTTACTTTCTCCTGATTAAGCTGTTGGTTCTGTAAGAGCGCCTGGGCTCTTGTTATAGCTTGGATAGGCACGTATGTAGGGTTGGATCCATCTGCGTTGTTTACAATACCTATCACGTTGATCGGTGTCACACTTGAAGCATTAACAGGGTTCTTAGGACAATCTTTGATTATGTGCTCTTTGCCACAATCGACACAAAAGCCTTATATGTTATAGTATTGTGATTGTCCTGATATCGGGGGATGTGGACAATCCTTTATGAAATGATCTCCTTGGCACCTAAAGCATGGTCCTCTAGGGCCCTGTGGTCTTTGTTGTGTTAATTGGAGCTGCGGATTTGGATTTGTGTACATCACATTAGCGTATTCGGGCTCCCAACTAGGTTCCACTAGTGGACTATCATAATGATATGTTTCCACATGTTCTGGTGACTCTGTGTAATATGCGGGTGGACTATCTACATGAGTAGAGTCAAAACTGTTTGAGTTCGGGTCACTCTCTGTGATCAATGGTGAAGAAGGCACTAAGGCCCTACTTAGGTTCTCTTCTACAGCAGCGTATTTGACTGAGATGACATTCGCTGGTGGGGGTGGCTGCTGAGCTAAGACAGGTTGAGGTCTCTGTTGAGCCTGGTATGGCTAATTCTGAGGAGGCCTATAGTAATAAGACTGAGCATTGTATTGGCCTTGATACCTACCTGGCTCTGCGTACGCTTGCGGGTAGTTCTGTCTCACGGTCTGTTTGTTGTATGGGCAGTCCTAAGCTGTATGATTCGTGTATCTTCTCTCAATTGTACAGTATTGGCCACTAGGGTTGGCTTGAGGTTGTGGTGCATTGGGACACACATTTGCCAAATGATTTCCACCACAAGTGTAACAATGCTTGTTTGTTAGTACCCTAGGTTTACTAGAAACTCCTAGTTTCTGGGCCACTTTTTCTACTAGGTCCTCTATCGAGTTAGACAATTTTGTGGATGCTAGAGATGAACAGTGTGAGTCCTTATAGACCTTTGAGAGTTCCAATTCGTCTCCTAAGTTGTCCTCAATGTCTATACATATTCTTACACATTGCTCTAGCGTTCTGGGTTCTTTTAGGTACACATAGGAGCATAGTTTAGAGCTCAACAAGCCATCTAGAAACAATGAAACTTGTTTAACTTGTGAGGGTAGCTCTTGCATTGGACATCGTTCAACATATTGTCTAAACCTACGTCCTGCCAGTCTAACTGTTTCTTGCGGGGTTTGTTTGAAGCTTTGAATCAACGAAGACGTGTCATGTCTAATCCCACTTTTAGAGAATTCAGTGATGAATGACTCTAAAAAGTGATGAATGTCTCTAAATTGCCTCTGTTGCAATGGTTGGAACCAAGTTAAAGCTGTGTTCTTTAACGTCAGTCCAAATGCGTTGTATTGCGTGAACATGTCTTCGACTTGCTCTGCTCTTAGCACTTGCTTGAATTCTACAACATGGTCATAGGGATCTCCTGTCCCATCAAAGTAATTTTTCATGGATTTCACTAACTGAGTGGGTCTCAATATTCTTGCATGTTCACGTGGTCTAGGTAGAGGAAAATCATCTCTACCACCTGGTATTCCATGATCTCTTTGTCTATCCGTTCTATTAGTGTCCGTGGTTGTTCTATCTCTCCCTACGGGATAAGTGAAGCTTACTTCGGGTCTTTCTTTATTTTTCTCTCTTTGATTTCCATGGGCTGATGATGTTCCTGCCCCTTGTTGACTTGTATTCATGTTCGTTCTAGATGGAGGGAATACCAATTCACCTCTCCATGTGTATGTGTTTTTAGCGTGGTCAGGCACCACAAAGACTCTTTCTGAAGTCTCATCCAGGTATACAACCTTTCCAGGTGTATCCGGGTCCTTGAACTCGTATATCGTGATGATACCTACCTCACTAAGTAGTTCTGTCTTGTATCTCCAAAAGGCTTCATCAGTTTCTTTATTTACAAACAACTCTATGCTTCTGTTGTCCTCAGGGATCCATTCTGGGATTAGTACTCCTGTCAGCACAGATTTCCCTCTAGGTGTTCTAGGCTCTTCTAATGGTTCTTTTCCTTGAGATTTTGCTTCCGTCTCTGATTGAATTACGCCAAATTCATTGGTATTGTTTGGTTGCGTACTTAAGATGTACATTGTTCCTTGTCTATGTACACGTCTCTCTCGAACTTCACCACTGGACGTTCCAATCCAATGGGTTGATCAGGGTTGTGCATTTGCACCACTTGCCTTCGCAAACCATCCTCATAGATGCGAGCACCTAATCGGTTGGTTCGGAGAAACTCTAGTTGCGTTCTATAGGGTCCTTTTGGTTTTTCTAAATAGGCTACATTCGACCCTCCTTTTGGTCTATCTGTGCTAAATGACATTTCTGAATCACTAGTATCTGTGCTCTCGTAGGGATAACTCGTGTTCAATTGTTGAGCCCACGATCCTGTAGTAGTTCTTACACTTGCCTCTGATGATCTAAGGCTTCGTCGGTCTGACTTGCCTATATGTTTGCCCGATCTAAGGTTCATTAATTTTCTTCCTTGCACACTCAGTACACGCTCAGATCGTCAATGATTCTTTGTTATTACTTTCTTGATTCTTTTTAAATTTCTTTAGATTCTTGTCTTAATGTATGCGTCAGGAATTCGACTTTCTGTGGTACTTTGAGTTCTCGTTCCGTCAAACTTATGTTCTTTCCTTTAGGTTTTCGTGTCACACACCTTCACTTTAGTCTTGAACTTGATAAATTTAATTCTCTTGAACTTGAGGCATTCCTATCGTCTTTAATCCACAATGCTAACGTTTATCCTAAGCTAAGAATTGAGGGTTGAGTAATCTTCCAACCTCGAGTCAGCTTTTTTGATTGCTCTGATGCCCAAGAAGCCACGCTTCCCAAGCTTTATGCCCTTCACTGCCTTGCTTTGATTGCCCTTGATTGCCCTTGCTAGACCTGGAAAAATTCACTATTAGACCAATTCATAGTTGGATGATCAAGCACTTGAGTATATACACCTTTTAAGTCCCTTAACCTTTGGCAAAATTTTCTTCCAAAGCCCCCTTTCTTTCCTAGTCCCACAGATGATCAACCTCAAAATAGCTTATCTAAAAATAGACGTATCCTTCAAGAAAAAACAGCTGAGGTCACGTAGTACTCGTCAAGAGCTTTCTAATGAGCTATAAAGCTCAAAAAACGGACTTCGGATGAGAAAGATATGAGCGTTCAGGCCCTCGAGGGTGAAAACCGACAAACAGGTTTTTCTCCAAATATGAGCTAAGGGGTCTCCTATGAGTCTAATCACCCAAAAATTTCCCAAAAATAGCCCCAAAAATGGCCAAAAAATGAAACCCTAAAATTTGCGATGGGGGTCCACAATCGCAATGGCGTGAGACAATCGCGATGGTCTGGGACCGTCGCGATGGCGTGAAGGTGAGCAATCACGATGGTCTGAAGTGCATGGTCACGATGGTCCAAATGTGAGCAATCGCGATGGCTCGATCAGGCGACAATCGCGATGGCGTCAGTCAACCGTCAACGTGAACAATCGCGATGGTCCAAAGTGAACCGTTCGCGATGGTCATAGATGTGATGGCTTGAGCCAATCGCGATGGTCAGGACGCGATGGCTTGAGCCAATCGCGATGGTCCAAAATTCGAGGTGTCGCGATGGTGTAAGGGTGTCGTCGCGATGGAGTGAGGTGTGAACCGTTGCGATGGTCTAGCTTGCCACGTGGCAGCGTCGGCGCAATGGCGTGAGCCAATCGCGATGGTGTGGGGTCAACCAAACAGTCACGATGGTCCGCGAACCGTCGCAATGGTCCAAATGAACCGTCGCGATGGCGTGAGACCGTCGCGATGGTCCGGCTGAGCCGTCGCGATGGCGTGAGCCAATCGCGATGGTGTGACACAATCGCGATGGTCTGAGTCAATCGCGATGGTCCACCAAAATGAGAATTTTGCATATGCGTCTGTGGATTTGTGTGTGCGCTTGTGTCGCCTATCCCATGGTGTGGTCGCTTACCAAAAATTCCGCACTTGGCAGACCATCGCGATGGTTTGACACAGACGGAAATCTCTGACAGAAAGTGAAGTTTTTACCTTTTCCAAGATTTCCTGATGCACTGGAGCTCTGTACCTGCAAGAAAACTCAAGAAAACAAAAGTACATGCAAGCACAAAAGCTCTCTCTCACTCTCTCGCATGCACAAATGAGGGGAAATGAGGAGAATGGGTGGATATGGTGAATTTTCTGAGTTTTTTTGGAGATGAAGATGATGATGCGGTGATGAAGATGGAGTGTGGGGAAGGTGAAAACACTAAAAAATAAGTAAAAACAACAACAAAAACTGAATTTTTTACCTTCCAACGCCACTTCTTGCTATACTCTTACCATCACACTTTCGTCCTAGACTCGATCCCCGGCAATGGCGCCAAATTTGGTGTTTCTCTAACACAATGGTGAGAACCACGTTAAGAAGCTCCACCTCCTTAATGTCAATCCGCGGAAGAGATAGGAGTGATATGAAGATCGTGAACGTGAGATGAAGTGAGAGTGAAGGTGAGAAGCATAGAAATGCAGACACACATACACACACACTACGAAGAGACAAGCAAGATACAATGGAAGGTGAGAAATTAACTCTATTACTCAAGAACACTCTTACAAGCTCAAAATAGCTCTAAGCTCTTCTCTACTCACACAAGCTAACCTCAAAAATGAGCTCTCTAGCTCTTTTTATAGTTTCTAGACTAGTTTTGACCGGTTTCACATCTAGTGACCGGCATAGTTAAAAAATAGGTCTTGGATGCTATTTGAAAGGGTAAACGGTGTCTAAAAAGAACGAAAATTGATAGCTCGTTCTACCTAAGCTCCTCAAGCTCGAGGACTCCTCGGCTTGCACAAAATGGAGCTAGAAATTAAGAAAAGGGTTTTTCTATGTTACATATGTTACAATAGTGATAAAAATCACTGTTGGAGGTTTTTGAAAAGTATTTTTAAAACATAATTCTTTGAAAAACGATTCGACTGGCTCCCTGCTGTTGGAGCAAGTCTATGACAAGCCTAAGTATTGGCTTGAGTCCCACAAAGTCATAGAAAAAGCCTTAGAATGAAGACTATGTAAAGTTCACTTGTGAACTACCTCTTGTACTTTTGAAGAGTTTACTTAATGTAAAAGTAAGAGAATCTTAAGTGGTTGAGTCCACTTGATCAAGAATGGAAAGAGGAGCCATGAATTCGTGATTTGTGGTAGGTAGTGAATCAAATCAATCATTGATTGATTGGAGAGTGATTGAGGGAAGTTAAACTCCCAAACTCAACTATAAATAGATGGCAGTTTTAATCGTGGTTAGGGGTAGATATTTACATTAATTGTTTATCCAAGCTTTATTTTTTTATGACCATAAGACTACTTACTTTGCATTTTTGCAAAATGTATCAACTTTTGAGAAAAACTTATTTAGAGAGAACATAATTGAAGCTTCTGTCTAGTTCACATGCAAGGGATCATATAATATATTAGTAATTGTTTTCATGCACTAGGATCATATGCATTATCTTGCACGCTTTTTATGTGTAGGAAGAGGTGCATATCATCACTTGGTAATACTCTATAGATGCAATGGTATCTATGAACCCTCTAGGATAACACCAAGTTCTCACAATAGTACTACACAATCAAGGGGTTTCTGTATAATCCATGGCAATTTTGAAAAGGCATTTAACAATCACCTTGGGATATATTCTTTGGAGTTCACTGATCATCATTATTGAGAATCAGGACCTTAATTTGTAGATTTCCCAAGCATATATTGAAACTCATTTTTCAACACTTTGGCACTAGGCACCCCACTGAAAATGTCACTCCAAAGAATATAAATGAGTCCATTTTATGTGTGCTTTAGGAGGCTATCCTAAGCCCCTATGAATGTCTCTAAGTCCATTTTGGGCTATTTTAAGCCCTTAATGTGTTAACATATCCAAAAAGGATACCCTGATCCCCCGTTCAAAATCCATCCCAAACTTTGGTGCACACTCAATTTTCCAAGTTTGATGATTCAATTTTAAAGTTCAAATCGCTTCAATGGTGATCATATCTACAATTTCAAACCAAAAATCTTCAAATATGTTGTACTTGCCATCATTTTCTCCTAATTTTATGCTTAAAGATGAGAGGTTAAATGGCACGAACTATAATTTGTGGAAGGACACAATTAGGGCTTACTTATACACAAACTTATTATTTTATGTAGCAAGTTCTAAGGAACCCAATCCCAGTAAGGATATTGAATTAGCCACACAGAATGTTTTAAATGTAAAATATAAGTGAACCCTATGAAAACTATTGCTAGCCTATGATGCAGTAACTCATGGACATATTACTCCTTGCAAGACTTACCATGATGCTTGGAGAATACTTTAGGATCTATATGAGAATAATAATCCCTCTAGAATATGGCTTAGAAGCATAGTATCTATCAAAGATATGGTTTCTTAGGCTTATAAATAAGCTTCCTACATCATACGAGACTTTGGTAACGAAACTTTACAATCGACACCAAGTTTTAACTTGGGAGGAAGTGCAAAGACTCTTGCTCCTCCATGGGTTGCAGGCAAACTCTTCAACATCACAAGAAGAAGCCATGAAAGCTAAAGGTTCTTTCAAAAAGGCTGAGAGAACTTTGGTAATCACTCAAGCAATGATCCTAAACAAGGCTTCAAAAACTCATCCAAGAAACTCACATGCAACTATTATGGAAAATCTTAGCATATTGATAAGTTTTTTTATAAGAAGAAGAACAATTCTAAAGCCTCTACTTCCAAGAATCAAGCTAAGTCCTCTTAAGATAGGTCTCACTATTCAAATGAATATCGCTTTATCTCAACATAGCCCAATGCCCTAATCACATCCATCTAATCTCAGTCGTTTATATTTGAAAGTACTCCAACCTCTTACATGTGCAAAGAACTTGACTCATTTCAAGAGTTAGAAGACTACACACGCAAACTGTACTTCGGAAATAACAATATTCTTCCAATTGAAGGTAAATGAAAAGTAAAAAATTACAAATCATTGAGGAGAATGCAAAGCCTCATCAAACATACTTCCCTTACCAAACTTGTGTATAAAACTCCTGTCCATCAAGGAAATCACCAATCATGACAAACAAGTTTTCTTTGACAAAACATCAATGAAGCATTGAAAATGCTACTATGTACAGGGAGATTGTGACAAGTTTGATGTATCTCACAATTACAAGCCCTGATCTAAGGTACTTCATTGGACTTGAAAGTCAATTTATGTAGGTTCCCTATAGACCAAATTTAGATTTTTTGAGATGCAATCTATGTTATGTGAGTACTACTTTGGATTATGCATTATTTCATGAAGATGGTGTAGAATTGTAGGTTCATGGATATATCAATGTAAATTGGGTTTGTGGCATTCTAGAGACAAGATCTACTAGTGGCTTTCTATTCTTACTTTGGAGTGCAACTATTACATTAAGCAGTAAGAAGAAACCCATTCTTGCTTTTTTGAGTATAGACGTGTTGCAATGCCATCATGTGAAGCATGATGGCTAGAGATGCTACTTCTAGATTTAGGTGTGGAAATACAAAAGCATATCATCATCTATAGTGATAATCTTAGTAGCATAGAGTTAGCACGAAACCCTATTTTTAATGGTAGAACAAAGCATATCAACGTACATTATCATTTCATTAGGGAAAGCTAATTGACCTTGTTTACATGAGGAGAGATGAGTAGGTTGTTTATATTTTCACTAAAGCACTTGGAGCTGAGAAGTTGAAGAAGTGTCAAAATATGCTTGGATTACATGACATGACATTGAGCTTGAGTGGAAATGTGGAGATATGAAGCCCAAGGTGTGATAATCCACGATGACATGTACCACTTTTTCATTTCTCTAATGGTCATGCTAGTATATGTCAGGGATGCTTCATTGAGATTTATCTATCGAGAGTGTTGGCAAATTTTTTTCTTACCAGATCACTCATTTGTGGACATTAGGTTTTTCCTTATGTGTTGTCTTTATATATTGCACTAGTTGTATTGCTGCATTATTTCATTGATGTATATTCCTTTTATGTAATAGAAGAAGCAGAACAAGATTATTCTTCCTTGGCTCAATCTATCTGTGCTCCTCTTTGAGTGTGAGAATGTGTGAGTGAGTTCTCTTCCTTATCTCCTTTCTCATGACACCCACTACTAGAAGCGTGGTGTTTATATACACATCTTGGTTTTTTATGGTGGTTAGATCTTCTATCTTAAAGGTATTCCCAATATCTATGAACAAATTGAATTTTAGTTAAAAAACAAAGCCATGGCTTTTGGATCACTTCAATCAAGAGATTCTCTCCATATCTTACTTTTAGAATTATCTAAGATAAACTCAAAGCTTTAACCTTTAAATTCTTCAAACCATATGTTTATGTTTTAACCTTTGAACAAGCCCTTTAGCTTGCTCCTTGCACCAAAAAAAACGATGTGTGACATCTTTAGTCTATCTATCACTATGGACTAGAAACATTTGGCATGTTTCTTTCTCAATTCTACACTTTGAACATCAAGGGAGCACCCATGTTGTGAACTCAAATCCTTAATAAGACAAGTCAAGGGCATCTGATTATTAAGTTCCAAAATGATAAGTTTTTAAGGTCTCATACATTGCTATAAGTTCATCACCAAATGATAGTGTATGTAGCTCCACAACACATAAAGATGTTTGAAGCTCTATAAGAAATGCTAGGCCGAATGGACCAAGATAGATACAAGGAAAAATAGTCAACCAAGAGGACCCACCACCCAACATCAGGTAAGTTTGGATAATACCAACTATTAGAAGATCTCATACAGATATTTGAGAAGATTACAATACTAGGACAACTATGAAGGGTATTATCGAGTATGAAAATGTCTAGAAGGGGGAAGTTTCAATTTTAGTGGTAGTGAGATATACCATTTTGGTAATTTTATAGCTTTGAAGAGTTTTTTCCTAAGATATACTCTTTGTAGAGATAGGAAGAGGTTTTCTAAGAGAGCTGGCAACAAAGAGCTAAACGAAAGCATCATTTGATAATTTTGGCCATTTTTTAGACTTATATAAAGTCATACATGAGGGGGAGAATATGAAAAGGTCAAGCCTCTCACTCCTAGATATCTTTTGCTAGTGTGAGTAAGAGATCTTTTCTTATTTCAAATTTCATGCACAAACTTTCTAGCCTTCTGCTTCTGTGATTTTTGCACTTTTCATGGCTTATGAAGTTTCATTCTTGCTTTCATAATTTTTCATGGAATTTTCTTGACTTTGAGCTCTGTTTTGTGTGAGAATCTTCTCCTTACACCATATGGAATTTTCTTTTGGGTTTTCCAAAGTACTATATCATATGGTTTCTGGAACTTTACCTATGTAGAATTTTCGTTTCATTTTTTTAAACTTAATTTTAAGCAATGAGACATGTAATTTGCTGAAGAAATGAGGGACATATGACCATTTCAATGATCGACTATTTTGATCGGATTGTCTAAGTGAGCATGCCTTTTCTCTTGGAGAAGGGGATCATTGATCATAGCTTAATGATCATGTCATCATTCATCACTCATCATTGATTAGAGATTTTGATTCATGTTGTCAGTCATTATTCATGGTAATAGTGATGATTAATCATTGATCATGATAATGATTGATTGTTGATCATGATAGTAATGATCGACCATTGATTATGCAATCTATTGATTGATCATGTAGATTGGTGAAAAAACTCTTGGGAGTTATTCCATCTATTACATTCAAATGCAACTAGATTGGGTATATCTTTATGGATTGATGGAGTAAAGGTGTACAAGCATGCCCTCCTATTGGACATATGCTTACAATATGAGAGAGCCCAAGATGAAAAAGTCGAGTATGGGTTTGAACAAAAGAGCATCTTATGCAGTATGCTTACAATATGAGAGAACCCATGATGCAAACGATTTCTTGGAAGAGAAGAGTGATATTCTTAGAACTACAAAGAACTTAATTAGGAGGGCTCTTGATAAAGCTAGATACTATGATAACCAATCAAAGGATAGAAATTAAGTTTGATAGGAGAGCAAGTCTATCTTAAAGATCCATCTAAGTATGCAAACATGAGGATAAAAGCATGTCCAAAAGTTTTTCCTAGGTGTTCTGGTCCATTGACAATACTTAACAGAATGGAAAAGATGGTTTATCATCACGACTCTGAGAAGATAGTCACATTCATCTAATATTTCATGTGAGCCAATCAAAGAAAAAGTTGGGTGAATTTGACTACCTCATTGTAATTAATGAGGTTGTAGAGTTATTCCAATAAATTCTCGCATAGCACCTAGAGTTTCCTAGGGGAGTTTGTTATTCCAATAGATTCTCACATAGCACGTAGATTTTGACTCTTGAAATCTCTAAACTATCTTTTTCCATCTTGTGTCTTGTCAAAGGAGGATGGCTTAGAGTTTTCAACCCCAATAAAGATGCTCTTTACATTTTTTTTCTTATAAGTGTTATATTTTTTTTAAATTGAAAAGTAATGATGTGAAATCATTAAAAAATTTTGATTTTTCAACTTTAACTAGAAAATAGAAAATATAAAGGTGGGTTCATATAGGATGACACAAGTTTGCTAAGTCACAGCGTGTGTCATCGGGTTTAGTTCACACAGAGCAAGAGTAGGCTCTAGACATAAAACTTTTATGTTATTTTATTAATTGAAGATATAAAAACTTTTATGTTATTTTATTAATTGAACAAGGTAAAGAACCAATCAAAAGTTATTGTCAGAGTGGTACATATTTGTTTCGAGAAGAAAAGCCCGACTCAAAAAATGACGAGGTATGTACAGTTGTAGCACGGGGTGGGGAATCTACAAGGATGGTTTCTGCTGCCAACGAACTTTTGGGGACAAGACGTGCCTCCCTGGCCTGTTCTGAAGACTGTGCTCCTGTTGGTACACGAATGTATTCGTCGGGCTTTGAAAGTAGTCGTACTCTGCGGGGGTCGAATTGTGGTAGTGGCTTTCTTTGCAAGTATCTGAGTGCTTCATTGGAGCCTACTGATTTGACTAACTCTCTAAATCCTTTGATGTATGTGTCTTCGAATCCGCCTATGACAAGTTCCTGTTCTATTATTGCTTGACTCTCTTCCTCAGTCAGCTTTTTGTGTGCCCAAACTTTTTCCATAGTTCTATAGAGCTTCTTAATAGCCAGTGTGTAAGCTGCTGCTTCACAAGTTTCATCTTCATGTGTACTTGTATCACCATGTGTGTCTGTTTGTTGGCCTTGGCCATCTGTCTGTTCATGTTCTTGGGATTCGTGAGTGCCTTGGCTGGCTTCGTCATCGCCTTCATCGTCATCGGTTGCTGTCTCAAATGCATCAGTGCTAGGTTCACATTCTTCTAAAATTGCATCGCACATGATTGGCTCTATCGTGAAAACTGATATGTCATAGCCATCCTCGTCACAGTGGGGTGTCCATTGTTCTTCATTGATGGCTACATCCATGGTTGCTAGGATTTCTGCCCAACCATGGGGTTCGAATTCCTCATCTGGAAATACTACAGGTGCGTAAGTTGGATCTTGAAGGGTTCGTGGATGTTGTTCTGCACCTAAGGTCCTGGCTTCTAATCATTCTTCCTCTTGTTTGGCTACTTTACACATCCATAAATGAGTGTCCTCGTGTAACCATGAGGGTTCTGACTCTAATGAGTGCACTGATTCTGTTTCTACTGGTGTCTTATGGATGGTATTCCATTGTAATGGGGGTACATCTCTATGTGAATAGTCTTTAAGATTGACTTTAGTAGTCACTCCTAAATGTTGCAAGTACAAAGAATTAGTTCCCCAATCTTGTACAATTTGCAACTGACGCATGAATGGTCGTCCCAATATCATCTCATAAGCATGATTTTTTGCAAAGTCACAAATAGCAAAGGTATGCTCAAATTCTACACCACAACTGCTGAGAGATATGCCTTCTAGTAAGCCTAATGGTTTTTCTATGTGTCCATCAGCCATTTGTAGTTTCATCCTGGTAGGTCTGAGTGCTGGCTTACCCCAACGTTTCCATAAAGCGGTGGTAGCGATGGCTACTCCGGCTCCTGAATCTAAGATGGCTTTCGTGGTGTATCCCTGATGGGTTATCGGAAGATAAGTGTTACCTTCCTCTCCTTCGCTTACATTTCCAATCTTTTCTACGGGTATCTCTGGTACCTTATTTTGTGATCCTATTCGTGAGGGAGTAGTAGCAAGCTCATGGAATTGATTTGCTACATGCTTCCACAATTGTGGTTTAACCTTTAACAACTCCTCTAGAGTGAGATTACACTGTACCTTAGTGTTCTTGATCACTTCTGTGTTTCTAGGGATTACTGATTCTTCATTCCTCACTATTATCGTGGGTGCTCTCATACTAATAGACTTTGCTTCCCAAGGTCCTGTGAATTGAGGTAATTCTTGTAAAGAATTGGATTCAAAACCCGTGTGTTCACTCAATTGCTCTTCCTCTACATCATCGTAAATAGAGGGGATGTCTTGGGGAAATTGTTCATGCAAGTCGTCTATTTCTTGAATAGGAGGATTGGTTCCTTGTTCTTTTCTCCACTTTTCTTCTTGGATTTCTCTCAAAAATTCATGTGAGTACCTATGTATGGAAGACAAATTGTCTTGACTTTCTGTATTGGGTACTTGAGACAGGGATGGTGCATTCCTTTCCTGTGTCCCTAGGACACTAAGATTCCTGTGCTGATCCTTTTTCTCTTTGCTTTCTATCAAGTATTCAAGCCTCTTCATCAGTCCTTGAAAGTGTAATTCAGGTTTTGCCATGTTATTCCAATTAAGATACCTAGAGGCTTCGAACAAAGCTTGTGCTAATTCTACCATCTTCATGCACAGTTTAGTCCTCTCAATTTCTAGATCAGCTCGAGGGTAGCTTTTACTCATTTCAGCTACTTGAGGTCCTTCGTTTAATCTAGCCTGATATGCACGAAACATCATGTCTAGATTTTCTGGTATGGGTTCCGCTAAAACTGATCCTGATTTCTGAGCTGGGTTCTCTTGATTTAATTCTTGTGAAGTCAATTCTAGGATTTTGGCTCTCGACTCTTTTAAACTTCCTTCCAACTCAGTTATCTTTTTACTCCAGTTTCTCTTTATCCTTTCTCTAGAATCTTTCCAAGATTTTGTCTTTTTACTGCTAGATTCTGCAACTTCACTACTTCCGGTTACTTTCTCCTGATTGAGCTGTTGGTTCTGTAAGAGCGCCTGGGCTCTTGTTATAGCTTGGATAGGCACGTATGTAGGGTTGGATCCATCTGCGTTGTTTACAATACCTATCACGTTGATCGGTGTCACACTTGAAGCATTAACAGGGTTCTTAGGACAATCTGTGATTATGTGCTCTTTGCCACAATCGACACAAAAGCCTTATATGTTATAGTATTGTGATTGTCCTGATATCGGGGGATGTGGACAATCCTTTATGAAATGATCTCCTTGGCACCTAAAGCATGGTCCTCTAGGGCCCTGTGGTCTTTGTTGTGTTAATTGGAGCTGCGGATTTGGATTTGTGTACATCACATTAGCGTATTCGGGCTCCCAACTAGGTTCCACTAGTGGACTATCATAATGATATGTTTCCACATGTTCTGGTGACTCTGTGTAATATGCGGGTGGACTATCTACATGAGTAGAGTCAAAACTGTTTGAGTTCGGGTCACTCTCTGTGATCAATGGTGAAGAAGGCACTAAGGCCCTACTTAGGTTCTCTTCTACAGCAGCGTATTTGACTGAGATGACATTCGCTGGTGGGGGTGGCTGCTGAGCTAAGACAGGTTGAGGTCTCTGTTGAACCTGGTATGGCTAATTCTGAGGAGGCCTATAGTAATAAGACTGAGCATTGTATTGGCCTTGATACCTACCTGGCTGTGCGTACGCTTGCGGGTAGTTCTGTCTCACGGTCTGTTTGTTGTATGGGCAGTCCTAAGCTGTATGATTCGTGTATCTTCTCTCAATTGTACAGTATTGGCCACTAGGGTTGGCTTGAGGTTGTGGTGCATTGGGACACACATTTGCCAAATGATTTCCACCACAAGTGTAACAATGCTTGTTTGTTAGTACCCTAGGTTTACTAGAAACTCCTAGTTTCTGGGCCACTTTTTCTACTAGGTCCTCTATCGAGTTAGACAATTTTGTGGATGCTAGAGATGAACAGTCTGAGTCCTTATAGACCTTTGAGAGTTCCAATTCGTCTCCTGAGTTGTCCTCAATGTCTATACATATTCTTACACATTGCTCTAGCATTCTGGGTTCTTTTAGGTACACATAGGAGCGTAGTTTAGAGCTCAACAAGCCATCTAGAAACAATGACACTTGTTTAGCTTGTGAGGGTAGCTCTTGCATTGGACATCGTTCAACATATTGTCTAAACCTACGTCCTACCAGTCTAACTGTTTCTTGCGGGGTTTGTTTGAAGCTTTGAATCAACGAAGACGTGTCATGTCTAATCCCACTTTTAGAGAATTCAGTGATGAATGACTCTAAAAAGTGATGGATGTCTCTAAATTGCCTCTGTTGCAATGGTTGGAACCAAGTTAAAGCTGTGTTCTTTAACGTCAGTCCAAATGCGTTGTATTGCGTGAACATGTCTTCGACTTGCTCTGCTCTTAGCACTTGCTTGAATTCTGCAACATGGTCATAGGGATCTCCTGTCCCATCAAAGTAATTTTTCATGGATTTCACTAACTGAGTGGGTCTCAATATTCTTGCATGTTCACGTGGTCTAGGTAGAGGAAAATCATCTCTACCACCTGGTATTCCATGATCTCTTTGTCTATCCGTTCTATTAGTGTCCGTGGTTGTTCTATCTCTCCCTACGGGATAAGTGAAGCTTACTTCGGGTCTTTCTTTATTTTTCTCCCTTTGATTTCCATGGGCTGATGATGTTCCTGCCCCTTGTTGACTTGTATTCATGTTCGTTCTAGATGGAGGGAATACCAATTCACCTCTCCATGTGTATGTGTTTTTAGCGTGGTCAGGCACCACAAAGACTCTTTCTGAAGTCTCATCCAGGTATACAACCTTTCCAGGTGTATCCGGGTCCTTGAACTCGTATATCGTGATGATACCTACCTCACTAAGTAGTTCTGTCTTGTATCTCCAAAAGGCTTCATCAGTTTCTTTATTTACAAACAACTCTATGCTTCTGTTGTCCTCAGGGATCCATTCTGGGATTAGTACTCGTGTCAGTACAGATTTCCCTCTAGGTGTTCTAGGCTCTTCTAATGGTTCTTTTCCTTGAGATTTTGCTTCCGTCTCTGATTGAATTACGCTAAATTCATTGGTATTGTTTGGTTGCGTACTTAAGATGTACATTGTTCCTTCCTTGTCTATGTACACGTCTCTCTCGAACTTCACCACTGGACGTTCCAATCCAATGGGTTGATCAGGGTTGTGCATTTGCACCACTTGCCTTCGCAAACCATCCTCATAGATGCGAGCACCTAATCGGTTGGTTCGGAGAAACTCTAGTTGCGTTCTATAGGGTCCTTTTGGTTTTTCTAAATAGGCTACATTCGACCCTCCTTCTGGTCTATCTGTGCTAAATGACATTTTTGAATCACTAGTATCTGTGCTCTCGTAGGGATAACTCGTGTTCAATTGTTGAGCCCACGATCGTGTAGTAGTTCTTACACTTGCCTCTGATGATCTAAGGCTTCGTCGGTCTGACTTGCCTATATGTTTGCCCGATCTAAGGTTCATTAATTTTCTTCCTTGCACACTCAGTACACGCTCAGATCGTCAATGATTCTTTGTTATTACTTTCTTGATTCTTTTTAAATTTCTTTAGATTCTTGTCTTAATGTATGCGTCAGGAATTCGACTTTCTGTGGTACTTTGAGTTCTCGTTCCGTCAGACTTATGTTCTTTCCTTTAGGTTTTCGTGTCACACACCTTCACTTTAGTCTTGAACTTGATAAATTTAATTCTCTTGAACTTGAGGCATTCCTATCGTCTTTAATCCACAATGCTAACGTTTATCCTAAGCTAAGAATTGAGGGTTGAGTAATCTTCCAACCTCGAGTCAGCTTTTTTGATTGCTCTGATGCCCAAGAAGCCACGCTTCCCAAGCTTTATGCCCTTCACTGCCTTGCTTTGATTGCCCTTGATTGCCCTTGCTAGACCTGGAAAAATTCACTATTAGACCAATTCACAGTTGGATGATCAAGCACTTGAGTATATACACCTTTTAAGTCCCTTAACCTTTGGCAAAATTTTCTTCCAAAGCCCCCTTTCTTTCCTAGTCCCACAGATGATCAACCTCAAAATAGCTTATCTAAAAATAGACGTATCCTTCAAGAAAAAACAGCTGAGGTCACGTATTACTCGTCAAGAGCTTTCTAATGAGCTATAAAGCTCAAAAAACGGACTTCGGATGAGAAAGATATGAGCGTTCAGGCCCTCGAGGGTGAAAACCGACAAACAGGTTTTTCTCCAAATATGAGCTAAGGGGTCTCCTATGAGTCTAATCACCCAAAAATTTCCCAAAAATAGCCCCAAAAATGGCCAAAAAATGAAACCCTAAAATTTGCGATGGGGGTCCACAATCGCAATGGCGTGAGACAATCGCGATGGTCTGGGACCGTCGGGATGGCGTGAAGGTGAGCAATCGCGATGGTCTGAAGTGCATGGTCACGATGGTCCAAATGTGAGCAATCGCGATGGCTCGATCAGGCGGACAATCGCGATGGCGTCAGTCAACCGTCAACGTGAACAATCATGATGGTCCAAAGTGAACCGTTCGCGATGGTCATAGATGTGATGGCTTGAGCCAATCGCGATGGTCAGGACGCGATGGCTTGAGCCAATCGCGATGGTCCAAAATTCGAGGTGTCGCGATGGTGTAAGGGTGTCGTCGCGATGGCGTGAGGTGCGAACCGTTGCGATGGTCTAGCTTGCCACGTGGCAGCGTCGGCGCAATGGCGTGAGCCAATCGCGATGGTGTGGGGTCAACCAAACAGTCGCGATCGTCCGCGAACCGTCGCAATGGTCCAAATGAACCGTCGCGATGGCGTGAGACCGTCGCGATGGTCCGGCTGAGCCGTCGCGATGGCGTGAGCCAATCGCGATGGTGTGACACAATCGCGATGGTCTGAGTCAATCGCGATGGTCCACCAAAATGAGAATTTTGCATATGCGTCTGTGGATTTGTGTGTGCGCTTGTGTCGCCTATCCCATGGTGTGGTCGCTTACCAAAAATTCCGCACTTGGCAGACCATCGCGATGGTCTGACACAGACGGAAATCTCTGACAGAAAGTGAAGTTTTTACCTTTTCCAAGATTTCCTGATGCACTGGAGCTCTGTACCTGCAAGAAAACTCAAGAAAACAAAAGTACATGCAAGCACAAAAGCTCTCTCTCACTCTCTCGCATGCACAAATGAGGGGAAATGAGGAGAATGGGTGGATATGGTGAATTTTCTGAGTTTTTTTGGAGATGAAGATGATGATGCGGTGATGAAGATGGAGTGTGGGGAAGGTGAAAACACTAAAAACTAAGTAAAAACAACAACAAAAACTGAATTTTTTACCTTCCAACGCCACTTCTTGCTATACTCTTACCATCACACTTTCGTCCTATACTTGATCCCCGGCAATGGCGCCAAATTTGGTGTTTCTCTAACACAATGGTGAGAACCACGTTAAGAAGCTCCACCTCCTTAATGTCAATCCGCGGAAGAGATAGGAGTGATATGAAGATCGTGAACGTGAGATGAAGTGAGAGTGAAGGTGAGAAGCATAGAAATGCAGACACACATACACACACACTACGAAGAGACAAGCAAGATACAATGGAAGGTGAGAAATTAACTCTATTAATCTAGAACACTCTTACAAGCTCAAAATAGCTCTAAGCTCTTCTCTACTCACACAAGCTAACCTCAAAAATGAGCTCTCTAGCTCTTTTTATAGTTTCTAGACTAGTTTTGACCGGTTTCACATCTAGTGACCGGCATAGTTAAAAAATAGGTCCTGGATGCTATTTGAAAGGGTAAACGGTGTCTAAAAAGAACGAAAATTGATACGCTCGTTCTACCTAAGCTCCTCAAGCTCGAGGACTCCTCGGCTTGCACAAAATGGAGCTAGAAATTAAGAAAAGGGTTTTTCTATGTTACATATGTTACAATAGTGATAAAAATCACTGTTGGAGGTTTTTGAAAAGTATTTTTAAAACATAATTCTTTGAAAAACGATTCGACTGGCTCCCTGCTGTTGGAGCAAGTCTATGACAAGCCTAAGTATTGGCTTGAGTCCCACAAAGTCATAGAAAAAGCCTTAGAATGAAGACTTTGTAAAGTTCACTTGTGAACTACCTCTTGTACTTTTGAAGAGTTTACTTAATGTAAAAGTAAGAGAATCTTAAGTGGTTGAGTCCACTTGATCAAGAATGGAAAGAGGAGCCATGAATTCGTGATTTGTGGTAGGTAGTGAATCAAATCAATCATTGATTGATTGGAGAGTGATTGAGGGAAGTTAAACTCCCAAACTCAACTATAAATAGATGGCAGTTTTAGTCGTGGTTAGGAGTAGATATTTACATTAATTGTTTATCCAAGCTTTATTTTTTTATGACCATAAGACTACTTACTTTGCATTTTTGCAAAATGTATCAACTTTTGAGAAAAACTTATTTAGAGAGAACATAATTGAAGCTTCTGTCTAGTTCACATGCAAGGGATCATATAATATATTAGTAATTGTTTTCATGCACTAGGATCATATGCATTATCTTGCACGCTTTTTATGTGTAGGAAGAGGTGCATATCATCACTTGGTAATACTCTATAGATGCAATGGTATCTATGAACCCTCTAGGATAACACCAAGTTCTCACAATAGTACTACACAATCAAGGGGTTTCTGTATAATCCATGGCAATTTTGAAAAGGCATTTAACAATCACCTTGGGATATATTCTTTGGAGTTCACTGATCATCATTATTGAGAATCAGGGCCTTAATTTGTAGATTTCCCAAGCATATATTGAAACTCATTTTTCAACACTTTGGCACTAGGCACCCCACTGAAAATGTAACTCCAAAGAATATAAATGAGTCCATTTTATGTGTGCTTTAGGAGGCTATCCTAAGCCCCTATGAATGTCTCTAAGTCCATTTTGGGCTATTTTAAGCCCTTAATGTGTTAACATATCCAAAAAGGATACCCTGATCCCCCCTTCAAAATCCATCCCAAACTTTGGTGCACACTCAATTTTGCAAGTTTGATGATTCAATTTTAAAGTTCAAATCGCTTCAATGGTGATCATATCTACAATTTCAAACCAAAAATCTTCAAATATGTTGTACTTGCCATCATTTTCCCCTAATTTTATGCTTAAAGATGAGAGGTTAAATGGCACGAACTATAATTTGTGGAAGGACACAATTAGGGCTTACTTATACACAAACTTATTATTTTATGCAGCAAGTTCTAAGGAACCCAATCCCAGTAAGGATATTGAATTAGCCACACAGAATGTTTTAAATGTAAAATATAAGTGAACCCTATGAAAACTATTGCTAGCCTATGATGCAGTAACTCATGGACATATTACTCCTTGCAAGACTTACCATGATGCTTGGAGAATACTTTAGGATCTATATGAGAATAATAATCCCTCTAGAATATGGCTTAGAAGCATAGTATCTATCAAAGATATGGTTTCTTAGGCTTATAAATAAGCTTCCTACATCATACGAGACTTTGGTAACAAAACTTTACAATCGACACCAAGTTTTAACTTGGGAGGAAGTGCAAAGACTCTTGCTCCTCCATGGGTTGCAGGCAAACTCTTCAACATCACAAGAAGAAGCCATGAAAGCTAAAGGTTCTTTCAAAAAGGCTGAGAGAACTTTGGTAATCACTCAAGCAATGATCCTAAACAAGGCTTCAAAAACTCATCCAAGAAACTCACATGCAACTATTATGGAAAATCTTAGCATATTGATAAGTTTTTTTATAAGAAGAAGAACAATTCTAAAGCCTCTACTTCCAAGAATCAAGCTAAGTCCTCTTAAGATAGGTCTCACTATTCAAATGAATATCGCTTTATCTCAACATAGCCCAATGCCCTAATCACATCCATCTAATCTCAGTCGTTTATATTTGAAAGTACTCCAACCTCTTACATGTGCAAAGAACTTGACTCATTTCAAGAGTTAGAAGACTACACACGCAAACTGTACTTCGGAAATAACAATATTCTTCCAATTGAAGGTAAATGAAAAGTAAAAAATTACAAATCATTGAGGAGAATGCAAAGCCTCATCAAACATACTTCCCTTACCAAACTTGTGTATAAAACTCCTGTCCATCAAGGAAATCACCAATCATGACAAACAAGTTTTCTTTGACAAAACATCAATGAAGCATTGAAAATGCTACTATGTACAGGGAGATTGTGACAAGTTTGATGTATCTCACAATTACAAGCCCTGATCTAAGGTACTTCATTGGACTTGAAAGTCAATTTATGTAGGTTCCCTATAAACCAAATTTAGATTTTTTGAGATGCAATCTATGTTATGTGAGTACTACTTTGGATTATGCATTATTTCATGAAGATGGTGTAGAATTGTAGGTTCATGGATATATCAATGTAAATTGGGTTTGTGGCATTCTAGAGACAAGATCTACTAGTGGCTTTCTATTCTTACTTTGGAGTGCAACTATTACATTAAGCAGTAAGAAGAAACCCATTCTTGCTTTTTTGAGTATAGACGTGTTGCAATGCCATCATGTGAAGCATGATGGCTAGAGATGCTACTTCTAGATTTAGGTGTGGAAATAAAAAAGCATATCATCATCTATAGTGATAATCTTAGTAGCATAGAGTTAGCACGAAACCCTATTTTTAATGGTAGAACAAAGCATATCGACGTACATTATCATTTCATTAGGGAAAGCTAATTGACCTTGTTTACATGAGGAGAGATGAGTAGGTTGTTTATATTTTCACTAAAGCACTTGGAGCTGAGAAGTTGAAGAAGTGTCAAAATATGCTTGGATTACATGACATGACATTGAGCTTGAGTGGAAATGTGGAGATATGAAGCCCAAGGTGTGATAATCCACGATGACATGTACCACTTTTTCATTTCTCTAATGGTCATGCTAGTATATGTCAGGGATGCTTCATTGAGATTTATCTATCGAGAGTGTTGGCAAATTTTTTTCTTACCAGATCACTCATTTGTGGACATTAGGTTTTTCCTTATGTGTTGTCTTTATATATTGCACTAGTTGTATTGTTGCATTATTTCATTGATGTATATTCCTTTTATGTAATAGAAGAAGCAGAACAAGATTATTCTTCCTTGGCTCAATCTATCTGTGCTCCTCTTTGAGTGTGAGAGTGTGTGAGTGAGTTCTCTTCCTTATCTCCTTTCTCATGACACCCACTACTAGAAGCGTGGTGTTTATATACACATCTTGGTTTTTTATGGTGGTTAGATCTTCTATCTTAAAGGTATTCCCAATATCTATGAACAAATTGAATTATAGTTAAAGAACAAAGCCATGGCTTTTGGATCACTTCAATCAAGAGATTCTCTCCATATCTTACTTTTAGAATTATCTAAGATAAACTCAAAGCTTTAACCTTTAAATTCTTCAAACCATATGTTTATGTTTTAACCTTTGAACAAGCCCTTTAGCTTGCTTCTTGCACCAAAAAAAAACGATGCGTGACATCTTTAGTCTATCTATCACTATGGACTAGAAACATTTGGCATGTTTCTTTCTCAATTCTACACTTTGAACATCAAGGCACCCATGTTGTGAACTCAAATCCTTAATAAGACAAGTCAAGGGCATCTGATTATTAAGTTCCAAAATGATAAGTTTTTAAGGTCTCATACATTGCTATAAGTTCATCACCAAATGATAGTGTATGTAGCTCCACAACACATAAAGATGTTTGAAGCTCTATAAGAAATGCTAGGCCGAATGGACCAAGATAGATACAAGGAAAAACAGTCAACCAAGAGGACCCACCACCCAACATCAGGTAAGTTTGGATAATACCAACTATTAGAAGATCTCATACAGATATTTGAGAAGATTACAATACTAGGACAACTATGAAGGGTATTATCGAGTATGAAAATGTCTAGAAGGGGGAAGTTTCAATTTTAGTGGTAGTGAGATATACCATTTTGGTAATTTTATAGCTTTGAAGAGTTTTTTCCTAAGATATACTCTTTGTAGAGATAGGAAGAGGTTTTCTAAGAGAGTTGGCAACAAAGAGCTAAACGAAAGCATCATTTGATAATTTTGGCCATTTTTTAGACTTATATAAAGTCATACATGAGGGGGAGAATATGAAAAGGTCAAGCCTCTCACTCCTAGATATCTTTTGCTAGTGTGAGTAAGAGATCTTTTCTTATTTCAAATTTCATGCACAAACTTTCTAGCCTTCTGCTTCTGTGATTTTTGCACTTTTCATGGCTTATGAAGTTTCATTCTTGCTTTCATAATTTTTCATGGAATTTTCTTGACTTTGAGCTCTGTTTTGTGTGAGAATCTTCTCCTTACACCATATGGAATTTTCTTTTGGGTTTTCCAAAGTACTATATCATATGGTTTCTGGAACTTTACCTATGTAGAATTTTCGTTTCATTTTTTTAAACTTAATTTTAAGCAATGAGACATGTAATTTGCTGAAGAAATGAGGGACATATGACCATTTCAATGATCGACTATTTTGATCGGATTGTCTAAGTGAGCATGCCTTTTCTCTTGGAGAAGGGGATCATTGATCATAGCTTAATGATCATGTCATCATTCATCACTCATCATTGATTACAGATTTTGATTCATGTTGTCAGTCATTATTCATGGTAATAGTGATGATTAATCATTGATCATGATAATGATTGATTGTTGATCATGATAGTAATGATCGACCATTGATTATGCAATCTATTGATTGATCATGTAGATTGGTGAAAAAACTCTTGGGAGTTATTCCATCTATTACATTCAAATGCAACTAGATTGGGTATATCTTTATGGATTGATGGAGTAAAGGTGTACAAGCATGCCCTCCTATCGGACATATGCTTACAATATGAGAGAGCCCAAGATGAAAAAGTCGAGTATGGGTTTGAACAAAAGAGCATCTTATGCAGTATGCTTACAATATGAGAGAACCCATGATGCAAACGATTTCTTGGAAGAGAAGAGTGATATTCTTAGAACTACAAAGAACTTAATTAGGAGGGCTCTTGATAAAGCTAGATACTATGATAACCAATCAAAGGATAGAAATTAAGTTTGATAGGAGAGCAAGTCTATCTTAAAGATCCATCTAAGTATGCAAACATGAGGATAAAAGCATGTCCAAAAGTTTTTCCTAGGTGTTCTGGTCCATTGACAATACTTAACAGAATGGAAAAGATGGTTTATCATCACGAGTCTGAGAAGATAGTCACAATCATCTAATATTTCATGTGAGCCAATCAAAGAAAAAGTTGGGTGAATTTGACTACCTCATTGTAATTAATGAGGTTGTAGAGTTATTCCAATAAATTCTCGCATAGCACCTAGAGTTTCCTAGGGGAGTTTGTTATTCCAATAGATTCTCACATAGCACGTAGATTTTGACTCTTGAAATCTCTAAACTATCTTTTTCCATCTTGTGTCTTGTCAAAGGAGGATGGCTTAGAGTTTTCAACCCCAATAAAGATGCTCTTTACATTTTTTTTCTTATAAGTGTTATATTTTTTTTAAATTGAAAAGTAATGATGTGAAATCATTAAAAAATTTTTATTTTTCAACTTTAACTAGAAAATAGAAAATATAAAGGTGGGTTCAAATAGGATGACACAAGTTTGCTAAGTCACAGCGTGTGTCATCGGGTTTAGTTCACACAGAGCAAGAGTAGGCTCTAGATATAAAACTTTTATGTTATTTTATTAATTGAAGATATAAAAACTTTTATGTTATTTTATTAATTGAACAAGGTAAAGAACCAATCAAAAGTTATTGTCAGAGTGGTACATATTTGTTTCGAGAAGAAAAGCCCGAGTCAAAAAATGACGAGCTTAGAATTTTTTTCTTTTTTGAAATCAAATCAGATTGTGTCATATGGAAGCGCTCATTGTCTTGCCAGGAAATGTGAACTCACTATAAAATAACAAAGCTCCATCGTCCTAATTGTTGACACGAATATGGAGGTACAAAAATTATGTTTGTAATGTTTGAATGACAAAACAAGAGCAGTTATGAAACGTTTACAATTCAGCAGAGTACCTTAACAGCCTCTATGACAAAGATGGAGTCCATATGTCATACACTTTACGATTCCATGAATTCTGCACACTGATTCAAGTTCTGCATGATACCCTTGAAAGGCATATAATTTTGAAACCAATAAGCTCTATTGATTAGCATTAACAGCATCATCGCCATCACTTTAAACAATGATCATTTTTCAACAATCATCATCATTACCTATATACAGAAATCACTGATCACTACAACCAAGTGCGATTAACAGGTTTTAGCCAAGTGATCATGCAGCAGATCATGCTCGGTTGCTAATGATGGACTAGTGAATATTAACTATATGATGCATATCTACAAGGAGCAAAAGTTACCATCGATCTCTTTTGTCTATAAGAAACTTTGAACAGAAAAATATTATGGACTTGCCTTCGGTAGCACAGGCGGATTGGAATTCGGAAGAGATATTTTCTCTGACCAGACAGATTCGAAGAGATAACTTGTCTGACCAGGAGCATAAATCTTCTGACAGTGGTGAAGAGCCAGATCTGGATGATATGATAATTGACAATTCTGAGAACACCACAAGAGCAACACTCTCTCTCGGGAAAATCTTGGAGAAACAAGCACTTGCAAAGATCCGTAATATTATCAATGAGATTTATCTATCGAGAGTGTTGGCACATTTTTTTCTTACCAGATCACTCATTTGTGGACATTAGGTTTTTCCTTATGTGTTGTCTTTATATATTGCACTAGTTGTATTGTTGCATTATTTCATTGATGTATATTCCTTATATGTAATAGAAGAAGCAGAACAGGATTATTCTTCCTTGTCTCAATCTATCTGTGCTCCTCTTTGAGTGTGAGAGTGTGTGAGTGAGTTCTCTTCCTTATCTCCTTTCTCCTGACACCCATGACCAGAAGCGTGGTGTTTATATACACATCTTGGTTTTTTATGGTGGTTAGATCTTCTATCTTAAAGGTATTCCCAATATCTAGGAACAGATTGAATTTTAGTTAAAAAACAAAGCCATGGCTTTTGGATTCCCTCAATCACGAGATTCTCTCCATATCTTACTTCTAGAATTATCTAAGATAAACTCAAAGCTTTAACCTTTAAATTCTTCAAACCATATGTTTATGTTTTAACCTTTGAACAAGCCCTTCAACTTGCTCCTTGCACCAAAAAAAACTATGCGTGATATCTTTAGTCTATCTATCACTATGGAATAGAAACATTTGGCAGGTTTCTTTCTCAATTCTACTCTTTTTGAACATCAAGGGAGCACCCATGTTGTGAACTCAAATCCTTAATAAGACAAGTCAAGGGCATCTGATTATTAAGTTCCAAAATGATAAGTTTTTAAGGTCTCATAGATTGCTATAAGTTCATCACCAAATGATAGTGTATGTAGTTCCAGAACACATAAAGATGCTTGAAGCTTTATAAAAAATTATAGGCATAATGGAGCAAGATAGATACACGGAAAATTAGTCAACCAAGAGGACCCACCACCCAATTCTTACAATATATGAGAGCCCAAGATGACAAAGTCGAGTATGGGTTTGAAGGAAAGAGCATCTTATGCAGTATGCTTACAATATGAGAGAGCCCATGATGCAACCGATTTCTTGGAAGAGAAGAGTAATATCCTTAGAACTGCAAAGAACTTAATTAGGAGGGCTCTTGATAAAGCTAGATACTATGATAACCAATCATAGTAGAGAAATTAAGTTTGATAGGAGAGCAATTCTATCTTAAAGATCCATCTAGGTATACAAACATGAGGATGAAACCATGTCCAAAAGCTTTCCTAGGTGTTTTTGTCCATTCACAATACTTAATAAAATGGAAAAGATGGTTTATCATCACGACTCTGAGAAGATAGTCACATTCATCTAATATTTCATGTGAGCCAATCAAAGAAAAAGTTGGGTGAATTTGACTACTTCATTGTAATTAACGAGGTTGCAGAGTTATTCCAATAAACTCTCGCATAGCACCTAGATTTTCCTAGGAGAGTTTGTTATTCCAATAGATTCTCACATAGAACGTAGATTTTGACTCTTGATATCTCTACTCTATCTTTTTCCATCTTGTGTCTCGTCAAAGGAGGATGGCTTAGAGTTTTCAACCCCAATAAAGATGCTTTTACATTTTCTTTCTTATAAATGCTATAATTTTTTTATATTGAAAAGTAATGATGTGAAATCATTAAAAAATTTTGATTTTTCAACTTTAACTAGAAAATAGAAAATATAAAGGTGGGTTCAGATAGGATGACACAAGTTTCCTAAGTCACACCATGTGTCATCCGGTTCAGTTCACACAGAGTAACAGTAGGCTCTAGATATAAAAACTTTTATTTTATTTTATTAATTGAAGATATAAAAACTTTTATTTTATTTTATTAATTGAAGATATAAAAACTTTTATGTTATTTTATCAATTGAACAAGGTAAAGAACCAAACAAAAGTTATTGTCAGAGTGGTACATATTTGTTTCGAGAAGCAAAGCCCGACTCAAAAAATGACGAACTTAGAATTTGTTTCTTTTTCGAAATCAAATCAGATTGTGACATATGGAAGCGCTCATTGTCTGGACAGAAAATGTGAACTCACTGTAAAATAACAAAGCTCCATCGTCCTATTTGTTGACACGAATGTGGAGGTACAAAAATTATGTTTGTAATATTTGAATGACAAAACAAGAGCAGTTATGAAACGTTTCCAATTCAGCAGAGTACCTTAACGGCCTCTATGACGAAGATGGAGTCCATATGTCATACACTTTACGATTCCGTGAATTCTGCACTCTGATTCAAGTTCTGCATGATACCCTTGAAAGGCGTCTCATTTTGAAACCATTAAGCTCCATTGATTACCATTAACAGCATCATCGCCATCACTTTAAACAATGATCATTTTTCAACAATCATCGTCATTACCTATATACAGAAATCACTAATCACTACAACCAAGTGCGATTAACAGGTTTTAGCCAAGTGATCATGCAGCTGATCATGCGCGGTTGCTAATGATGGACTACTGAATATTAACTATATGATGCATATCTACAAGGAGCAGAAGTTACCATCGATCTCTTTTGTCTCTAAGAAACTTTGAACAGAAAAATATTATGGACTTGCCTTCGGTAGCACAGGCGGATTAGAATTCGGAAGAGATAGCTTCTCTGACCAGACGGATTCGAAGAGATAACTTGTCTGACCACGAGCATAAATCTTCCGACACCACAAGCAGAAGCAACACTGTCTCTCGGGAAAATCTTGGAGAAACAAGCACTTGATTGTGGACACTTCCACGCAGCAGCAGCGACACACACACACACACACAAACAGAACTGTTCTTGGAGATCCATCATTATTGGCGAAAACAGGAACTGTTCTTGGAGGCTCCATCATTTGAGCACGAGATCCAACAGAATAATCTTTTCTATAAAGGATACGGATTTGCAGAGTTTCACATGTAGCTTGAATTGCGGAGGCGGATGGATTCACCGAAATAGTTTCCATGGCTTGAAACCCTTGCATTTTAGTAGACATCGATTTTCGGAGCTAATTCGAAATAGGTCGACGAACAAATTCTTATATCGATTCTTATATGCTACATGAGATGTAAATGGTTGTATCCTCTGGAAAGGTCAGACACGCAGACGAGAGTCACTAATCAGGGTCCTGTCGGCAACGTCCAAAGGGGAGCACACACTGGATCCACGGGGAACTGCATGTTGCCGCTGGATGTTTTGAAGATGTACTACTCTTCCAATTTGGCCAAATGAGGACTGCATCATTCCTCCATTACAGCTTGAGATGAGGACTGCGTCATTCCTCCATTACAACTTAAGAAGAGAGCGATTCTTGCCTGCTTCGTTCATGGAGTCCAGTGGTCTGAGCCGGATCTGGTGCAGTCAGTTTTGCTTCAATCTGTCAAGCGATGGAAGGCTGAATCTTGAGTTTCCTTTAATCTTTCAAGCTATGGAAGGCTGAATCTTGATCAGCAACAGGACCATACCTGTAATGTTTTGTGCCTAGTTGTTTTTTCGCATATCTACACATATCATGTTTGAAGAGTTACTTCCCGTTTGGGCGGGCTTGTTTGTAATTTCTTTTTTTTTTTCTTGAGAGTACAATGAATTGAAAACACTCTCACACACCCAACCTCTTAAGGTAGAGACATCAATCACCTCTTAAGATAGAGGCATCGATCTCTGAGGAACTCATAGATACATGTCCAGCCAAGTCTTAAACTCAAGACTTCCTCTTAAGGCTCAACGTGTCAAACCACTTGGTTAAGCGGGTTGCATTAAGACCAGTCATAAACATTGTCTTATACGAGGCCCATCTCTGTTTCACTCTTTAACTCTTTAAAGTATACTCTGTGAAATATTCCATTAAAAGACCCTCCGATACATAGAAGAATGTTAATTTGTCTTATCATTATTAAACTCTCTCATTGTTACGCATAGTTTTGAATATTGTTTCAATCGATTGAGACAAAAGGAAATGGATGTTTGTTTTATGTGTATAGTTAATCTCGTTCATTATTATGTATGGTTTTGAGTAACGTCTCGATTGATTGTCAGTAAGTATTGTTTTGGGCATTGTTTCTCTCTTCCTCCTGATTCACCTATTGATACGTTAGTATTATTATTATTATTATTATTATTATTATTATTATTATTATTATTATTATTATCACTATTATTATTACTATTATTATTATAGTTAGATTACTTTTGAAATTGAAGGTTGGTGAATGTGCAAACTAGCTGTAGAACCCATCTATCCTACAAAAAAAAATTAGGGGGATTAATCTCTGGTTGACAACCATGACGTCTTACGGTACAACCATTACATTTATGTATCCATCACAATGTTATGGACATTTAACCAATACATAACCGGTTCTCTTATAATAAAGTAAACAATGTTCAATATGGTATATTTCTTATATTTTGTAAACAAATGTATGGTATTTTTCTATGCTGAATGGTTTTACACACATTATGAGCGTGAAAGCTCGCGTTTTCATTCATCTTTATTTATCTCCTAACAAAACATGAAATATCAAAATTATCTATACTAATATAAAAATTGAGCAAACTTTAATTTTCATTGAAAAATGTGGCCATATAATTTTTAGGGATGCGAATCAGTGTAGGGTAAAGACACATTTTCCATGGGTCTTTTAGATTGTCTAAAGACAACCAAGATTGTATTAGCTCTACCAATCCCAAATAGTTTGTAAGATAATGTTTGAATGAGTGTAGGAAACCATTAATGCAATGTACAGATAACTTATCAATGCACCAATACCACTCGAAGTACTTTGAATTATGTTTCTAGTCTTTTTATTATCCTCCTTTTAATCTTCAACCAATTTTCTAAATGGCATGATGAATGCCATCAGCCATTGAAGTGATTATGGCTAATAGACTCTGAGGCTATTTATCCATGACAATGCTTAATATGGAATGGTGTGTGAAGCCACACCATAAGTGCCATCTTGGAGCTCCATTGATGTACCTTGAAACAATTGATGTTTATTATCATTGGAGCTCATACGATTCTAAGCCTACCAACTTATCTAAGCATGACCAAAACTTCTTTTGCTTATTAGTAAAGTCAATTTGGGAATCACCATTTTTGTGATCATGCATAGCTTTCTCTATAGCTACCAACTTCCTTTATTTCTAGTGCGAATATCTCTTCTCAAAAATCCTCTTGCTTTCTTCCATGTCATCGACACTTATTCCAAACTATCTTGCCATTCAGTAGGTTTTCTAATAACTAGAGTAACATTGCCACTGTAAGAACCAATTGAATTAAGAAGCTTCCGCAATTTTTTAATAGCATGTGAGGATTTATAAACTAGATGTACGACAAATGCATATTCTATATGGAGCTTCAATAATCTATAAAAAACAACTCGTGAAGGCATGAAATGCGCAAAAGTGAACAGTAACTAATGGAGATGGAATAATGGGATTCCAATCTTTATATGATATTTCACAATCATATTTTTCTAACATGGGAAACGTTAATAAAGGTAAATCCCAATTTTTAGAAGTAGGTGCTTATGCGCCATCATCTAAATCATATATGATCTTTTATTATCTCTTTATTAGTTTATAAACTGCAATATGGACAAGGATAAAAAATAGATGAGCTTTGTTTGCAACCCAACATGCATTGTATAGTCTTTAAATCCCCAAAAAAGTATCATTATATCTCAAAAGCACCTAAATCTGCTATATTGAGTTTTGCACCATGAATTTGAGAAGCTATTACCTTAGTGATCCATGGGGTCCTACGACAAATTCATGAATGAACATGCAAGAGATTGACAATTACAAACACCATGTGCTAAAGAGATGAATCTCCTCCCAACCATATGCCTATATATATCTCTCTCTCCAAGTGACTCCCTTCTTGGGTAGGTGAATTCTAACCATCCATGTGTTAGCCATGTAACTTCATGTGTGCCAAGTGTCCCAATTAACTAGAGTGAACTCAACAGGATGCTTCTAGAGCTGCTATAAAGCTTATATTATGTAGAAGAATCCCATATGAACTCGTGGGCAACATGGCTTAACCAAACCTCTTTCAAGGAGGTGGCATGGGTTCAAATATCATGCAAAGCCGTAGCATGGAAATTTCTTCTCAGATAAATATGGCATAGCTCTTCAGAAAAATCTCGTTTCCAAATCGCAAAGATTGGTGGTGCCATAAACATAGTATTTTTGTGTAGTAGCTTTTTTATGCTTGCTTTTCAAGAAGCATACAAGGCTATATAAGAAGAGGCTCACACATGAGTGTTCTTACACACCATCAATGAGTGCTTCTTAGAAGGGATTGCACATGAGTGCCATATGGCATCCATGTGTGAAGCCATAGGGTGACTATCTTAGTAGGTAGAGAAAATTGAATGGGTTGGAGCATGGATGGTCAGCAAGACATCATCAAAGTTATCTATGTATTTGAAGAATCTTTTAGCATCGTGGGGTCTTCTTCGACAAAGTTTTTGCAAGGTCTCCTATGAAAATTAAGCAAGATCATAGGGAATCCCACAGTTGGTATGAGAGGAAGACTTGCGAACGGCAAACATAATAGCCACCATGAATATTGAGCATGATTAAGGAAAACAAATGTATATACATGTATTACGGGTTGTGGATATGGGATGAGGGTCATTGGAGCATGTGAAATATCTATAAAGAACCCATTTTCAGGCTATCGAAGTACCCTACCTTCTCATGAAGAAATTGATTTTCGCCTTCATACCTTGACATATCCATCTTCTCCTTCCCATAGCTTGATGCTTTAGCCTGCGATTGAAGGGCTTATTTTCATACTAAGAAGCTATACTATAATCTTCATTGAACATCAAAAAATATTTGATTTGAAGAAGTTTTGATGGACCGAAATCCCTTTAGACTGCTTGAGCAGATACTAGCTTTTGATTATTTGGCTTTGGAATCGACTTTTGTCACTTGGTGTGGCATCGTAGCTTTCGTTCGCAAGTGTTGGACTACTTTTGACTAACGAGGATTGGCAAGGAGCAAAGTGCATCATTTTTTCTCAATTATCATGTTTTTGGCTATTGTCACACACTTTTGGCATGATTTCTGTTGGTTTTTGGTGTTTATACCCCTCTTGAACGAATTAGAGATTTCAAGGTTTTGTTTAGGCTTGACAAGGACTGCAAATCAGAGACTTGGCGCTTCTAAGATTGCTTCAATTTTGCATTGAAAGGCTTCATTTTTATCAGGAAAATGCTCTAGTGTTATTTTTTCTCTCTTTCTTGTTATCATTAGTGTCCATATAAAAGGCCAAATGGCCACCGAACACTTTTGTATAAGTTCTTTAATAAAACATATAGTGGCCTGGTTAGACAGAAACTATAAGTTCAATCGCATTTGTAACATTTGAGAAGTCTCTATTCGTGCTCCCTGTGTACTGTGTTCTTTTGCATATTCTATAGCCTTTGTGCAGAGTACCGTGTGCGGGGCACGGAGATCGGTTTTCTACCTTGAGGATATCATCTTGGAGCTCTCAAGAAGGAGAGCACACTATGGTGCATCACCATCAAAATACTTCACTTGTATTAGAGCATTTGATGCAAAATCTTTGCTCCTTTTGTGTGGCTGAAACAAGCACCCACCCACCCACCCAAGTGTTTCTCCAAGACTTATGACTAAGGTGGCGACCAAGGCATAGACCTTGGCATACCTTTTCATCCTAGTCACCAAAGTCACCATTGGTGTTATTGGCTGCCCGTGCAAGAGGACATCAATGATCAAGGAAGGTAGAGGTTCTCAATACTTCTCGAGAGGTCATCCATCCCAGTATTGTTCCTCCCCAAATCTCACTTAACCATGGCAATCTCTTGCCAATAAGCTACACCCTTGTGTTGTCTGAAGAAGGGGAAAACCTAAGGTTAATATTACCTTGACCATGTTTTGGTCCCTCAAAGCTTCATTCTTTACTTTCAAAGCCTATTTTTGAAGCAATTTTGGGGTGTTTTTTGGAGCTATTTTGGATTACTTTCATATATAGTTTCCTTCACATAGGTCCAAGAACATCAAGAAGAGTTTTTGTACTTCTCCAACAATAAATACTCACGTTTTGGGGCTGTGTTTTAATCCACATGACAGGTTCATCAAAAGGTTTTCAATTGTGGTGGCAGGAGCCACTACAAATTTATGCAAGTTTTAGAGCTTAAACAACAGAGTTGACATACATTATTTGGGTTGTGCATTCAATCTTTTAGTGTCATTTTTACTGCATATATTGAGCACATACACATTATGTATGCTTCTTTGGATACCATTTATGTATGTCCATGTGCTCATTCATATAGCGGTCACGTTGTTTTTTTCATAAAGCCTTTTTCATTTGATAAAGAGGGTCTCTTCGGTGGTGGAGGTGGAAGACTTATCCGCCCTCGCCATCGGAGATGTATGATAGTTGTTCATAGGTGATCTAAAAGCCTAGTTCAGTCATTTGGGTAATTGATTATATGTAGTGGAGTCAATGATTCACTATGCAGGTAAACATGACACTACTTGCAGTTTTATGATATTTTGACACTTGTTATATGATGATTTTGCAGAGGATACTCTAGCAAGATGTATCCATATTTTTGGTTTTTTCAACTATACAATTGTCGATTTAATCCTTCGTATAGTTATTAGTGTGAGCACATTTATTCTCACCTACTCCTTTTGGTTGGTCATTATTGTTCATTAATTCAATTTTTTGGGCAGATTGGTGAGTTCTCTCCCAAAATCTGACACAGTCATCTTTCTTTGAGCCTTAGTGGGGTTTGGAGTCTTCTAGCTCCATTATCATTCAATTGAGTTCTTTATCATCATGCCAGCAAAGGTCTCATGCACATATAGTGGATCAAGGTCTAGTGCTAGTGTTCCAAGGAGGAGCTATAACTTGCAGGGCAAAGAACATTTTGAGATCCGAAAATTTGATGGCACAAACTTTGCTCTATTGAAGAATTAGATTGAAGATGTGCTAATTTAGAGGAGGCAATGGAAGCGATAAATGGAGTCTCAAGGAAGCCTACATGAAGGTGATTGGGCTGATTTAGATTAAATGGCTAGGTCTACCATTTTATTGCACTTGGAAGATAATGTTTACTTTACAATATTAGACTATGAAAGTGTAGAGGAGCTTTGGAAGAAGTTATGCAATACATATGAAAAAGAGACGATACCAAATAAAGTGTATCTAATGAGAAAATTATATGACCTTTGCATGAAGTACACAGATAGTGTTGCTGCTCATCTAAATGATTTTGATGCTATATTCTCCCAAATACAGGCTCACAAAATGGATATGGATAATGAAATGAAAGAAATCTTATTGTTATGCACCTTGCTATCATCATGGGATAGGTTTTGCACTACTATTAGCAATAGTGCACCTGGTAGTAAACTTGTCTATGATGACATATGTGGAGCGCTCTTGAGTGAGGAGATTTGTAGAAAATCTATGGTTGGCACTCAGAGTGGAGATGCATATAATGTTCATGATTCTTACCAAGGAAAAAAAAAACAACGTGGCAGGAGCAAGAATAAGGAAAAAAATGGTCAATGGAATAAGAGTAGAAGTAAATCAAGGAAGAGGGATAGCTGCCTACCTTGACTGTGAAGATTGGAGAAATCATGGTATTTGTGATGATGGTGATGTGTTCACACTTGATAGCACTATGCAAAATGAGGTTCTTATGGCTTATTCTCTTTCCCACACATGGCTGCTAGATTTTGGTGCTTCTTTCCACGTGACACCACACAGAGAATGGTTCTCTAATTATGCAACAAAGTCTCTTGGTACTATGAGACTTGGTGACTATTACCAGTGTGACATTGTCAGGATCGAAGATGTGATTGTGCAAGTCATTGATGGTTCAAATTTTACTATGCATAATGTACGCCATGTACCTCAGTTATCATGCACTTTGATGTCATTTGTTCAACTTGGTGACCTTGGCTACAAGGTAGTCTTCTATGCTCAATTTGAATATCAAAGGGCAATATGGTTATTGCAAAAGGAACCAAAGTTGGTTCACTTTATCCTTTATTTGTATCAGAGAAAAAAGGCTTGTTAGCTGTTATTGAACAACCTATGGCTTGTATTCGGTGTGGCTGTTTGGGCCATATATCATGTAGTGGAATGGAAAATCTTTCTCTTTTTGGCTAATTACTTGTGTTATCTTTCTTTGATTTTTCATTTTGTGAGCATTGTCAACATGGAAAGCAAAGTGGAAATGTACACAAGATGCACATTGACTCTTAAATTCCGCCTTTAGATCTCATTCATACAAATGTGTGTGGTCCTATGCCCACAAGTTCATTAGGTGATTCTCTTTTCAACTTTCATAGATGATGCTGCTAGAAAATTCTAGGTATAACCTATCAAAGCAAAGGATGAGGTATTCTCAAAAAAGAACTAAGCTTAAGGCTTCACATTTAGATAATGGCGGTGAGTATACCTCACATGAATTCAGCCTTTTCTATTAGTCTACAGGAATTTGTAGACAGTTTACAACTCCTTATACCCTAGTACAGAATGATGTTGTTGTGCTATTTGATGCAAGGCATCAACTCATAGGAACAACCATGTTAGAATTTAATGCATAGCATTGAATGTTGGACAATTGCTATGCGCAAAAACAATAGTTAGTCGAAATTTGATGACAGGCATCGAATTTCACTAGGATTCCAATGTGAGGTGACTCTAGGTATAGCTTTCCACAACTAGTCGATGCCAAGCATTGAGTTCAAGCAAGTTATATGGTAGTTGGCCTCTAAGTATTTATTCATTTAAGTCTCCTAGCAAAGATTTTATCCATTTATTCAATGCTAAGCAACAAAACTATTGATATATGTTACACTTTGTAAACAATATTTGAGTTGACACTCATTCTTTGTTTGCAAAAACCTCGAAAGAAGAGTGGTGAGCCGAATGAAGATTGTCACTTTGCCTTCCTCGCTCATATCCAAAGGGCAAGGCATGAGAAGTCTATAATAAAGACAAAGGAGATGGAGATCGAGGATGAGTCCTCTTGACTAAAGTTTTTTTTCAAACCCCATGGAACCCCTAAGGCCATTGTAATACAATATATATTGTGACGATGTAAATAACAGTTTTACAATAGTACCTAGGAACCATTATTCCTTTTTATAGTAGACATCCCATATGCCTTTAGAATGAGTGGTTCTATTAATGATGGTGGGCCATTCAAGCACCCACATATAGAAAAGATGGGGATAGATTTTGCTTAATTGGCCATGTCGCCTCTGCCCTCAAAATATTCAGGTAGTACATTGATGTAGAGAAGGATGAAGCCCAAGTCAGCTTCATTAGGATGTGGACAAATGGCTTGAATCAATTCCCAAATGAGGATCAGGAGGTTGGGAAGAAGCATATGGCTGAGTCAGAGAGATTTTGGCGTGCATCAAGGGAGCTCGTGTCTTTATTGGCAAATGAGACAGGAGACATGGATGACCTTGAGGAGCCAGTTCTAGAGCAAGAAAAGCCCTCGAAACCTTCTCAAGTCCCTGAAGATGTTGCTATGCAACAGGCCGAGCATTTAGATGATCAAGCTCTATTCTAAAAGGTTTGTTGAACTTTGAAAACATATAATTTTGTTATTATTTTATTATTGGATTATAAGGATCACTGTTTTTATTATTTGTGCTTGCCCCATTCCACATTCTATGCATTTGTGTTGGATTGGTATGTGGTTTTCTTAATGAGGTAAAATAGAAGCATGCAGAAAAGCTCCTCCAATGTTTATGCTAGAGTCAAATGATGTGATGCTATATATATTGACCCTTGAAAATTGTATTTTATTTCTCCATGTAGATTAACTCAAATTCTTGATAAGAATGAGAACATAAATCTCTTATCAAGAGTGCCAAGCGCCATATCAAGAGAACGAGTTTCTTTGTTTTTGACATTATTTCCACTACTTTCAGAATTAGAAACTATGACACAAGGTGCTAGATCATTTGATGAACATTTCTAGAATTCAAAATAATTTAGTTAGCATCTTCATGAATCTCGTGCTTCAATGGTGGTTTTTCATGGTACCAATTGAAAATGAAATAATGTTTTCCACTATGGAATAGGAAAATGAGCCATTTTTCAACATTTTATGCAATTCTTCTCAGATAAAATAGAGAACATTTCTTTAGTATATGTACAATTCAAAAGATGGAGAAACCACAAAATGGAACCGTATGGTTTTTAAAAACAAATGAAAAGGATAAGATGGGGCACCATGTGGAGGAAGAGTCTCCAAAATGCCATCTAAGTGAAGGAATTACCAATGACCTGCACAAAAGTGTTTATACACACTTCAATGGTGGAGATTTTCCATCAATTCTATGAAAAGGTGGGAGGGATGCTCGAAAAACAGAGATAGAAAGAGACAAAGGATAGGGAAAAAATGGACAAAAAGTACTCATAAGTGCTCATTAGTACAAAATGGTGGCCAAAAGCTCCACCTTATTGATGAAGAATCACCATGATGGAGGAAATGCTGCCAAGACCTCCACCACTTTCTCAAAAAGCACCATAGATACCTTCGCAAAGACCACTAAGACATCCACGTAGTGCTTTGATACCATGTAGATAGTACATGCATGAAAGAAAAATGAAAAGAAGAGTCTAGTCACAAAATGAAAGAGTGTGAGAGACTCAAAGTGAGTAGACCAAGAAATGAGTAAACTCACATGGATTAGAAATGATATTGCCAAGAGTATGGAGTAGCCTCTACAAACTGATAACTAAGGACAAAGTGGGGGAGATGCCCTCCGTATATAAAGTCGGAGGAGTTTCTCCAAATTACATCATATGTGGGATAATTCCCCTTGAAGTAGAATGAATACACTGGTAGAAGCAAATGGCAAGGTACCCAAATACAATGAGATACAATTTAAAATATGAAATGGAGTGTCTTTTGGATACAAAATGGAGATGCACTCATATAGCTACCTTAAGAAATGAGGTAGAAGAAATTATATTTTCAACAATTTTGAGATGATGGTCACGTGCTGACTCCTCTACAAGGTCTAGGCATAAGGATTTCGAGGAGATTGGATCTAATTTGTTCCATAATATTTACTATTCTAGATACCCAACGCATGCTCTCATATTCCTTGGAATCATATGTTTTGAGCCATATTCTAAATCAATTATGGATCCTATAATTGGTTTCCTATTGATGGTTAGATGAATAAAGGAACCATGTAGAGTACTCTAGATGATTATTAGGCAAGGATTATAGAATTGGTTGATAGGTGACTCGCAAGCACATCATTCCATTCTCTCACAATATGTATCCCTCACATCCCGTAATATTGTGATGTATACATAAACGTGATGGTTTTACCGTAAGGCGTCATGGTTATCAAACCAAAGATTAATCCTCCTATTTCCTTTGTAGTTTGCACATTCACCAACCTTCAATTTCCAAAGTAATATAACTATAAATAATAATAATAATAATAATAATAATAATAATAATAATAATAATAATAACGTATCAATAGGTGAATCAGGAGGGAGAAAGAAACAATGCCCAAAACAATAAACAATGCCCAAAACAATCCTTACTGGCAATCAATTGAGACATTACTCAAAACTATACATAATAATGAACGAGATTAATAATAAAAATAAAACAAACATACATTGCTTTTTGTCTCAATCGATTGAAACAATATTCAAAGCTATGCATAACAATGAGAGAGTTTAATAATGATAAAACGAATAAAAATTCTTTTTTGTATTGGCGGGCCTTCACTTTGAATGAAATATTTCAGGGAGAATAATTTAAAGAAGAGTGAAACAGAGATGGCCCTCGTATAAGCCGATCTTTAAGACTGGTCTTCATGCACATATAGGCTTGCGAAATTACAAACAATCCCGCCCAAGCTATAGATATGCGAGAAAGCAACTACACACAAAACATTACAGGTATGGTCCTGTTGGTGATCAAGATTCAGCCTTCCATCGCTTGACAGATTGAAGGAAACTGATTGCATCTAGATCCGGCTCAGACCACTGGACTCCATGAATGAAGCAGGCAAGAATCGCTCTCTTCTCAAGTTGTAATGGAGGAATGATGCAGTCCTCATCTCAAGTTGTAATGGAGGAATGATGCAGTCCTCATCTGGCCAAATTGGAAGAGTAGTACATCTTCAAAACATCCAGCTGTAACATGCAGTTCCCCGTGGATCGAGTATGTGCTCCCCTTTGGACGTTGCCGACAAGACCCTGATTAGTGACTCTCGTCTGGTTGTGTGACCTTCCCAGAGGATACTCTCGTCATGTAGGAGAGACTTCTCCATGCAGAAACGTACATTTTATTGGTTTTCAGCGACAGCTTTGCTTCTTCAGCAAGGATTCTCAGAACTTGAGAGCGCTTCTCGGCCGAGCCCACGAATATCACAGCTAAACATGCTGTTAAATCGATATAAGATTTTGTCGGTCGAGCTATTTCGAAATAGGCTATCATGTTTTGTCGGTCGAGCTATTCCGAAAATCATGTTTTCTATAAGCCTATCAGCATGGCTTGTTCCTCTTTCACAAATGACGTCGATGTATTCATATTCTTCTGCAACCGTTTTGTAGTTAGGGTAGGGTAGCCTGGCACGCTTGGATTACAAGCGCAACAGCTTGACGCGAGGACAGGAATGGTAGCACGTTATCGGTAAATGCACGTTATCGGTACAGGAAAATTACCTCCCGGAACTTTGTCGAACTTGGGCCACTTCGAATGACGCACTTCAGCATCGAATATCAAGAGTTGGAGATGTTTTACAATGATGCGGCGACTGTTGATAACCTAATTTTCACTTAATCCTTTCTGCCATCGCTCATAATCAGAATGCGAATGGTTTCGCAAGGGTTCCTCTACAGCATATGCAAAGTAAGACTCTACAGCATATACAAGGGTTCCTCGCTTTCGCAAAAAACCTCGTATTATAGACGGACATAGACACAGGAAAACATACGGCGGATGCGCACAGAAACATTCTGCAGGAAATACAGTAGTAACGATCAAGCTGCTCGCCTATCCACGAGTTGGTCGAAACGCTGCTGAAAAATTGGGCGACGAACTCGTGTTTGGCAAGACGAGCTGTTCGTTTTATTTACCAAAAGCGCTCTCTCTCTCTCTCTCTCTCTCTCTCTCCCCCTCTCTCTCTCTCATGGGCGATGGATCCTGAAGCTCACGGAAGCGGTCTGTGTCTCTTTGCTTGACTTCGCACTGCACGATATTACTATCTTTATTAGGGTCCGCGGACAGCATTCCGGACGATGTTAGAATTCAAAATTCAAAGTTAAGCCGTTCATACGGGAGAGTGCAACATTACAAACATAATTTCTGTACCTGCACATTCGTGTGAATAATTAGGACGATGGAGTTTTGATATTTTACAGTGGGTTCACACTGTCCGGCGACACAATGAGCGCTTCCATATGACACAATTTGATTTGTTTTAAAAAAGGAAAAGAATTATGAGTCTATCATTTCTGGAGCCAGGCTCTCTCCCTCGAAACAAATATGTACCACTCTGACAATAGCTTTTGATAGCTTTTTTGAGTTGTTCAAGCAATAAAGTAGCGTAAAAGTTTTCATATACAGAGCCTACCGTCCCTCATAACTCATTTTCTCATACCTAGATGGATCTCTAAGATAGACTTGCTCTCCTATCTCAAACTTAATTTCTCTCTTTTGATTGGTTATCATAGGCTCTATCTCGATCACGAGCTCTTCTAATAAAGTTTTTTGTAATTCTAAGAATATCACTCATGTCTTCCACGAAATCATCTGCATCTTGGGCACTCTCATATTGTACGCATATTGCATAAGATGCCCTTTAGTTGAAACCCATACATAAATATAAATGGACTTTGTCAACTTCTAGTATGAGGGCATGCTTCTACACCTTTATTCCATCAATCCCTAAAGATAAACCTAATCTAGTTGCATTTGAATGTCATAGATGGCGTCTTGTCTAACTCCAAAGCTATTTCTCACTAATCCATATGATCAATCAATAGATTTGATAATCAATGATCAATCACCACTATCATGATCAACAAACAATCACTATCATGATCATTGATTAATCGTCACTATTACCATGAATAACGAGTGAAAAAATGAAGCAAAATCTATAATCAATGATGAGTGATGGACGATGAGATTATCATTTATCTATGTTCAATGATCCCCTTCTCCAAGAGAAAAGTCATGCTCAGTTAGACAATCCAATGAAAATTGTCGATTGTTGAAAGATCACATGTCGATGGCATAAAATCAAGTTAAATAAAAAAGATCACATGTCGATGGCATAAAATCAAGTTAAATAAAAAAAAGAAACAAAAGTTCTACATAGGTAAGAATTCCAAAAACCATACGATATAATACTTTTGAAAACCCAAAACAGAATCCATATGGTATAAGGACAAGAGTTTCACACAAAATAGATCTCAAAGTCTAGAAAATGCCACAAAAACGTAACGTCAAGATAGATAACACCTATGAAACCAAGAATCAAACATCGTAAGCCATGACAAATGTAGAAATCACACAAGAAGAAGGGTAGAAAGTTTGCGCATGAAAGTTTCAAGAAGAAAAGATCTCGTACTCACACTAACAATAAATATATAGAATGAAAAGCCTCACCTTTTTATAGTGTCCTCCTCATGTATGACTTTACATAAAAAATGACCAAAACTATCAAATGATGCTTGCGTTTAGCTCTTTTATTGGAAGCTCTCTCAAAAAGACTCTTCCTATCTCTACAAAGAGTACATCGAAAAGAATCGTGGATCACTCTTCGATTGTCATTTTGTGTGCATCTGATCGAAGAGCGATCCAACATTCATATCTACACTATGCATATGAGCTCGAGCTCTCTCTTTCTCAATCTCTCTCTTTCTCAATCTCTCTCTTTTCTACTCTCTCTCTGTCTTTCTCTCTCTCTCTCTAATGCCACAAAATTTTAACATCAAGGTAGATAATACCTATGAAACCAAGAATCAAACATCGCCAACTATGACAAATGTAGAAATCACACAAGAAGAAGGCTCGAAAGTTTGTGCATGAAAGTTGCAAGAAGAAAAGTCTCGTACTCACACTAGCAAAAAATATATAGAGTTAAAAGCTTGACGTTTTCATAGTGTGCCCCTCATGTATGAATCTTCATAAGTCTAAAAAATGACCAAAATATCAAATGATGCTTGCGTTTATCTCTTCTATTGCAAGCTCTCTCAAAAAGAATCCTCCTATCTCTACAAAGAGTATATCAGAAAGAATCGTGGATCCCTCTTCGATTGTCATTTTGTGTGCATCTGATCGGAGAGCGATCCAGCATTCATATTTGCACTATGCATATGAGCTCGAGCTCTCTCTTTCTCAATCTCTCTCTTTTTTGCTCTCTCTCTCTCTCATTTTCTCTCTCTCTTTCTCTTTCTCTCTCTCTCTTTCTTTCTCTCTCTCTTTCTCTCCCTTTCTCTCTCTCTCTCTCTCTCTCTCCCCTTCTTTATCCCTCTCTCTCTTTCCATCTTTATGCAGGTTATTCAAGAAGTTCAATGAGCATAATATACGGCTAATTATATACATATACATGCACATACACAGACAAATGTACATGCATATACACATACGCGAACACGTGCACACACACACTTATACACACACATACACATACACATGTGTATACAAACACATACAACCATGCATCTACACATAAACATGCACATAGACACACATACATATTCACATACACATGCATATGCACAAACATATCTACATGCACATGCATGCATGCACATACACATACACACATAAACGCATACTTATACACATGCACATGCATGCACATACACATGCATGCACATACACATGCATGCAAATGTAGATGCATGCACATGCATCCACATGCACATGCATGCTTAGACATATGCACATGCATATATACACATAGACATATACACATATACACATACACACACAGACACATACACCTACATATACACATAGACATACATATACACATATACACATACACATACTATAGCGGTCTCTCTCTCTCTCCTCCGCCATCTCTTTCATGAGAACATTATTTCTGTAAGGGACATTATGAGGCCCACCTGTAAAAAGAACTTTAAGGATCTCTATGTTGTTTATAAAATTATGATCACGAATATGCATTAGATAATCCTTCACCTTAGTTCCTAAACAATGACCATCAACAATACCTCATCTATCAGCCTCTTCGAGGATTGAAATACATACATTTTGCAAATATCGTCATCAGGATTCGAAGCCCAACAATCTGCTTTTTAATGCCAATTCCGATCTTAAAATATGTGATTTTGGCTTGGCTCGGATACACGTAGAAAAGGGTCAATTTATGACTGAGAATGTGGTAACTAGATGACATTGAGCCCCAAAGGTGCTTTTATCTTTCGACGCAAACCCATATTTCTGGAAGGGATTATGTCCATCAACTTAAGTTGATCTCTTCTCTCTCTCTCTCTCTCTCTCTCTCTCTCTCTCTCTCTCTCTTTCTCTCTCTCTCTCTCTCTCTCTCTCTCTCTCTCTCTCTCTCTCTCTCTCTCTCTCTCTCTCCCTCCCTCCCCCCTCCCCGCCAATCCCTGCACCCCCACCCTGCTAACCCTTGCCCCTCCATCCCCCGCACTTCCCCGCACCTCTAGCCCACTCACCCCCCGCGCACCTCCAACCTCGCAAACCCGTGCCCCTCCACCCCCCACACTCCCCTGCACCTCCGGCCCCCCTACCCCTTGCCCCGCCAGCCCCTGCACCCTCTTTCTCTTTCTCTCTCTCTCTCTCTCTCTCTCTCTCTCTCTCTCTCTCTCTCTCCGCCAACCTCTACACCCCCACCCTACCAACCCCCTGCATCCCCACCCCGCCAATCCCCGCCCCTCCATCCCCCGCACTCCCCCACACCTCCAGCCCACGCACCCCCCCTCCACCCCCAACCCCACAAACCCTCACCCTTCCACCCCCCGCAAACCCCCACCCCTCCACCCACTGCATCCCCTCCTCACCTCCAGCTCCCGTGCCGTCGCATCTCTCTCTCTCAGTTGGTGGATATGGTGAGTTAGGAAGCATGGCGGATCATGAGCGGCATCGTTTGGAGGGTCCTGATGAACAGATCCCGTTGATCACTGGTGATACTACAATCATCTAGAAAGCCAAGAGTGCTGGAAGCAAAAGCACGAGCAAAAGGTTGATTAACCTCCATCTTCTGAGCTTCAAGTTTCTTCTTGTGTTCCTTGCATATAGTGCCATTCAAAGACCTCGTGGATTTGGTTTTATCACTTACGATTTTCAAGATGCAGTAGATAGAGCTTTGAATCTTCCTTTCATGAGCTAAAAGGAAAGATGGTAGAGGTCTAGCGTGAAATCCCCAAGGAGATGTCTCCTTCTCCTGTTCAAAGTACCGGGAGTAGATTTGAATCTGTAGTTAGAGGTGCTGGGCATTATGGGACTGGATATGGATCACTTAACTCAAGCCCACTAGGATCTTTTGGTGCCCGAATCGAAAATAGGCATACTCTTTCCACTGGGATGAGTTTTTTCATCTTATGGACAACTAGATCATGGTATTAATCAAAATTTTAGCAGTGGGTTAAATATTCCTTATGGTTATGGGGGTGCAATTCAAAGTTTTGGTTAGAACACTAGCCATGGTTCTCTTAACTCCAGTAGTATATACGGTGTTAATGGAAGTGGTTATGGAAGCACTCCTCCAGGTGGTGCTTATGGAAAAATTACACCTGGTAGAAACCGTTGAAGCAGTGGGCCGATTGGATACGGCAGTACTAACATGGTAGAAACCTTTGGAACAGGCTATAGGCATGGTGGGAGCTCTAACATGGTTGGCTATGGTCACAGATAGTGGAAGATATGCACCGGCACATTGAATTTAACAACGAATTACATACAACTTTTTCCGAGTGGAGGAACATTCAAAAGTGTCAATAAAAGTGTAAAAAAGATAAATGGTTGTCGCCGCCAAACCTTCGTGATGACAAATCGATACATTCCTATTTCTGAGGAATGTAATTCAAGATTGGTGGCATATTTGATCTACCCCTCCAATTTTGGGCAATCAATCGGTGCATGATCAATGGACATGAGGAATGGGCAAGGCCCTCTTGGCCTATTGGAGCCTATAAAAGCAATGGACTTGTGTTCATTTGCGATATACATACGTACGTACAGGGGTCCTTTCTTTGCACTTTGTGGCTTCAAACCTACTGTGGTGAGGATACAGAGCGTGGGCTTCCTAGTGGAGGGCTAATAGCACTATAGTGTGAAGGAAGTGGCTTGATTTGGTGATTCATCGTGAGTCTGTGGTATTTTTGGTGTTCGTGGTATTTTCGTGCTCTTCCCCTTGGAGCAAGTCTTCACACTTTGTACTGATCAGTACCAGTCTGCATCTAGTTGTGTTCATTGTACGGATTGGATGAATCTCTTATATTGACGGTGTTTAGTTCTAGAGTGGCATGTTAGCCTAGTGCATCAACTTTTGAGCATTTCTTTTGCCTATGTTGTAATCATCTGTGTGAACTAAGGAGTGGGTTCGTCCTTTACTATTGCCATTGTCATTAGTCTTCTCTCTAAGTGTCCACATTTGCGGAGCAATTATTGTGATTTGCCTGCTCACAGAAATGTTAAAGGGTATACTTATCATGGACAAAGGAAAACATTCTGAATCTCAGATTCCATGTCAATCCTATATCTCATGATTGGTTCAGAATTTGAAGAAACTAATGCTTCCATTGCGTCTGGAATGTGCCAAGACCCTAAGATCGACTGTCTTCTTGCTTGATTCTGACATCTAGAGACCATGCTACGAATGGATGATATCATCGATGACATCATCAATTCGTAACCACCCTAGAACCACCCTTGGAAAACCTATATAAGGAGGGGTTGGCCACATTCATAATTATTCTTACCAATACCAGTCTTGGGAGCTCAAGGAGTCGTGGCCACCAAGTAAGTACTCTTCAAGTTCCAGTTCTAGTTCTTGTCTTGTTCCTTGTTCTACTCTAGTTCTTGGACATCTTATCTTGTCCCCTTGTAATCTCGTAGTACGAGATCCTATCGAGTTCTTTCATGTATCCAGTTCATCTCCGAGAAGGGAGTTCTTGTAATCTAGATATCTTGTCTCATACTTACGATCTCGGGTTGTGGGATCTCTTGTATCATCTCTAGTCCAGTTTTCCATACATATTGGTCCCGAGTTGTGGGACATCTTGTATCAGTCACATATTCTTGTATCATTTTCCCTACGTGGGTGTTCTTGTAATCATAAGTGTATTTCAGAAATCTTGTCTACTGTAGTCAGAGAGCACAATCTAGTGCTCCCCTGACATTTTGGCAAGACTTTGTTCTATCCAACATCAGGCATCATGGAGAACGCTTATGAAAAAATCGTAGCATCACTTCAGAGTCTCCAACAACAAGTCGAAGACCTAAGTCACTGACAAACACAAGTCGAGATGGGACATCTAGTGCATGTAGGTGCACTCCTCCAAGAATTACAAGAACAAATCAGGAGTCTTGAAGCAAATCAAGGGAGTATTCAAGTGAATCAACGGCCTAGTACATCATTTATGAAGGAACCCAAGATTTGCATGCTAGAAAAGTTCGATGGGGATCGGACAAAGTTTCGTGGATTTCTCCAGCAAGTTAAATTGTACATCTGTATGCAACCTGATAGATACCCCGACGAGGCATCCAAGGTCAGGTTTATTGGAACCTTGCTCTGTGGCCAAGCATTATCATGGTTTGCGCCAATCTTGGAGAAGAACATGGCAGTAGTTCAGGACTATGAGGGATTTCTTCGATAACTCTCCACCACATTTGGAGATGCAGATACAAGTCGAGTAAAACTTCGGAAGCTACGTCAAGGTAACCGCCCTGCCTCTACCTATGCAAGTGAATTTAGGTAGTTGATATGTGATCTCACTTGGCATGAAGATTATTTCATAAGCCAATTCAGATGGGGTTAAAGAGATGATCTGAAGGACCTGTTGCTCATGATGCCAGACGTTAAAACATTGAATGAATATATCATGCAAGCTATTCAATGTGATAATCTACTTTTTGAAAGGAAACAAGAAAAACAAGTAGAAGGAAGAGCTCACGAGTGGAAACCTTTCCAACCAACTACTAAAGATGAGTCCATGCTTGAACCTATGCAAATAGATCTAACTAGGTTTCAGCCTTTAACACTACAAGAGAAACAGAGAAGGAGAGTTAATAAGTTATGTCTCTATTGTGGAAACCCTGAACATACTGTAATTAATTGTCCAAACAAGAGAACAAACTCCAGAGTCGTAGCCACCCTTGTAGAGCAGGGAAACGAGGAAGTCCAGTTGTAAAAGAGACCCTGCAGCCGGACCATGATATAAGAAAGGGTCTCATAATTCTAGCTACACCCATAGAAACACGTCTTGCACCTGTCAAGTTAATCATGCCCAAGAAGACCCTTTCCCTTACAGCCCTATTAGATTCAGGAGCCTCCTCATGTTTCATCGATGAAGGATTGGTTAAGAAACATGGAATTCTTGTACTTCAGAAGAACAAACGAGTAGTAGCTGAAGTAGTAGATGGACGACCTCTAGCATCTAGGAATATAACCATGGAAACCACACCATTAAGAGTACACCTTGATGACCATGAATCCCATATATGTTTCAATGTAATATCGAGCCCTGTATATCTAGTTATCATTGGAATGCCCTAATTAAAGAAGCATAATCTAGATATGAATTGGGAAAAGAATAAAATCATCCGTCGAGATATCCAGAAGAACCCAACATATGTCGGAGCCAAAGCCTTCATACATGCAGTAAAGAAGGAACCTACATATATGATCTATGCCGTACCAGCTCAAGAATCCAAGAAAGATGATCTTGTACAGCTACCCAATCAGTACAAAGGCTTTGAAGATGTTTTTGAAAAGAAGAATGCAGATATCCTCCCAAAGCATAGACCTTACGATTTTCCCATAGATCTTCAAGAGGGATCACAACCACCCTTTGGACAAATCTACAGACTATCCCCAGAAGAACTTACAAAACTACACAAGAACATTGATGAGAATCTAGCAAAGGGGTTTATCAAACACTCGAAGTCTCTAGTAGGAGCTCCTATTCTATTTGTAAAGAAGAAGGATGGGACTCTCAGGATGTGTGTAGACTATCGTGGATTAAACAAAGTCACTATAAAAAACAGATACCCTCTACCACTCATATCAGAGCTCTTGAAACGCCTTGGAAAAGCAAAATTCTTCACGAAAATTGATCTTGGAGGAGCTTACAATCTTGTCAGGATCAGAGAGGGAGACGAATGGAAGACAGCATTTCGAACAAGGTATGGGCATTTTGAATATGTAGTTATGCCATTCGGTCTTACAAATGCTCTAGTTGTCTTCCAACATATGATGAATGATATCTTTCGAGAATATTTAGATGATTTTGTTTTAATATACCTTGATGATATCTTGATATTCTCCAAAAATCTTGAGGATCATGAATGTCATGTAAAGATAGTCCTAGAGAAACTAAGAGAAAAAGGATTATATGCAAAATTGGACAAGTGCTCTTTCCATAAGACAAAAGTGGAATTTTTAGGGTACATTGTATTAGATAAAGGAATTTTTATGGACCCTAAGAAGATTCAGACAATCCTTGATTGGCAACCACCTTAATGTGCTCGAGATGTACAATGTTTTCTGGGTTTTGCCAACTTCTATAGGATATTCATCAAAGATTACTCCAAGATAGTGACACCTCTTACCAAGCTTACAAGGAACTCCAAATTCTCATGAACCGAAGAACCATAAAAAGCAATTCAGACCTTGAAATCAACATTCACTACTGCTCCAATTCTAGTTCATCCTAATTCTACCAAGCCCTTCTTCCTAGAGACAGATGCATCAGACTTTGCCCTAGGGGCCATTCTCTCCCAATATGGAGATGATGGACACCTACATCCAGTTGCATATAATTCAAGGAAATTTTCTCCTCTAGAAATTAATTATGAAATTCATGATAAAGAACTTCTTGCCATAGTGGACGCATTTGATACTTGGCGTCACCATCTAGAAGGAGCAGCTCATAAAGTTATCGTGTATACAGATCACAAGAACCTAGGGTATTTTATGACCACCTGCATCCTCAACAGAAGGCAATCTCGATGGAGTACCTTTTTATCTAGGTTTGACTTTGTCATCACATATCGTCTAGGAGGGCAACAGTGTTAGTCAGATGCCTTGTCAAGAAGATCTTACCTTGCACCAAAGAAGGGTGAAGAGGCCTTTGATCAACAAGAGAGTGTATTACTCAAGCCTGAGCATCTCCAGTTAGCAGCTATCTCTTCAACCCATCCCAAAGATTCAGCCTTGAATCATTTGATCCGTGAGAATCTACCACAAGATGAATTATTTTGTAATGTTAAGCAAAAAATTTAAGAAGGAAAAGTCCAAGAAGTAAATGAGTTCCAGGAAAAGGACAGGTTACTATTCTATAAGAACCTATTATATGTCCCTCCAGGAAAGCCTAGGATCCAAGTACTATTCTATAAGAACCTATTATATGTCCCTACTTCGACAACATCATGACAACCGTGCACCATGACATTTTGGAGTAAATAAAACAATAGAACTCATATCGAGGGACTTTTTGTGGCCTGAAATGTGGAAGGAAGTCAAAGAATATATCCGAACCTATGACACTTGCAATAGATCTAAGGTACCACGACATATGGCCTCTTGCAAACTTTACCTATTCCAGAAAGGCCATGGGCTTCATTATCTATGGATTTCATCACAGATCTACCAAATTCAGATAAGTATGATGCCATTCTTGTTATTGTGGATAGATTCACAAAGATGGCACACTTCATTCCAACTACAAAGGCAATCACAAGTGCAGCCACTGCTAGACTCTTTCTCAGATACATCTTTAGACTTCATGGATTGCCTCATGATATTGTTAGTGATGAGGTCCACAGTTCATATCCAGCTTTTGGAATAGTCTTTGCAAGCTCCTTGGTGTTCAAGTTAAACTATCTACAGCAAATCATCCACAGACTAATGGACAAACAGAACGGGTGAATCAGGTCCTAGAGCAATATCTTCGTTGCACTAGCAACTATCACCAAAATGATTGGTTTGAGTTGTTACCCTTTGCAAAATTTGCATATAACAACAGTGTTCATGCATCTACTAAGCAAACTCCCTTCTTTGCAAAATATGGACAACATCCAAGGATGGATATACAATTGTCGAATCATGTCAAGAACCAAGCTGCCAGAGACAAGGCCCAGTACCTGATGGACATTCACAAAGAACTTAAGGAAGAGATCCATAAAGCTCAAAAACACTATAAGTACTATGCAGATCAACATCCTGTTCAGAATCCATCGTATCAAATTGGGGATAACGTATGGTTACTCAGAAACGATTTGCAAACTTCAAGGCCTTGTGCAAAGTTAGACCATCAAAGATTTGGTCCATTTACCATCTTGGCCAAGATTAATCCAGTCACCTTCAAGCTCCAGCTACCAAGCACCATGAGAATACATCCAATTTTCCATGTATCCATGTTCGTGTTGATATATTTAGGTAGTGATGTGTGTGAACACTCTAGGACTACCGGGGCACTTTTTTCCCTCTTTAGGAGGTTTTTTTTCCCCGGCTTGTATATACGCCTATTGGCCTAATGGGCTACTTATCTTTGTACATTCTCTAGTAATACATTCAGTATTGTGTGTTTGTGCTCCAAGCTTCTTCTTCTTCCTTGTGTTGTTCGCGTGCTTCCACAGACGTCTATCTCCAACAATTGGTATCAGAGCAGGTCGTCGCTTCTTCTAGGGCGCCGTCGACACTCCTTCGTTTGCAGTCTCAGATTCGCACAAAATTTGGTGAGCATAGTCAGGGTGTTTCCGAGATCAAAACAGCTTCGCTGTGTGGTGCCGAAATCGCGATCTGAGCTCGTTTGGCCTCCGAACGCACTATCACAACACTTGTGCAGGCTATTTCGTCCTTTTGTACCAAAGGTATATACCAGTTTCTGTTCGTCAATTTAAGCGTCTCAAAGGCTGCTACAGGTCTAGTAGAACTTGTCTAGGCAGTTCCGTTCAACTTCTACTAGTAAGCAGAAATCTGCAAATGCTGCACAATCGAAGAACTAGGATAAAGATGAGAAGAAATCAGAAAAGCAGAAATTGTTCTGCAAGTACTGTAAAGGAAATGATCATATTATAAAGAACTGTCCAAAACTGGCTGCTAAAGACGCAAAGAAGAAAGAGGCTGGAATGGTTGTTGCAGAGGCCTCTACACCAAAAACAGAGTCTGCAAATCTTGTGTAGGAAGAAGAATGGGCGTTTACTATTGTCTGCAGTTTTGACCAATCTTCTCATGATCAGTGCATGTCTGCAGTAGACTCAGATGTTTGGTACTTTGATAGTGGGGTGACCAAACATATTACCTCGCAGCGCAGTTTCTTCTCTTCACTCGAGCCTGCCCCTATAGGGAATACTGTCACATGCACCAATAACTCCTCTTATCCTGTTATGGGAGTTGGTAAGATAATTCTGACTACTGCTGATGGTAGTTCTTTCACTTTGTCAGATGCTTTATTTGTGCCAGGGATCAAAAAGAACCTGTTATCAGTTTCTGCATTAGCCAAGATTGGCTTGGTTGTGAAATTTGTTGATGACAGGTGTACAGTCCATGATCTCTCAAATAGCGATGTGATTATTGCTTCTGGCATTTTATGTCGTGGGTTGTATAAGCTCATAGACTATGAAAGATCTGTGAATGATTCGGCATGTGCAGTTCATGATTCTCAGGCTATGTCAGATGCAAAGCTTTGGCATGCACGCTTTGGTCATCTGAATTTTGCTAGTTTGTTACGCCTACAGAAATCTGAAATGGTGTCCTCTTTGCCCAAACTTGAGGCACCTGGAAAACATGTTTGTGAAGGCTGTATTTTGGGCAAAATGCAGCGTTCTTCCTTTCCAAAAGATGGTTCAGTTCGGGCTACGCAGAAACTGCAGCTTGTACATAGTGATGTCTGTGGTCCTATGCAGACACCCTCTTTTGGAAATTACCTTTACTTCGTGACTTTCATTGATGATTTTTCCAGGCATGCATGGGTATATCCACTCAAAGCAAAGTCCGAAGTGTTCATGTGCTTCAAACAATTTTTGGTTTTGGCTGAAAATCTGTTAGCATGTAAAATGGGCACCCTCCGTTCTGATCGAGGGGGGGAATATATGTCTTCAGATTTTAATGCATTTCTGGCTAAACATGGGATAAAACACCAGTGTAGAGTGCCGTATACACCTCAACAGAATGGAGTTGCTGAAAGAAAGAACAGGTCACTCATGGAGATGGCGAGGTGCATGGTCAAAAGTCAGGCTTTACCACATAGTTTCTGGCTTGAGGCTGTCATGTGTGCAGCATATGTACTGAACAGGTGTCCCACTAAAGCGTTGTAGTCTATCACTCCATATGAGGCTTGGCATGACCGCAAGCCATCTGTTGCTCATCTGCGTGTTTTTGGTTGTTTGGCATATGCATTAGTGCCTGAACAACATCGCAGAAAATTAGATGATAAGGCAGTAAAATGTATTTTTATTGGGTACAGTTCTGAAAGTAAAGGCTATCGTCTGTATCATCCACAGACTAAACGCATTCTCGTTAGCCGTGATGTTGTCTTTGTGGAAGATGCTATTCAGTCATTGCTTTCATGTACTAAGGAGACATCTGTTAGCTCCAAAGACATGTATGATACTTTGATGCCTCTTTTTACAGGTGGACAGTCTAGTGCTGGTCCTAATGAGGCAACTTCTCAGCCTTTGCAGGTTTCATATGATGATGCAGATCATTCCATTTCTGATGCAGATTTACATGATGCACTTGTTGATGAGAGAGCTGATATTGAGCAAGCAAAAACTATGCCAAAATGGCTGGTGCAGACTTTGCGTGACAGCAAATTAGATGCACCTTTGTCATATCGTACTCGTTCAGGCTCTCATAGTGCCTCCTTTGCATCAGATTGCTATGCTATGGTTGCATCTAGTCTCTGTGATGAGAATGAGCCTGTTTCTTTTGATGAAGCACAAAATTCAGAAAATTGGATGGCTGCTATGCAATCTGAATATGATGCTATAATGAAGAATGGTACATGGTCTTTATGTGACTTGCCTCTTGGCAAGAAGGCCATTGGCACTAAGTGGGTATACAAGCTGAAGCGTAAACCTGATGGTACAGTTGACAGGTATAAGGCTAGGCTTGTTGCAAAGGGTTATGCACAGGAAAGAGGCATTGATTTTGATGAGACCTTTGCACCTACATGCCGTATGACTACTGTTCGCAGCATTTGTGCACTTGCAGACCATCATGGTTGGAATGTACATCAGTTGGACATTGAAACAGCATTTCTGAATGGTGACTTGCATGAAGAAGTGTATGTTTTTCAGCCCCGTGGCTTTGTGTAGAAAAGGCATGAAAACCAGGTGTGCAGGTTAAAGAAGGCATTATATGGTTTAAAGCAAGCACCACGTGCTTGGTATGAGAAGATACATGCCTATCTGATTGCACGTGGTTTTGAGAACAGTCCAACTGAAAGAACCTTATATGTTAAGCGTGCTAATGACGTGCTTTTGATCATTGTTGTCTATGTTGACGACATGCTGCTCACTGGTCCTATTGAGACACATATTGCTGATTTTAAGGCTGATTTGCATGCCTCATTTGAGATGTCTGATTTCGGGCATTTGCATCACTATTTGGGCATTCAGTTTATGCACATTGATGGTGGAATGGCTTTGTGTCAAACGAAATATATTGACACATTATTGCAGCGTTTTGGCCTTGAAGACTGTAAGCCTATTGCCACTCCTATGGAGACAGGTTTACGATTGAGTCTTCATGATGCTGGAGATGCATTTGATGCTGTTCTCTATCAACAGGCTATTGGATGCTTGATTTACTTATGCATTACTCGGCCAGATATTCAGTTTGCTGTCTCACAGATGAGCAGGTTTATGCATTGCCCAGGAGTCACGCATTGGAAAGCGGTTAAGCGCGTCTTTCGCTACTTGAGTGGTACTCGACTACTTGGGTTGTTTTATCCCAAGGGGGGATCACTGCCGCCAGATTTGCATACTTTTTCTGACTCAGATTGGGCTGGTTGCTATTACACTCGTGTGTCCACCAGTGGTTTTTGCTTCATGCTTGGTAGCTCATGTATATCTTGGTTGAGCAAGAAGCAGCCTACTGTGGCCACTTCCAGTTGTGAGGCTGAGTATAGGGCAGCTTTCACAGTGACTGTTGAGTGTGTGTGGCTCAGATGCCTTATGGCTGATTTGGGTGTTGGCCACTCTTCTGCCAACACCATCTTCAATGACAGTCAGAGCGCATTGGCAGTTGCGAGGAACCCTGTGTTCCATGCTCGCACTAAGCACATTGAGGTGCATTATCACTATGTCAGGGAGAGGTTCTCTGCTGGGGAGATCAGCTTGGCATATGTGCCCACGCAGGAGAACATTGCAGACCTTTTCACGAAGGCTCTGCCTAGGGAGAAGTTTGAAGCTTTCCGCAAAGCTTTGGGCTTACTTCCTTTTGTGGAGTGATTTCCACATAACTTGGCACTTCCTTATACATGAGTTACCAAGCTTACAGGGAACTCCAAATTCTCATGGACCGAAGAAGCAAAAAAAGCATTTCAGACCTTGAAATCAGGATTCACTACTGCTCCAATTCTAGTTCATCTTGATTCTACCAAGCCCTTCGTATTACTCAAGCCTGAGCATGTCTAGTTAGCAGGTATCTCTTCAACCCATCCCAAAGATTCAACCTTGAATCATTTGATCCATGAGAATCTACTACAAGATGAATTATTTTGTAATGTTAAGCAAAAAATTCAAGAAGGAAAAGTCCAAGAAGTAAATGAGTTCCATAAAAAGGACGGGTTACTATTCTATAAGAACGTATTATATGTCCCTTCAGGAAAGCCCAGGATCCAAGTACTTCAACAACATCATGACAACCGTGCAGCAAGACATTTTGGAGTAAATAAAACAATAGAACTCATATCCAAGGATTTTTTGTGGCCTCAAATGTGGAAGGAAGTCAAAGAATATATCCGAGCCTGTGACACTTGCAATAGATCTAAGGTACCATGACATAAACCTCATGGCCTCTTGCAACCTTTACCTATTACAGAAAGGCCATGGGCTTCATTATCTATGGATTTCATCACAGATCTACCAAAGTCAGATAAGTATGATGTCATTCTTGTTATTGTGGATAGATTCACAAAGATGGCACACTTCATTCCAACTACAAAGGCAATCATAGGTGCAACCACTACTAGACTCTTTCTGAGATACATCTTTAGACTTCATGGATTGCCTCATGATATTGTCAGTGATCGAGATCCACAGTTCATATCTAGCTTTTGGAATAGTCAAAGCAAGCTCCTTGGTGTTCAAGTTAAACTATCTATAGCAAATCATCCACAGACTGATGGACAAACAGAACGGCTGAATCAAGTTCTAGAGCAATATCTTTGTTGCACTAGCAACTATCACCAAAATGATTGGTTTGAGTTGTTACCCTTTGCAGAATTTGCATATAACAACAGTGTTCATGCATCTACTAAGCAAACTCCCTTCTTTGCAAACTATGGACAACATCCAAGGATGGATATACAATTATCAAATCATGTCAAGAACCCAGCTGCCAGAGACAAGGCCCAGTACCTGATGGACATTCACAAAGAACTTAAGGAAGAGATCCATAAAGCTCAACAACAATATAAGTACTATGCAGATCAACATATTGTTTAGAATCCATCGTATCAAATTGGGGATAAAGTATGGTTACTCAGAAACAATTTGCAAACTTCAAGGCCTTGTGCAAAGTTAGACCATCAAAGATTTGGTCCATTTACCATCTTGGCCAAGATTAATCCAGTCACCTTCAAGCTCCAGCTACCAAGCACCATGAGAATACATCCAGTTTTCCATGTATCCATGTTGGAACCATATCAGATTTCACCATTGAGGGGGGAGAGACCTAGTCCTTCACCACCTGTCGAGATTGATGATCATGAATAATTTGAAGTCGAGAATGTCCTAGATTCGAGAATATCCCGAGCAAGATTAGAGTACCTTATTCATTGAAAAGCGTATGACGTGAGTGATCGTACTTGGGAACCTGCAGAAAACCTTCAAAGAGCACCAACCAAGGTTCGAGAATTCCAATGAAGCCAAGATGAGAGAACATGACCGCTCCTCGTGGAACCCGTCGCTTGAGGGGGAGGTAATGTCATGGACAAAGGAAAACATTCTGAATCTCAGATTCCATATCAAACCTATATCTCATGATTGGTTCAGAAGTTGGGGAAACTAATGCTTCCATTGCGTCTGAAATGTGCCGAAACCCTAAGATCGACTGTCTTCTTGCTTGATTCTGACATCCAGAGACCATGCTACGAATGGATGACATCATCGATGACATCATCAATTCGTAACCGCCCTAGAACAGCCCTTGGAAAACCTATATAAGGAGGGGTTGGCCACATTCATAATCAGTCTTGCCAAAACCAGTCTTGGGAGCTGAAGGAGTCGTGGCGGCCAAGTAAGTACTCTTCAAGTTCCAGTTCTAGTTCTTGTCTTGTTCCTTGTTCTAGTCTAGTTCTTGGACATCTTATCTTGTCCCCTTGTAATCTCGTAGTACGAGATCCTGTCGAGTTCTTTCGTGTATCCAGTTCATCTCCCAGAAGGGAGTTCTTGTAATCCAGATATCTTGTCTCATACTTACGATCCCGGGTTGTGGGATCTCCTATATCATCTCTAGTCTAGTTTTCCATACCCATTGGTCCCGGGTTGTGGGACATCTTGTATCAGTCACATATTCTTGTATCATTTTCCCTATGTCCGTGTTCTTGTTATCATAAATGTATTTCGGAAATCTTGTCTACGGTAGTCAGAGAGCACAATCTAGTGCTCCCCTAAGAATACTTCCCTAAGGAGGACCTCCCTTGAGTAGATGAAGTACTGGATGTGCATTAATTTTTCTCTTATTAAAAGTGGATACCCCAGTACCTCCTCTACAGTTTGGCATGCGCGGTGGGACCCTTGCATTTGTGTGAGAGGCCTTGAGGATAGTAAATAGTCCTCTTTTTTAGTATTTTTTCCCTATTGCATTTGCAAGTAGGTACATGACCCATACGTGAGCATATAAGGAGCCTCTTCGTGTACGAAGAAGCCTTAACAAGTCAGCTATATCTTCGACTAGTGAACTTACCTCTTCTCTACCCTCCTTGAATTTATCTATTCATTTGGGTGTGACACCACTGTCAAAGGAGAAGCATAGGAGAACATTAGACTTCTCCTCATATATGTCAGAAGAAACACCAGTGCAAATGGAGGATCTCTCTCATTTACTCTCTAGACTCAATATCAAGTTCCCGACCTTCAAGGGACAAGCTTATGAGGATGCTGATGATCATGTGAGGAGGTTCATCTCCTTATGTTGTGGACGAGGTTTGCAGAATAGAGAGGATGCAATGCTCATACTCTTCCCATCCACACTCGAAGGCCTTGCAGACAAATGGTACAGTGAATATGCAGATGGACATTTTGCTACATGGGAGGCTTTGAAGACGGCGTTCTCACAGACGTTTCGACCAAGTGACTCTTCCAAAAGAGCTCTAGATTAGCTAGAGAACTTAAGGCTGAGACCATGTGAATCATCCTATCATGAACTTCACACTAGGACAAAAGCACTTGTTGCACGTCTTCTACATGCTCCAGGTGATTTCTTGGTTTAAAAATGGATAGAAAAAGCTTTGCCCAGGTCATCTCAGCACAAGTTACGTGAGTCTCTTAGATTGGATGCAGCCCTCAATGATTTTCTTGCAGTAGCATCACGCATTGAAGAAGCTAGGCAACATTTTGAAAGGGATACACAACCAAATTATGTTGCAGAACTAGACCCTATTGGGCAACTGAGGAAGGAACTAGAGGCATTGAGAATGCAACAAAATCAACAAGAAGAGAAGGTATTGCCACCACTGCATCGCATTGATGATGAAGTAGCCCAACTTCGCCATGAGTTAGAAGATTTGCCGACCACTCAGGATATAACAAGGTAGATTTGGTGCACAATATGTAACAACAATGGACATTCCAATGCTAATTGTCCTA
>CM035406.1:166990919-167023419 GCA_020310875.1 Ceratopteris richardii
TTAGTAATTGTTTTCATGCACTAGGATCATATGCATTATCTTGCACGCTTTTTATGTGTATGAAGAGGTGCATATCATCACTTGGATATACTCTATAGTCTCAATGGTATCTATGAACCCTCTAGGATAACACCAAGTTCTCACAATAGTACTACACAATCAAGGGGTACTTGTATAATCCATGGCAATTTTGTAAAGGCATTTAACTTTCACCTTGGGATATATTCTTTGGAGCTCACTAATCATCATTATTGAGAATCAGGGCCTTAATTTGTAGATTTCCCAAGCATATCTTGAAACTCATTTTTCAAATCTTTGGCACTAGGCACCCCACTGAAAATGTAACTCCAAAGAATATAAAAGAGTCCATTCTATGTGTGCTTTAAGAGGCTATCCTAAGCCCCTATGAATGTCTCTAAGTCCATTTTGGGCTATTTTAAGCCCTTAATGTGTTAACATATCCAAAAAGGATACCCTGATCCCCCGTTCAAAATCCATCCCAAACTTTGGTGCACACTCAATTTTGCAAGTTTGATGATTCAATTTTAAAGTTCAAATCGCTTCAATGGTGATCATATCTACAATTTCAAACCGAAAATCTTCAAATATGTTGTACTTGCCATCATTTTCCCCTAATTTTATGCTTAAAGATAGAGGTTAAATGGCACATACTACAATTTGTGGAAGGACACAATTAGGGCTTACTTATACACAAAGTTATTATTTTATGTAGCAAGTTCTAAGGAACCCAATCCCAGTAAGGATATTGAATTAGCCACACGGAATATTTAAAATGTAAAATATAAGTGAACCCTATGACAACTATAGCTAGCCTATGATGCATTAACTAATGGACATATTACTCCTTGCAAGACTTACCATGATGCTTGGAGAATACTTTAGGATCTATATGAGAATAATAATCCCTCTAGAATATGGCTTAGAAGAATAGTATCAATCAAAGATATGGTTTTTTAGGCTTATAAATAAGCTTCCTACATCATATGAGACTTTGGTAACGAAAATTTACAATCGACACCAAGTTTTAACTTGGGAGGAAGTGCAAAGACTCTTGCGCCTCCATGGGTTGCAAGCAAACTCTTCAACATCACAAGAAGAAGCCATGAAAGCTAAAGGTCCTTTCAAAAAGGCTGAGAACTTTGGTAGTCACTCAAGCAATGATCCTAAACAAGGCTTCAAAAACTCATCCAAGGAACTCACATACAACTTTTATGGAAAATTTGGGCATATTGATAAGTTTTTCTATAAGAAGAAGAACAATTCTAAAGCGTTTACTTCCAAGAATCAAGCTAAGTCCTCTTAAGATAGGTCTCACTATTCAAATGAATATCGCTTTATCTCAACATAGCCCAATGCCCTAATCACATCCATCTAATCTCAGTAGTGGATATTTGAAAGTAGTGCAACCTCTTACATGCGCAAAGAACTTGACTCATTTCAAGAGTTAGAAGACTACACAGGCGAATTGTACTTCGAAAATAACAAAAGTCTTCCAATTGAAGGTAAATGAAAAGTAAAAAATTACAAATCATTGAGGAGAATGCAAAGCCTCATCAAACATACTTCCCTTACCAAACTTGTGTATAAAACTCCTCTCCATCAAGGAAATCACCAATCATGACAAACAAGTTTTCTTTGACAAAACATCAATGAAGCATTGAAAATGCTACTATGTACAGGGAGATTGTGACAAGTTTGATGTATCTCACAATTACAAGCCCTGATCTAAGGTACTTCATTGGACTTGAAAGTCAATTTATGTAGGTTCCCTATAAACCAAATTTAGATTTTTTGAGATGCACTCTATGTTATGTGAGTGCTACTTTGGATTATGCATTATTTCATGAGGATGGTGTAGAATTGTAGGTTCATGGATATATCAATGTAAATTGGGTTTGTGGCATTCTAGAGAGAAGATCTACTAGTGGCTTTCTATTCTTACTTTGGAGTGCAACTATTACATTAAGCAGTAAGAAATAACCCATTCTTGCTTTTTTGAGTATAGACGTGTTGCAATGCCATCATGTGAAGCATGATGGCTAGAGATGCTACTTGTAGATTTAGGTGTGGAAATACAAAAGCATATCATCATCTATAGTGATAATCTTAGTAGCATAGAGTTAGCACGAAACCCTATTTTTAATGGTAGAACAAATCATATCGACGTACATTATCATTTCATTAGGGAAAGCTAATTGACCTTGTTTACATGAGGAGAGATGAGTAGGTTGTTTATAGTTTCACTAAAGCACTTGGAGCTGAGAAGTTGAAGAAGTGTCAAAATATGCTTGGATTACATGACATGACATTGAGCTTGAGTGGAAATGTTGAGATATGAAGCCCAAGGTGTGATAATCCACGATGACATGTACCACTTTTTCATTTCTCTAATGGTCATGCTAGTATATGTCAGGGATGCTTCATTGAGATTTATCTATCGAGAGTGTTGGTACATTTTTTTCTTACCAGATCACTCATTTGTGGACATTAGGTGTTTCCTTATGTGTTGTCTTTATATATTGCACTAGTTGTATTGTTGCATTATTTCATTGATGTATATTCCTTTTATGTAATAGAAGAAGCAGAACATGATGATTCTTCCTTGGCTCAATCTATATGTGCTCCTCTTTGAGTGTGAGAGTGTGTGAGTAAGTTCTCTTCCTTATCTCCTTTCTCGTGACACCCACGACTAGAAGCGTGGTGTTTATATACACATCTTGGTTTTTTATGGTGGTTAGATCTTCTATCTTAAAGGTATTCCCAATATATATGAACAAATTCAATTTTAGTTAAAAAACAAAGCCATGGCTTTTGGATCCCTTCAATCACGAGATTCTCTCCATATCTTACTTTTAGAATTATCTAAGATAAACTCAAAGCTTTAACCTTTAAATTCTTAAAACCATATGTTTACGTTTTAACCTTTGAACAAGCCCTTCAGCTTGCTCCTTGCACCAAAAAAACCATGTGTGACATCTTTAGTCTATCTATCACTATGGACTATAAACATTTGGAATGTTTCTTTCTCAATTCTACTCTTTGAACATCAAGGGAGCACCCATGTTGTGAACTCAAATCCTTAATAAGACATGTCAAGGGCATCTCATTATTAAGGTCCAAAATGATAAGTTTTTATGGTCTCATACATTGCTATAAGTTCATCACCAAATGATAGTGTATGTAGCTCCAGAACACATAAAGATGCTTGAAGCTTTATAAAAAATGCTAGGCCAAATGGAGCAAGATAGATATAAGGAAAAATAGTCAACCAAGAGGAACCACCACCCAACATCAGATAAGTTTGGATAATACCAACTACTAGAAGATCTAATACAGATATTTGAGAAGATTACAATACTAGGACGACTATGAAGGGTATTATCGAGTATGAAAATGTCTAGAAGGGGGAAGTTTCAATTTTAGCAGTAGTGAGATATACCATTTTGGTAATTTTATAGCTTTGAAGATTTGTTTCCTAAGATATACTCTTTGTAGAGATAGGAAGAGGTTTTCTAAGAGAGCTGGCAACAAAGAGCTAAATGAAAGCATCATTTGATAATTTTGGTCATTTTTTAGACTTATATAAAGTCATACATGAGGGGGAGAATATGAAAAGGTCATCCCTCTCACTCCTAGATATCTTTTGCTAGTGTGAGTAAGAGATCTTTTCTTCTTTCAAATTTCATGCACAAACTTTCTAGCCTTCTGCTTGTGTGATTTTTGCACTTTTCATGGCTTATGAAGTTTCATTCTTTCTTTCATAATTTTTCATGGAATTTTCTTGACTTTGAGCTCTGTTTTGTGTGAGAATCTTCTCCTTACACCATATAGATTTTTCTTTTGGTTTTTCCAAAGTACTATATCATATGGTTTCTGGAACTTTACCTTTTTCATTTTTTTAAACTTCATTTTAAGCAATGAGACATGTAATTTGCTGAAGAAATGAGGGACATATGACCATTTCAATGATTGACTATTTTGATCGGATTGTCTAAGTGAGCATGCCTTTTCTCTTGGAGAAGGGGATCATTGATCATAGCTTAATGATCATGTCATCATTCATCACTCATCATTGATTAGAGATTTTGATTCATGTTGTCAGTGATTATTCATGGCAATAGTGATGATTAATCATTGATCATGATAATGATTGATTGTTGATCATGATAGTGGTGATCGACCATTGATTATGCAATCTATTGATTGATCATGTAGGTTGGTGAAAAAACTCTAGGGAGTTAGACAAGATTCCATCTATTACATTCAAATGCAACTAGATTGGGTATATCTTTATGGATGGAAGGAGTAAAGGTGTACAAGCATGCCCTCATATTGGACGTCAACAAAGTCCAGTATGCTTACAATATGAGAGAGCCCAAGATGACAAAGTCAATTATGGGTTTGAACAAAAGAGCATCGTATGCAGTATGCTTACAATATGAGAGAACCCATGATGCAAACAATTTCTTGGAAGAGAAGAGAGATATTCTTAGAACTACAAAGAACTTAATTAGGAGGGCTCTTGATAAAGCTAGATACTATGATAACAAATCAAATGATAGAAATTAAGTTTGATAGGAGAGCAAGTTTATCTTAAAGATCCATCTAAGTATGCAAACATGAGGATGAAACCATGTCCAAAAGTTTTTCTTAGGTGTTTTGGTCCATTGACAATACTTAATAGAATGGAAAAGAGGTTTATCATCACGACTCTGAGAAGATAGTCACATTCATCTAATATTTCATGTGAGCCAATCAAAGAAAAATTTGGGTGAATTTGACTACCTCATTGTAATTAACGAGGTTGTAAAGTTATTCCAATAAATTCTCGCATAGCACCTAGATTTTCCTAGGAGAGTTTGTTATTCCAATAGATTCTCACATAGCACGTAGATTTTGACTCTTGAAATCTCTACTCTATCTTTTTCCATCTTGTGTCTTGTCAAAGGAGGATGGCTTAGAGTTTTCAACCCCAATAAAGATGCTCTTTACATTTTTTTTTCTTATAAGTGCTATAATTTTTTTAAATTGAAGAGTAATGATGTGAAATCATTAAACAATTTAGATTTTTCAACTTTAACTAGAAAATAGAAAATATAAAGGTGGGTTCAAATAGGATGACACAAGTTTGCTAAGTCACAGCGTGCGTCATCGGGTTTAGTTCACACAGAGCAAGAGTAGGCTCCATATATAAAAACTTTTATGAACAAGGTAAAGAACCAATCAAAAGTTATTGTCAGAGTGGTACATATTTGTTTCGAGCAGCAAAGCCCGACTCAAAAAATGACGAGCTTAGAATTTTTTTCCTTTTCGAAATCAAATCAGATTGTGTCATATGGAAGCGCTCATTGTCTTGCCAGGAAATGTGAACTCACTATAAAATAACAAAGCTCCAGCGTCCTAATTGTTGATACGAATGTGGAGGTACAAAAATTATGTTTGTAATGTTTGAATGACAAAACAAGAGCAATTATGAAACGTTTACAATTCAGCAGCGTACCTTAACAGCCTCTATGACGAAGATGGAGTCCATATGTCATACACTTTATGATTCCGTGAATTCTGCACTCTGATTCAAGTTCTCCATGATACCCTTGAAAGGCCTCTCATTTTGAAACCAATAAGATCCATTGATTGGGATTAACAGCATCATCACCATCACTTTAAACAATGATCATTTTTCAACAATCACTACAACCAAGTGCGATTAACAGGTTTTAGCCAAGTGATCATGCAGCAGATCATGCGTGGTTGCTAAGGATGGACTACTGAATATTAACTATATGATGCATATCTACAAGGAGCAGAAGTTACCATCGATCTCTTTTGTCTATAAGAAACTTTGAATAGAAAAATATTATGGACTTGCCTTTCGTAGCATAGGCGGATTGGAATTCGGAAGAGATATCTTCTCTGACCAGACGGATTCGAAGAGATAACTTGTCTGACCAGGAGCATAAATCTTTCGACAGTGGTGACGAGCCAGATCTGGATGATATGATAATTGACTATTTTGAGAACATCACAAGAGCAACACTATTTCTCGGGAAAATCTTGGAGAAACAAGCACTTGCAAAGATCCGTAATATTATCAATGAGATTTATCTATCGAGTGTTGGCACATTTTTTTCTTACCAGATCACTCATTTGTGGACATTAGGTTTTTCCTTATGTGTTGTCTTTATATATTGCACTAGTTGTATTGTTGCATTATTTCATTGATGTATATTCCTTTTATGTAATACAAGAAGCAGAATAGGATTATTCTGCCTTGTCTCAATCTATTTGTGCTCCTCTTTGAGTGTGAGAGTGTGTGAGTGAGTTCTCTTCCTTATCTCCTTTCTCGTGATACACACGACCAGAAGCGTGGTGTTTATATACACATCTTGGTTTTTTATGGCGGTTAGATCTTCTATCTTAAAGGTATTCCCAATATCTAGGAACAAATTGAATTTTAGTTAAAAAACAAAGCCATGGCTTGTGGATGCCCTCAATCACGACATTCTCTCCATATGTTACTTTTAGAATTATCTAAGATAAACTCAAAGCTTTAACCTTGAAATTCTTCAAACCATATGTTTATGTTTTAGCCTTTGAACAAGCCCTTCAGCTTGCTCCTTGCACCAAAAAAAACCATTTGTGACATCTTTAGTCTATCTATCACTATGGAATAGAAACATTTGGCATGTTTCTTTCTCAATTCTACTCTTTGAACATCAACGGAGCACCCATGTTGTGAAGTCAAATCCTTAATAAGACAATTCAAGGGCATCTGATTATTAAGTTCCAAAATGATAAGTTTTTAAGGTCTCATACATTGATATAAGTTCATCACCAAATGATAGTGTATATAGCTCTAGAACACATAAAGATGCTTGAAGCTTTATAAAAAATGCTAGGCATAATGGAGCAAGATAGATACAAGGAAAATTAGTCAACCAAGAGGACCCACCACCCATTTCTTACAATAAGAGAGAGCCCAAGATGACAAAGTCGAGTATGGGTTTGAAGGACAGAGCATCTTATGCAGTATGCTTACAGTATGAGAGAGCCCATGATGCAAACGATTTCATGGAATAGAAGAGTAATATTCTTAGAACTACAAAGAACTTAATTAGGAGGGCTCTTGATAAAGCTAGATACTATGATAACCAATCATAGTAGAGGAATTAAGTTTGATAGGAGAGCAAGTCTATCTTAAAGATCCATCTAGGTATGCAAACATGAGGATGAAACCATGTCCAAAAGTTTTCCTAGGTGTTTTTGTCCATTCACAATACTTAATACAATGGAAAAGATGGTTTATCATCACGACTCTGAGAAGATAGTCACATTCATCTAATATTTCATGTGAGCGAATCAAAGAAAAAGTTGGGTGAATTTGACTACTTCATTGTAACTAACGAGGTTGCAGAGTTATTCCAATAAACTCTCGAATAGCACCTAGATTTTCCTAGGAGAGTTTGTTATTCCAATAGATTCTCACAAAGCACGTAGATTTTGACTCTTGATATCTCTACTCTATCTTTTTCCATATTGTGTCTCGTCAAAGGAGGATGGCTTAGAGTTTTCAACCCCAATAAAGATGCTCTTTACATTTTCTTTCTTATAAATGCTATAATTTCTTTAAATTGAAAAGTAATGATGTGAAATCATTAAAAAATTTTGATTTTTCAACTTTAACTAGAAAATAGAAAATATAAAGGTGGGTTGAGATAGGATGACACAAGTTTGCTAAGTCACACCATGTGTCATCCGGTTCAGTTCACATAGAGCAACAGTAGGCTCTAGATATAAAAACTTTTATTTTATTTTATTAATTGAAGATATAAAAACTTTTATGTTATTCTATTAATTGAACAAGGTAAAGAACCAATCCAAAGTTATTGTCAGAGTCGTACATATTTGTTTTGAGAAGAAAAGCCCGACTCAAAAAATGACGAGCTTAGAATTTTTTTCTTTTTCGAAATCAAATCAGATTGTGACATATGGAAGCGCTGATTGTCTGGCCAGGAAATGTGAACTCACTGTAAAATAACAAAGCTCCATCGTCCTATTTGTTGACACGAATGTGGAGGTACAAAAATTATGTTTGTAATATTTGAATGACAAAACAAGAGTTATGAAACGTTTCCAAGTCAGCAGAGTACCTTAACGGCCTCTATGACGAAGATGGAGTCCATATGTCATACACTTTACGATTCCGTGAATTCTGCACTCTGATTCAAGTTCTGCTTGATACCAATAAGCTCCATTGATTAGCATTAACAGCATCATCGCCATCACTTTAAACAATGATCATTTTTCAACAATCATCGTCATTACCTATATACAGAAATCACTAATCACTACAACCAAGTGCGATTAACAGGTTTTAGCCAAGTGATCATGCAGCAGATCATGCGCGGTTGCTAATGATGGACTACTGAATATTAACTATATGATGCATATCTACAAGGAGCAGAAGTTACCATCGATCTCTTTTGTCTATAAGAAACTTTGAACAGAAAAATATTATGGACTTGCCTTCGGTAGCACAGGCGGATTAGAATTCGGAAGAGATAGCTTCTCTGACCAGACGGATTCGAAGAGATAACTTGTGTGACCACGAGCATAAATCTTTCGACAGTGGTGAACAGCTAGAAACAAGCACTTGATTGTGGACACTTCCACGCAGCAGCAGCGACACACACACACACAAACAGACCCTTTATTCGTTTAATCGATCATTATTGGCGAAAACAGGAACTGTTCTTGGAGGCTCCATCATTTGAGCACGAGATCCAACAGATAGCTTGAATTTCACATGTAGCTTGAATTGCGGAGGCGGATGCATTCACCGAAATAGTTTCAATGGCTTGAAACCCTTGCATTTTAGTAGACATCGATTTTCGGAGCTAATTCGAAACAGCTCGACCAACAAATTCTTATATCGGGGCACTTTCAATCGTATGCCAAGATCCTAAAGGAAAACGCAATAAGATTTACAACTCAAGCTAGGGCAACCCACTGTGGAGTTCCAAGCAGCCCGCCGCATCGTGGTTCGGGGTGCGGGCCGCCTTCAGTGCCCCTCTCCCCCTCGTTACGAGGGGGGCATTGGCTCTCTCGTATTCTCAGTCGCGGGGGCTCCCCTGTGGAACTCGATTGGTTTGCTTCAGTCGGGGCGCTACCCTAGGTCTTCGTCATGTCGATGCACAATGCCCTCAGGAATGGGAAGGCGGGTCCTTCCTCTCTACCGACAGATTCGTGTGGTTTGCAGACAACGTTCAACCCAATATTTGACAGTGGAGACTCTCATGGGCGTTCTGGTTCTGTGATTTCTGCAGGAGGTCAACAGACCGACAGAGAACAGGTATTTACTAAACTTTTGGCTGCCCAACAAAACACCAATGCATTGTCGTACGCCGGTGCTCTACAAAATCCTCAGCAAAATCATTCATTGTTCAGCTTGCTTGGATACTCAGGTATGTCTCCTCCTCAATCGTCTGTTAGAGATATTAAAGGAAAAGGTAAACTGGATGTGGACTTAGAGGAGGTTGATACATTGCCTAGCTCATGTCCAGAACATCAGTTGAATCTGGACCCCGAGGACGTTGACAGAGATGACGCCACTCTTGTCATCGATAGCACGACTCTGGAAAAATGGAATAACCATTTGTCTGAGAAAGTTGTTATAGGTTTATGTCATGGTATTAGACCTGCTCAGGACATTTTAAAGAGTTGGATGAAGGTTAACTGGGAAAGTAGAGGTTTATTTGCTAAACACATTCAATATCTGCCAAATAACTATTTTCTCTTTTTTTTTGAGGATGGAAATAATGCCATGCAAGTGATAGCTGAAGGTCATTGGTTAATCAGAAATACTCCTATATCCTTTTTTAAATGGTACCCTGGTTTCAACCCTAGGGGCCCAAAGCCAACTAAGGTGCCTGTTTGGGTTGAACTTCCTGATTTGCCTGTGGAATTTTTTCCTTGGATAGACAAACTTGGGGGACTATTAGGTAAAGTTCTTGGACAAAAACCAAGAAATGGCTTTAATCCCAAGTGGGATCCTCTGATGCTTGTGGAAGTAGATATCTCTAAAAGCATAAAACCGACTTTGGTTCTTAAAAGTTCTGAAGGTTGTAAGCTACATGAACAAAGAGTCTTATACAGAAATTTACCAAATGCTTGCTTTCATTGTTTTAAACAGGGGCATTTGATTAAGGACTGTCCCTCTCTTGAGATCAAGCAAGAGAAGGAGAAAAGAGAGGACAAATCAGGAATACAGGGACCTGAGGGTAAGAAAGTTGAAAGCTCCAAGGAAGATGGGGTATTTAGAAGACAGGTAGGTAAAAACAGAAGGAAGGCCTTTCAGGTTGGTCTTAAACCAGAAACTCTTGTTAAGGTTATTCACAATCCTTTTCAGGTTCTTGATGAGTCCTTTATTGATACGACTGAGAACTTAGAAGCTGCAGGTTTACAAAAAAATAATAATGATTCTTTGCCTGAACAGTCGGATTCAGGCAAGGAAAACTCTGGTAGTACATCTCCGGTCCAAAAGGGTAATAATAATGATGAAGCAGGTTGGACTGTTGTGAGTAAAAGAGGTAGTAACAAATCTTCTGGTATCCCCCCTTCCCATGATTGTATGGATGAAGATATAGCTAATATTCCGAAATCCAGTGATGATATATTTGTTGAACAACTGAACAAAAGAGATGAAGTGTTCTTGCAGGATGAATTAGAGACTATAAATATGGATGTGACAATGGCATCTGACAGTCCTCTAGCTAAGGAAAAGATCAAATCCAAAAGAAAGGAGGTGGTAAGAAACTCCATCTCGGCAGTTAAACCTCTCAAGAACCATAAAAAGTAACTTCTTTCTTTTTTTTTTCTTATGGATTGTCTCAAAATTATTTCCCTTAATACCAAAGGTCTGACAGACCCTGTCAGAAGTAAAATTCTTAACAAATGGATTACTGATGCCTCCTTGAGGCCTGACTTTATTTGTCTGCAGGAAATTAAAAGTAATGGTTACCTTCTTACTGCCAATTTAAAAATGGTGAGCAGTTATTCCTCTTGGTTTCATACCAATCACCTTGGTAAGGGTGGTGCTGCTATAGGAATCAATTCCAATCTGTGTAATTTGATTGAAGAAGTTATTATTAGTAGCACCAATCAATGGATTGCTATCAGATGTAAAGATCCCTTGAATAGCACCATTGTTTGTGTTTATGCTGACAATTGTTCTTCTATTAGAACCAAGTGTTGGGAAGAGATCGGCAATCTCTCTGGAGATATCATTCTCATCGGTGATTTCAACATGGTCACCAACTCGGGAGACAGGAACGGTAACATAAATAACATTATTTCTGGCAATGAAAAAAATGTTTGGTTTAATATGATTCTTAAACATAATCTCATTGACTTATCTGTCAACACGGGGCATACCTGGAATAATAGAAATTATAGTAATTATTTGTCTTCTAGACTGGACAGGATTTATATGAGTGCTAATAGGGCTCAGTCCTTTTGGAATTACCAGTGTGTGGCTGACCCTTCCTTGCAGCTGTCTGATCATATTCCCCTAGTTGCTAATTTTATGAGCAATAGCCCTAACTTTAGAGCTGGCTGGCCTCACCTTGATATGTCCTTGATTAAAATCCCTTTGGTGAAAGATCACATATGCCTCATTTTTAAGAAGTTTTTTATCAAGGGTTGTTCCCCTTTCAAAGCCTGGGAGGAGGCTATTAAAGAAGTGCAGTGTGCTCTTACTATGTATAAAAGAAAGGCTAAACTTTCTAGATATAAGAGAAGGATGATGATTATTAAGGAGATGGAGAACATGAAGAATTCTAAAACTCCTGACCAAATGAAAAATCAGAAGATCCTTGAGTACCAGGAAAAAATTAGGCATGAAGATTATCTTCTTGCTCATGGTGCCCTTGTCATGTCCAGAGAATTTTGGGCTGGTAAATTGGATAAGCCTAACAAGAATATGTTTGATCTTATGAGGAAGAAAAAAACCAGGGACTTCATCCCCCTGGTTAAAAAGAGTAATGGTGATTTTGCTACTTCTTTAGAAGAAAACCTTCAGGAGGCTGTTAGCTTCTTTACCAATGTTTTCTCTGTTCCTCCCAAGAGAGGGGACCATATCTAGAGTGCAAGAGCTGCCATTGCCCAGAGAAGGAAGAAAATGGTTCCTCCTGGCTTGGTCTCCCTCCTTGATCTCCCCCTCTCTGCTGGTGAGGTTAGAGAAACCATTAGTAAATTGAGGCCTGGTAAGTCTCCTGGTCATGATGGTATTCCCAATGAATTTTTTCAAGAGTTCAAAGAAATTTTGGTGCCCATTATTCTTTGGATCTGGCAAGAAGCCATGAGAAGAGGAACTCTTTCTGCCTTCATTAATACTGGTGTTATTAAGCTGATTCATAAAAGAGGCTCTAAAGAAGATCTTAATAACTGGAGACCTATCTCTTGTCTGACTTCTCTTTATAAAATCTTTGCCTCCTCCCTTGCTAGAAGGTTGAGTCCTTTGATGGATAGTATCATTCTTCCTGAGCAGAAAGGTTTTATTAAAGGTAGGTTTATTCTTGATGCTATCATTTCCATGTGGGAAGGTTATGAGTATACCAAGGAGATGAATACTGACACTTTTTTTTTCAAAATTGATTTTGACAAGGCTTATGACAGGATTGAGTGGGATTTTATTCTTCAATCCCTTCATGACATTGGTTTGGGCAAAAGTTTTATTAAGTACACCAGCATTTTATTTGGTAATGCTCATTCTAAAGTTGCTATGAATGGTCAGCTTTCTACTTCTTTCAGGTTATGTAGATCTGTTCGTCAAGGCTGTCCTTTAGCTCCCCTACTGTTTGCTATCACGGCTGATGCTCTTGGGTGGCTTGTTAAGTATTCTATTAATCAAAATTGTATCAAGGGCATTGAAATCCCCCAAGCCCATTCCCCCTTGTGTCTTCAAACTTTTGCTGATGATACTAATCTTATTATGAAAGCTGAAGATCTTTCTGCTGAGGCCTTTCTTCAATGTCTTAATACTTTTTGTTTGGCAAGTGGTTCTGTGGTTAATCATGCAAAAACTGGTTTTTATTCCTCTAATGGCTGTATTCCTGAATGTGGTAAATTGGCAGGATGTGATATCATAAAAAGAGGATCTGTTTTCAGGTTGTTGGGCATCCCTATGGGTTTTGAAATTACTCAAGAACAAAGATGGAACTGGGTCCTGGACAAATTTAGGGAAAAAATTTTTAAGTGGATTGATTTTCAGAATAATATTGCTCAAAGAGCCTTTGTTCTCAAGCATTACATTCTTCCTTGTCTAACTTACTATTTGTCTTGTTGGCATCCTAATAAGAAACAGCTGTCTCATGCTATCGCTCTTGCTAGAAGATTTTTATGGGGGGATAACAAGATCCCTAAGGTGGCTTGGAAGACCTGCTGCATGAGGAAGTCTGATGGTGGTCTGGGTTTAATTTGTCCCTCCAAAATGGCTACTCAGATGGCTGCTAAGTGGATTTGTAGAGCTGTCTCATCTAATGATTTTTGGGCTTGTCTCATCAAAAGGAATATACCTAAGTTTTGGATTGCAGATAATAAATGTTGGACAAATTTTGATATTTGGGATGTAGTTGTTTCTCCTGCTATTTTTGTTCCAAAAGGAAGTTTACTTATCTGTAATTTTTGGAAGTCCTGGATGACAATTAAAAAGGAGTACAAACTTCCTGTTTGGTTTCAGTTTAACTTCTCCTTTTTATTGCAGGATTCTATTTGGATAGGTTGGCATGACAAAGTAAACAGTACCTCTTCACCTATCAGGAGGAACAAATGTAGAAGGTAGGGATTCAGCAGTTGGAAGGATTTTATGAACAATGGTAATCTTATTGATGATAGTCAAATTTTAAATAATGACTCCTTGTCTGTTGCCTGTAAACAGATCCTGCAAGACAAAAAGAAAGTGCTGATGGAAAAGCTGGATGATAACATGTGGGAGAAACCTGTTTATATTGCTGATGTCTCTCAGGATATGTTCAACAACTTCAAAAAGAATGGCACCAGCAGCAAGCTGCTGTTTGAAAGACTTAACAGGAAGTGGTCCCTAACCTGGACCACCCATCAATGGAGATACAGATTTCAATGTGTGTGGGCCTTTCCTCTGACCATTAAACACTCCTTCCTTCTTTGGTTGATTCTTCACAGGGGAGTTTGGACTGGCAGCAAGGCCAAGAAACTTAAAATTGATGCAGGAAACTGTCATTTCTGTGGCAAGCTTGAAGATTTGGATCACCTTTTTTTCAAATGCAAAAACTCTGCCAGATACTGGAAGGTGTTCTATCTGTATAGTCAAACTGTTGGAACTAAACCCCCTAACTCCAGAGCTCTTCTTCTTGGAGAAGCTAACAGAATGGATATTGTGATTTGGCAGTTGCTGAGAGCTCACATCCTGTGGGCTATATGGAAAGATAGGAATAGTAAAATCTTTGATAAACATTGTAAAGATCATTTCTACCCTTGTAATTTGGGAATGATTAGACTTTTAGATTGGTGCTTCAGGAATTCCAGTAAAAATGTCTTAGGTGATATTAACCAGCATACCCTGCTCAAAAAATATCCTTGTAATATATGGCGGTCCAAATTACTTCAAGCTCATTCTGTATCTAGAGATAATATGGTCACATTTATCAGGTGGCATATTGAAAGACTTATATTGTAAGTGTCTCCTTCCTATTGGAAGGAACACTGCCTTGTACTTTTTCTTGCATCAATTTTAAATTTCTTGTTCTTCGAAAAAAAAAAAAAAAAAAAAAAAACAAATTCTTATATCGATTCATATATCCTACATGAGATGTAAATGGTTGTATCCTCTGGAAAGGTCAGACAAGCAGACGAGAGTCACTAATCAGGGTCGTGTCGGCAACGTCCAAAGGGGAGCACACACTGGATCCACAGGGAACTGCATGTTGCCGCTGGATGTTTTGAAGATGTACTGCTCTTCCAATTTGGCCAAATGAGGACTGCATCATTCCTCCATTACAGCTTGAGATGAGGACTGCATCATTCCTCCATTACAACTTAAGAAGAGAGCGATTCTTGCCTGCTTCGTTCATGGAGTCCAGTGGTCTGCAGTCAGTTTCCTTCAATCTGTCAAGCGATGGAAGGCTGAATCTTGAGTTTCCTTTAATCTTTCAAGCGATGGAAGGCTGAATCTTGATCAGCAACAGGACCATACCTGTAATGTTTTGTGTGTAGTTGTTTTTTCACATATCTATACATATCATGTTTGAAGAGTTACTTCCCGTTTGGGCGGGCTTGTTTGTGATTTCTTTTTTTTTCTTGAGAGTACAATGAATTGAAAACACTCTCACACACCCAACCTCTTAAGGTAGAGGCATCAATCACTTCTTAAGGTAGAGGCATCGATCTCTGAGGAACTCATAGATACATGTCCAGCCAAGTCTTAAACTCAAGACTTCCTCTTAAGACTCAACGTGTCAAACCACTTGGTTAAGCGGGTTGCGTTAAGACCAGTCATAAACATTGTCTTATACGAGGCCCATCTCTGTTTCACTCTTTAAAGTATATTCTGTGAAATACTCAATTAAAAGACCCTCCGATACATAGAAGAATGTTAATTCGTCTTATCATTATTAAACTCTCTCATTGTTACGCATAGTTTTGAATATTGTTTCAATCGATTGAGACAAAAGGAAATGTATAGTTAATCTCGTTCATTATTATGTATGGTTTTGAGTAACGTCTCGATTGATTCTCAGTAAGTATTGTTTTGGGCATTGTTTCTCTCTTCCTCCTGATTCACCTATTGATACGTTATTATTATTATTATTATTATTATTACTATTATTATTATAGTTAGATTACTTTGGAAATTGAAGGTTGGTGAATGTGCAAACTAGCTGCAGAACCCATCTATCCTACAAAAAAAATTAGGGGGCTTAATCTCTGGTTGACAACCATGACGTCTTACGGTACAACCATTACGTTTATGTATCCATCACAATGTTACGGGCAACTAACCAATACATAACCGGTTCTCTTATAATAAAGTAAACAATGTTGAATATGGTATATTTCTTATATTTTGTAAACAAATGTATGGTATTTTTCTATGCTGAATCGTTTTACACACATTATGAGCGTGAAAGCTCACGTTTTCATTCATCTTTATTTATCTCCTAACAAAACATGAAATATCAAAATTATCTATACTAATATAAAAATTGAGCAAACTTTAATTTTCATTGAAAAATGTGGCCATATAATTTTTAGGGATGCAAATCAGTGTAGGGTAAAGACTCATTTTCCATGGGTCTTTTAGATTGTCTAGAGACAACCAAGATTGTATTAGCTCTACCAATCCCAAATATTTTGTAAGATAATGTTGGAATGAGTGTAGGAAACCATTAATGCAATGTACACATAACTTATCAATGCACCAATACCACTCGAAGTACTTTGAATTATGTTTCTAGTATTTTTATTATCCTCCTTTTCATCTTCAACCAATTTTCTGAATGGCATGATGAATGCCATCAGCCAGTGAAGTGATTATGGCTAATAGACTCTGACGCTATTTATCAATGACAATGCTTAATATGGAATGGTGTGTGAAGCCACACCATAAGTGCCATCTTGGAGCTCCATTGATATACCTTGAAACAATTGATGTTTATTATCATTGGAGCTCATACGATTCTAAGCCTACCAACTTATCTAAGCATGACCAAAACTTCTTTTGCTTATTAGTAAAGTCAATTTGGGAATCACCATTTTTGTGATCATGCATAGCTTTCTCTATAGCTACCAACTTCCTTTATTTCTAGTGCAAATATCTCTTCTCAAAAATCCTCTTGCCTTCTTCCATGTCATCGATACTTATTCCAAGCTATCTTGCCATTCAGTAGGTTTTCTAACAACTAGAGTAACATTGCCACCGTAAGAACCAATTCAATTAAGAAGCTTCCGCAATTTTTTAATAGCATGTGAGGATTTATGAACTAGATGTATGACAAATGCATATTCTATATGGAGCTTCAATAATCTATAAAAAAAAACTTGTGAAGGCATGAAATGTGCAAAAGTGAACAGTAACTAATGGAAATGGAATAATGGGATTCCAATCTTTATATGATATTTCACAATCATATTTTTCTAACATGGGAAACGTGAATAAAGGTAAATCCCCATTTTTAGAAGTAGGTGCTTATGCACCATCATCTAAATCATATATGATCTTTTATTATCTCTTTATTAGTTTATAAACTGCAATATGGACAAGGATAAAAAATAGATGAACCTTGTTTGCGACCCAACATGCATTGCATAGTCTTTAAATCCCCAAAAAAGTATCATTATATCTCAAAAGCACCTAAATCTGCTATATTGAGTTCTGCACCATGAATTTGAGAAGCTATTACCTTAGTGATCCATGGGGTCCTACTCCAAATCCATGAATGAACATGCAAGAGATTGACAATTACAAACACCATGTGCTAAAGAGATGAATCTCCTCCTAACCATATGCCTCTATATATATCTCTCTCCAAGTGACTCCCTTTTTGGGTAGGTGAATTCTAACCATCCATGTGTTAGCCATGTAACTTCATGTGTGCCAAGTGTCCCAATTAACTAGAGTGAACTCAACGGGATGCTTCTAGAGCTGTTATAAAGCTTATATTATGTAGAAGAATCCCATATGAACTCGTGGGCAACATGGCTTAACCAAACCTCTTTCAAGGAGGTGGCATGGGTTCAAATATCATGCAAAGCGGTAGCATGGAAATTTCTTCTCTGATAAATATGGCATAGCTCTTTTGAAAAATCTCGTTTCGAAATCGCAAAGATTGGTGGTGCCATAAACATAGTATTTTTGTGTAGTAGCTTTTTGATGCTTGCTTTTCAAGAAGCATACAAGGCTATGTAAGAAGAGGCTCACACATGAGTGTTCTTACACACCATCAATGAGTGCTTCTTAGAAGGGATTGCACATGAGTGCCATGTGGCATCCATGTGTGAAGCCATAGGGTGACTATCTTAGTAGGTAGAGAGAATTGAATGGGTTGGTGCATGGATGGTCAGCAAGACATCATCAAAGTTCTCTGTGTATTTGAAGAATCTTTTAGCATCGTGAGGTCTTCTTCGACAAAATTTTTGCAAGGTCTCCTATGAAAATTAAGGCGGATCATAGGGAATCCCACAGTTGGTATCAGAGGAAGACTCGCGATCGGCAAACATAATAGCGATCATGGTGAGAAGAACACCCAAGAATAAAGGACAACCACACATAGCCGATGACCCACGGAAGGAGCATAGCTCCTCTTCCTTCCCCTCCTCTTGGATGAAGCATATGAGGATGCCCCTCTTTATCTATAGTCCTAAGTAATTATTGAGCACTCTCATGTGGGATTAGTGCATGCCATGCGAGTTGCAGAGGAGAAAGAAGAAGTCGAGTGACACTCAATTAGGAAGAGGTAAAGAAATTAGTCAAATTTGAATTTTTTCTTGAACTTGGGGGAGAAGAACCATGAATATTGAGCATGATTAAGGAACACAAATGTATATACATGTATTACGGGTTGTGGATATGGAATGAGGGTCATTGGAGCATGTGCAATATCTATTAAGAACCCATTTTCAAGCTATTGAAGTACCCTTCTCATGAAGAAATTGATTTTTGCCTTCATATCTTGACATATCCATCTTCTCCTTCCCATAGCTTGATGCTTTAGCCTCCGATTGAAGGGCTTATTTTCATACTAAGAAGCTATAGTATAATCTTCATTGAACATCAAAAAATACTTGAGTTGAAGAAGTTTTGATGGACCGAAATCCCTTTAGAGCGCTTGAGCAGATACTAGCTTTTGATTATTTGGCTTTGGAATTGACTTTTGTCACTTGGTGTGGTATCGTAGCTTTTGTTCGCAAGTGTTGGACTACTTTTAACTAACGAAAATTGGCAAGGAGCAAAGTGCATTTTTTTTTCTCAATTATCATGTTTTTGGCTATTGTCACACACTTTTGGCATGATTTTTGTTGGTTTTTGGTGTTTATACCCCTCTTGAACCAATCGGAGATTTCAAAGTTTTGTTTAGGCTTGACAAGGATTGCAAATCAGAGACTTGGCGCTTCTAAGATTGCTTCAATTTTGCATTGAAAGGCTTCATTTATATCAGGAAAATGCTCTAGTGTTATTTTTTCTCTCTTTCTTGTTATCATTAGTGTCCATATGAAAGGTCAAATGGCCAACGAAAACTTTTGTATAAGTTCTTTAAAAAAACATATAGTGGCCTGGTTAGACAGAAACTGTAAGTTCAATCACATCTGTAACATTTGAGAAGTCTCTGTTCCTGCTCCCTGTGTAGTGTGTTTTTTTGCATATTCTATAGCCTCTCTGCAGAGTACCGTGTGCAGGGCACGGAGATCGGTTTTCTACCCTGAGGATATCATCTTGGAGCTCTCAAGAAGGAGAGCACACTGTGGTGCATCACCATCAAAATACTTCACTTGTATTAGAGCATTTCGATGCAAAATCTTTGCTCCTTTTGTGTGGGTGAAGCAAGCACCCACCCACCCACCCAAGTGTTTCTCCAAGACTTATGACTAAGGTGGCGACCAAGGTATAGACCTTGGCATACCTTTTCATCCTAGTCACCGAAGTCACCATTGGTGTTATTGGCTGCCCATGCAAGTGGACCTCAATGATCAAGGAAGGTAGAGGTTCTCGATACTTCTCGAGAGGTCATCCATCCCAGTATTGTTCCTCCCCCAAGCTCACTTAACCATGGCAATCTCTTGCCAATAAGCTACACTCTTGTGGTGTCTGATGAAGGGGAAAACCTAAGGTTAATATTACCTTGACCATGTTTTGGTCCCTCAAAGCTTCATTCTTTACTTTCAAAGCCTATTTTTGAAGCAATTTTGGGGTGTTTTTTGGAGCTATTTTGGATTACTTTCGTGCATAGTTCCCTTCACATAGGTCCAAGAACATCAAGAAGAGTTTTTGTACTTCTCCAACAATAAATACTCACGTTTTGGGGCTATGTTTTAATCCACATGACAGGTTTCTCAAAAGGTTTTCAATTGTGGTGGGAGCAGCCACTACAAATTTATGCAAGTTTTAGAGCTTAAACAATAGAGTTGACATACATTATTTGGGTTGTGCATTCAACCTTTCAGTGTCATTTTAGTGCATATATTGAGCACATACACATTATGTATGCTTCTTTGGATACCAGTTATGTATATCCATGTGCTCATTGATATAGCGGTTACATTATTTTTTTCATAAAGCCTTTTTCATTTGATAAAGAGGGTCTCTTCGGTGGTGGAGGTGGAAGACTTATCCGCCCTTGCCATCGGAGATGTATGATAGTTGTTCATAGGTGATCTAAAAGCCTAGTTCACTCTTATGGGTAATTGATTATATGTAGTAGAGCAAGATTCACTATGCAAGTAAACATGTCACTACTTGCAGTTTTATGATGATTTTGCAGAGGATACTCTAGCAAAATGTATCCATATTTTTGGTGTTTTCAACTATAAAATTGTCGATTTAATCCTTGATATAGTTATTAGTGTGAGCACATTTATTCTCACCTACTCCTTTTGGTTGGTCATTATTGTTCATTACTTCAATTTTTTGGGCAGATTGGTGAATTCTCTCCCAAAATCTGACACTTAGTCATCTTTCTTTAAGCCTTAGTGGGGTTTGGACTCTTCTAGCTCCATTATCATTTAATTGAGTTCTTTATCATCATGCCAGCAAAGGTCTCATGCACATATAGTGGATCAGGGTCTAGTGCTAGTGTTCCAAGGAGAAGCTATAACTTGCAGGGCAAAGAACATTTTGAGATCTGAAAATTTGATGGAAGAAACTTTGGGGTGATTGGGATGATTTAGATGAAATGGCTAGGTCTACCATTTGATTGCACTTGGAAGATAATGTTCACTTTACAATATTAGACTATGAAAGTGTAGAGGAGCTTTGGAAGAAGTTATGCAATACATATGAAAAAGAGACGACATCAAATAAAGTGTATTTAATGAGAAAATTATATGACCTTTGCATGAAGGACAGAGATAGTGTTGATGCTCATCTAAATTATTTTGATGCTATATTCTCCCAAATATAGGCTCACAACATGGATATGGATAATGAAATGAAAGAAATCTTATTGTTATGCACCTTGCTATCATCATGGGATAGGTTTTGCACTACTATTAGCAATAGTGCACCTGTTTGTAAACTTGTCTATAATGACATATGTGGAGTGCTCTTGAGTGAGGAGATTTGTAGAAAATCTATGGTTGGCACTCAGAGTGGAGATGCATATAATGTTCATGATTCTTACCAAGGAAAAAATCATCAACGTGGCGGGAGCAAGAATAAGGAAAATAATGGTCAATGGAATAAGAGTAGAAGTAAATCAAGGAAGAGGGATATCAAATGACATTATTTTCATAAGCAAGGACACATGAAGAAAGATTGTTATGCATTAAAGAATGCTAAAGATAAAGGACAAAATGTTGATGGGTATGTTAAATAGCTACCTACACCATCTACCTTCACTGCAAAGATTGGAGAAATTCATGCTATTTGTGATGATGGTGATGTGTTCACACTTGATAGCACTATGCAAAATGAGGTTCTTATGGCTTATTCTCTTTCCCACACATGGCTGCTAGATTTTGGTGCTTCTTTCCACGTGACACCACACAGAGAATGGTTCTCTAATTATGCAGCAAAGTCTCTTGGTTCTATGAGACTTGGTGACTCTTACCAGTGTGATATTGTCAGGATCGACGATGTGATTGTGCAAGTCATTGATGGTTCAAATTTTACTATGCATAATGTACGCCATGTACCTCAGTTATCATGCACTTTGATGTCATTCGTTCAACTTGGTGACCTTGGCTACAAGGTAGTCTTCTATGCTCAGTTTGCATATCAAAGGCCAATATGGTTATTGCAAAAGGAACCAAAATTGGCTCACTTTATCCTTTATTTGTATCAGAGAAAAAAGGCTTGTTAGCTGTTATTGAACAACCTATGGCTTGTATTCGGTGTGGCTGTTTGGGCCATATATCATGTAGTGGAATGGAAAATCTTTCTCTTTTTGGCTAATTACCTGTGTTATCTTTCTTTGATTTTTCATTTTGTGAGCATTGTCAACATGGAAACCAAAGTAGAAACGTACACAAGATGCACATTGACTCTTCAATTCAGCCTTTAGATCTCATTCATACAAATGTGTCTGGTCCTATGCCCACAAGTTCATTAGGTGATTCTCTTTTCCACTTTCATAGATGATGCTGCTAGAAAAGTCTAGGTATAACCTATCAAAGCAAAGGATGAGGTATTCTCTATAGTTGAGACTCAAAAAGGAATTAAGCTTAAGGCTTCACATTCAGATAATGGGGGTGAGTATACCTCACATGAGTTCATCCTTTTCTATTAGTCTAGAGGAATTTGTAGACAGTTTACAGCTCCTTATACCCTAGTACAGAATGATGTTGTTGTGCTATTTGATGCGAGACATCAACTCATAGGAACAACCATGTTAGAATTTGATGCATAGCATTGAATGTTGGACAATTGCTATGTGCAAAAACAATAGTTAGTCGAAATTTGATGCCAGGCATCGAATTTCATTAGGATTCTAATGTGAGGTGACTCTAGGTATAGCTTTCCACAACTAGTCGATGCCAAGCATTGAGTTCAAGCAAGTTATATGGTAGTTGGCCTCTAAGTATTTAGTCATTTAAGTCCCCTAGCAAAGATTTTATCCATTTATTCAATGCTAAGCAACAGAACTATTGATATATGTTACACTTTGTAAACAATATTTGAGTTGACACTCATCCTTTGTTTGCAAAAACCTCGAAAGAAGAGTGGTGAGCCAAATGAAGATTGTCACTTTGCCTTCCTCGCTCATATCCAAAGGGCAAGGCATGAGATGTCTAGAATAAAGACATAGGAGATGGAGATCGAGGATGAGTCCTCTGGACTAAAGTTTTTTTTCAAACCCCATGGAACCCCTAAGGCCATTGTAATACAATATATATTGTGACGATGTAACTAACATTTTTACAATAGTACCTAGGAACCATTATTCCTTTTTATAGTAGACATCCCATATGCCTTTAGAATGAGTGGTTCTATTAATGATGGTGGGCCATTCAAGCACCCATAGATACAAAAGATGGGGATAGATTTTGCTGAATTGGCCATGTCGCCTTTGCCCTCAAAATATTCAGGCAGTACATTGCTTTAGAGAAGGATGAAGCCCAAGTCAGCCTGATTAGGATGCGGACAAATGGCTTGAATCAATGCCCAAATGAGGATCAAGAGGTTGGGAAGAAACATATGGCTGAGTCAGAGAGATTTTGGCCTGCATCTAGGGAGCTCGTGTCTTTATTGGCAAATGAGACAGGAGACATGGATGACCTTGAGGAGCCAGTTCTAGAGCAAGAAAAGCCCTTGAAACCTTCTCAAGTCCCTGAAGATGTTGCTATGCAACAGGCCAAGCATTTAGATGATCAAGCTCTATTCTAAAAGGTTTGTTGAACTTTGAAAACATATAATTTTGTAATTATTTTATTATTGGAATATAAGGATCACTGTTTTTATTATTTGTGCTTGCCCCATTCCACATCCTATGCATTTGTGTTGGATTGGTATGTGGTTTTCTTAATGAGCTAAAATAGAAGCATGCAGAAAAGCTCCTCCAATGTTTATGCTAGAGTCAAATGATGTGATGCTATATATATTGACCCTTGAAAAGTGTATTTTATTTCTCCATGTAGATTAACTCAAATTCTTGATAAGAATGAGAACATAAATCTCTTATCAAGAGTGCCAAGCGCCATATCAAGAGAACGAGTTTCTTTGTTTTTGGCATTATTTCCACTACTTTCAGAAAGTAGAAACTATGACACAAGGTGCTAGATCATTTCATGACCTTTTCTAGAATTGAAAATAATTTAGTTAGCATCTTCATGAATCTCGTGCTTCAATGGTGGTTTTTCATGGTACCAATTGAAAATGAAATAATGTTTTCCACTGTGGAATAGGAAAATGAGCCATTTTTTCAACATTTTATGCAATTCTTCTCAAATAAAATAGAGAACATTTCTTTAGTATATGTGCAATTCAGAAGATGGAGAAACCACAAAATGGAACCATAGGGTTTTTAAAAACACATGAAAATGGCCTACAATCATTAATAGAACCATTCAGTCTAAAGGCATATGGGATTCTCTATAAAAGGGAATAATGTTTCCTAGGTACTATTGGAAAAATGTTATTTACATCATCACAATATATATTGTAATACAATGGCCTTAGGGGTTCCATGGGGTTTGAAAAACACTTTAGTCTAGAGGACTCATCTTTGAACTCCATCTCCTTTGTCCGTATTCTAGAATTCTCATGCCTTGCCCTTTGGATATGAGCGAGGAAGGCAAAGTCATAATCTTCATTCTGCTCACCACTCTTCTTTTGAGGTTCTTGCAAACAAAGGATGAGTGTCAACTCAAAGATTGTTTACAAAGTGTAACATATATCAATGGTTCTATTGCTTAGCATTGAATAAATGGATAAAATCTTTTCAAGGAGACTTAAATGAATAAATACTTAGAGGCCAACTGCCATATAACTTGCTTCAACTCAATGCTTGGCATCTACTAGTTGTGGAAAGCTATACCTAGAGTCACCTCGCATTGGAATCCTAGTGAAATTCGATGCCTGACATCAAATTTCGACTAAGTTCTATTCTTGCACATAGCAATTGTCCACCATTCAATGCTAGGCATCGACTTCTAACATATCATTTTGTATAACTTGATGACTCGCATCGAATAGCACAACAACACCATTCTGTACTAGGGTATAAGGAGTTGTGAACTCTCTATGAATTCCTCTAGACTAATAGAAAAGGCTGAAATCATGTGAGGTATACTCACCCCCATTATCTCAATGTAAAGCCTTAAGCTTAGTTCCTTTTTCAGTCTCAACTAAAGCAAGCCATTTTCTGAAAGTAGGGTTATACTTAGACTTTCCTAGTAGCATCATCTATGAAAGTGGAAAACAGAACCACCTAATGACCTTGTGGGTATAGGACCACACACATATGTATGAATGAGATCTAAAGGCTGAATTGAAGAGTCAATGTGCATCTTGTGCACATTTCTACTTTGCTTTCCATGTTGACAATGCTGAAAAAATGAAAAATCAGAGAAAGATAACATAGGTAATTAGCCAAAAGAGAAACATTTTCCATTCCACTACATGATATATGGCCCAAACAGTTATGCCAAATACAAACCATAGGTTGTTCAATAGGTTGTTCAATAACAACCAAATACAAGCCCTAGGTTGTTCTTTTTGTGATACAAATAAAGGATAAAGTGAGCCGAATTTGCTTCCTTTTGCAATAACCATATTGCCCTCTGATATGCAAAATGACTAAGCATAGAAGACTACCTTGTAGCCAAGGCCATCAAGTTGAACGAATGACATCAAACTGCATGATAACTGAGCTACATGATAATTTGAACCATCAATGAATTGCACAATCACAACTCCGATCCCGACAAGGTCCAACTCATAAGAGTCACCAAGTCTCATAGTACCAAGAGACTTTGCTGCATAATTAGAGAACCATTCTCTGTGTCATGTCACATGGAAAGAAGCACCAAAATCTAGCAGCCACGTGTGGGAAAGAGAATGAGCCATAAGAACCTCAATTGGCATAGTGCTATCAAATGTGAATACATCAGCATCATCATAAATAGTATTAATTTCTTCAAAATTCACACTCAAGGTAGATGGTGCAGGTAGCTATTTAACATACCCATCAACATTTGGTCCTTTACCTTTAGCATTCTTTAATGCATAACAGTCTTTCTTCATGTGTCCTTTTTTATGACAATAATGTCATTTGATATCCCTCTTCCTTGATTTACTTCTACTCTTATTCCCTTGACCATTTTTTCCTTATTCTTGCTCTCTCCATGTTATTGATTCTTTCCTTGGTAAAAATCATGAACATTATATGCATCTCCACTCTGAGTGCCAACCATAGATTTTCTATAAATCTCCTCACTCAATAGTGCTCCACATATATCATCACATATCAGTTTACTACCACATGCACTATTGGTTATTGCAGTGCAAAACCTATCCGATGATGATAGCAAGGTGCATAGCAATAAGATTGCTTTCATTTCATTATCCATATCCATTTTTTGAGCTTGTATTTGGGAGAATAGAGCATCAAAATCACTTAGATGAGCAGCAACACTATCTGTATCCATGCGAAGGTCAAATAATTTTCTCATTACATACACTTTATTTGATGTCGTCGCTTTTCATATGTATTCCATAACTTCCTCCAAAGCTCCTCTACATTTTCATAGTCTAATATAGTAAAGTAAACATTATCTGCCAAGCGCAGTTGAATGGTAGCACGTTATCGATCAAGTGCAATCAAGTGCCAAGCGCTATATCAAAAGACCGAGTTTCTTTTTGCTTTGGCCATTATTTCCACTACTTTTAGAAATCAGAAACTCTGACACAAGGTGCTGGATCATTCGATGAGCTTTTCTAACATTGAAAATAATTTAATTAGCTTCTTCATGAATTCGGTGCTTCAATGGTGGTTTTTCATGGTACCAATTTTGAAAACAAAATTCCACTTGGGATAGGAAAATGAGCCAGTTTTTCAAGATTTTATGCATTTCTTCTCAAATAAAAAAGAGAACATGTCTTTGTTCTCGTTTTCTATGACTCTTTGTTATACACAATATTAGTCCAAAGAAAAATCATGTTATGAAGATATCTTCCTTTATGTTCCGATCATATAGTATATGCACGATTCAAAAGATGGAGAACCCACAAAATGGAACCATAGGATTTTTAAAAACACATGAAAAGGATAAGATGGGGTGCCATGTGGAGGAAGAGTCTCCAAAATGCCATCTAAGTGAAGGAACTACCAATGAGCTACACAGAAGTGTTTATAAACACTTTAATGGTAGAGATTTTCCATCAACTCCATGAAAAAGTGGGAGGGATGGTGGAAAAAGAGATATAGAAAGAGGCTAAGGATAGGGAAAAAATGTTGCTGATCTAGATTCAGCCTTCCATTGCTTGACAGATTGAAGGAAACTGATGGCATCTAGATCCGGCTCAGACCAGTGGACTCCATGAATGAAGCAGGCAAGAATCGCTCTCTTCTCAAGTTGTAATGGAGGAATGATGCAGTCCTCATCTCAAGTTATATTGGAGGAATGATGCACTCCTCATGTGGCCAAATTAAAAGAGCAGTACATCTTCAAAACATCCAGCTGCAACGTGCAGTTCCCCGTAGATCGACGTGCTCCTCTTTGGACGTTGCAACAAGGCCCTGATTAGTGACTCTCGTCTGGTTGTGTGACCTTTCCAGAGGATACAACCATTTACATCTCATGTAGGAGAGACTTATCCACGGAGAAACGTACATTTTTTTGTTTTTCAGCGACAGCTTTGCTTCTTCAGCAAGGATTCTCAGAACTTGAGAGAGCTTCTCGGCCGAGCCCACGAATATCACAGCTAAACATGCTGTTAAATCGATATAAGATTTGTCGGTCGAGCTATTTCGAATCGGCTCCGAGAATCGATGTCTACTATAAGCCTATCAGCATGTCATGTTCCTCTTTCACAAATGACGTCGATGTATTCATATTCTTCTGCAACCGTTTTGTAGTTAGGGTAGGGTAGCCTGACATGCTTGGATTACAAGCGCAACAGCTTGACGCGAGTACAAGAATGGGAGCACGTTATCGGTAAATGCACGGATTTCAGGCCATGAAAAGAGTTAGGAAAATTACCTGCCGGAACTTTGTCGAACTTGGGCCACTTCGAATGACGCACTTCAGCATCGAATTTCAAGAGTTGGAGATGTTTTACAATGATGCGCCGACTGTTGATAACCTAATTTCCGCTTAATCTTTTCTGCCATCGCTCATAACAAGAATGCGTCCATTCATATCGGATGTCTGGAATTATAGTCTCGCACCTAAATGAAGACTCCACAGCATATGCAACGGTTCCTCCCGTTCGCAAATAGCATCGTATTATAGACGGACATAGACACAGGAAAACATACGCGGATGCGCACAGAAACATTCTGCAGGAAAAACATTCTGCTGAAAAATTGGGCGACGAACTCGTGTTTGGCAAGACGGGCTGTTCGTTTTATGTACAAAAAGCTTTCTCTCTCTCTCTCTGTCTCATGGGCGATGGATCCTGGTCCTGGACTAGGATAAATGAAGCTCACGGAAGCGGTCTGTGTCTCTTTGCTTCACTTTGCACTGCACGATATTATTATCTTCATTAGGGTCCGCGGACAGCATTCGGACGATGTTAGAATTCAAACTTCAAAGTTAAGCCGTTCATACGGGAGAACGCAACATTACAAACATAATTTTTGTACCTGCACATTCGTGTGAATAATTAGGACAATGGAGTTTTGATATTTTACAGTGGGTTCACACTGTCCGGCGACGCAATGAACGCTTCCATATGACATAATTTGATTTGTTTTCAAAAAAGAAAAGAATTTTAAGTGCATCATTTCTTGAGCCAAGCTTTCTTCCTCGAAACAAATATGTACCACTTTGACAATAGCTTTTGATTGGTTCTTTGAGTTGTTCAACCAATAAAGTAACGTAAAAGTTATGATATACAGAGCCTACTATCATTCTATGTAAACTGAACTTCATGGCACATGGTATGAAACAGCATACTTGTGTTGCCCTACATGAACCCACCTTTATATTTTCTATTTTTTAGTTAAATTGAGAAATCCAAATTTATTAAATGATTATACATCGATGCTTTTCAACTCAAAAAATTATAACCCTTATAAGAAAAATATAAGCCATCCTCTTTGACGAGACACAAGATGGAAGAAAATAGAGTACAGATTTCAAGAGTCAAAATCTACGTGGTATGTGAGAATTTATTGGAATAACTCTACAATCTCGTAGGAAAATCTACGTGCTATGTAAGAATTTATTGGAATAACTCTACAATCTCGTTAACTACATTGAGGTAGTCAAATTCACCCAACTGTCTCTTTAATTGGCTCACATGAAAGATTAGATGAATGTGACTATCTTCTTAGAGTCGGTGATGATAAGCCACCTTTTCCATTGTATTAAGTATTGGGAACGGACAACAACAGCCAAGAAAAAAATGTGTGCATGGTTTCATCCTCATTTTCTCATACCAAGATGGATCTCCAAGATAGACTTCCTCTCCTATCTCAAACTTAATTTCTCTCTTTTGATTGGTTATATTAGGCTCTATCTCCTAATAAAGTTTTTTTGTAATTCTAAGAATATCACTCATCTCTTACAAGAAGTCATCTACGTCTTGGGCACTCTCATATTGTAAGCATATTGCATAAGATGCCCTTTAGTTGAAACCCATACATAAGTATAAATGGACTTTGTCAACTTCTAGTATGAGGGCATGCTTGTACACCTTTATTCCATTAATCCCTAAAGATAAACCTAATCTAGTGGCATTTGAATGTCATAGATGGCATCTTGTCTAACTCAGAAGCTATTTCTCACGAATCCACATGTTCAATCAATAGATTTCATAATCAATGATCAATCACCACTATCATGATCAACAAACAATCACTATCATGATCAATGATTAATCATCACTATTACCATGAATAACGAGTGAAAAGATGAAGCAAAATCTATAAACAATGATGAGTGATGGAGGATGAGATCATCATTTATCTATGTTCAATGATCCCCTTCTCCAAGAGAAAATTCATGCTCAGTTAGACAATCCAATGAAAATAGTCGATTGTTGAAATGGTCCTATCTCCCTCATTTCAGTACAAGATTACATGTCGATGGCTTAAAATCAAGATAAAGAAAAAAGAAACAAAAGTTCTACATAGGTAAGAATTCCAAAAACCATACGATATAATACTTTTGAAAACCCAAAACAGAATCCATATGGTATAAGCACAAGAGTTTCACACAGAATAGATCTCAAAGTCCAAAAAAGGCTAACACCTATAAAACCAAGAATCAAACATCGTAAGCCATGAAAAATGCAGTAATCACACAAGAAGAAGGCTAGAAAGTTTGTGCATGAAAGTTGCAAGAAGAAAAGATCTCGTACTCACACTAAAAAAAAAATATATAGAGTGAGAAGCTTGACCTTTATATAGTGTCCCCCTCTTGTATGACTTTACATAAGTCTAAAAAATGACCAAAAATATCAAATGATGCTTGCATTTAGCTCTTCTATTGCAAGCTCTCTCAAAACAACTCTTCCTATCTCTACAAAGAGTAAATCGAAAAGAATCGTGGATCACTCTTCGATTGTCATTTTGTGTGCATCTGATCGAAAAGTGATCCAACATTCATATCTGCACTATGCATATGAGCTCATGCTATCTCTTTCTCAATCTCTCTCTTTTCTAATCTCTCTCTCTCTCTCTTTCTTTCTCTCTCTCTCTCTCTGCCCCCTTATCTCTCTCTCTCTCTCTCTCTCTCTCTCTCTCTCTTTATGCAGGTTATTCAAGAAGTTCAATGAGCATAATATATGGCTAATTATTGTTAGTACAATTTTCATAGTTTGTATATCATTCAAATTGTTTTGTTAAATATAAACTATAATAAAAGTCACTAGTACATTTTTTACCTTAATTACTATCATAAATACTATTAGAAACGTAAGTGAAATGTGAAAATATATAAATATAAGAAACTGTATGTGTGTATCAATGTAAATTATACATCGAATGTAAAATGTCAATCATTTGAATCCCCTCCTTGATAATGATCATCCACATCATCATGATCATCCTCATCATCATGATCATCCTCATCATCATGATCATCTGCATCATCATGATCATCTCAAGGGGCATCATGGGTAGAGGGGTAAGCACTCTATGACAATCGATATCGTCGCTCCTTTGTCTATCCCTCCACCTTATCCATATTTGCCTCTCAATAATACTCCTACGTAACATATAACAAACATAACTAAATAAAACATATAAAACATCAATAAAAAGAAAATAAATAATATGAAATTCAATAATAATAAAAAAAGCATCCGGAGGATCTTGCATGTACTCACTCAGATGTTGATATCCAGAATGTGTTGCAAATTTGATTCTATTTTTCGTAGGATATCGACCATAATCGTTGTGCAACATTGAAACCAATTAAAAAGATTAATGAATAGTGACCTGACTGAACTCTCTTCTTTGACCTGACTGAACTCTCTTCTTTGTAATAGCTCGTGTTTATTTAATGAAACAAAAGTACATAGATTAGATGTAAAATATTTATAAAACATATGCAAATTATAGCTCAGACTAATATAAACTATTTTGTATACCTCACACTAAGAAAATGGTTCCTAAAGATGTACTTGTCCTCAAAAATATTGCCACACCTCAGGTGGAATGTTAGATTTTCTCTTATTGCTTCCTACGATACAATATCTCTTCTTATTTTAATCTCAAATAAAAGAAAAAGGGTCACTATATAAAAAAAACTTTAAATCTATAAACACATACACACATGCATACACTTAGACATACATACATACACTTAACACATACATACATGCATACACACATACACATACATACGCATAACACACACATACACATACACATATACATACACAAACATAGATAATAAATACATACACATATAAACATGCATACACACATACATGCACTTAAACATACGTACATACACTTACACATACATAGACTTACACATACATACACTTACACATACATACGTACATATAGAGGTACAAATATATAAACATACACATCCACACATATACATATACACATACATAGACATATAGATACATACCCATACATAATAAATGCATGCACATTTATAAACATACACAAAAACATACTTGCATATATACATATACATATACATGCATACACATACACACGCATACATAATAAATACACACACATTTATGAACATGCATACACACATACACACATATATTAACTTATACATGCATACACATGCACACACATACATAATTAATACATACACATTTATAAACATGAATACACACATACAAACATGCATATACAAACATACACACATACATACATACACATACATATATGTACACATACATGTGCACATACATACACATAAACATATAAACATACATAATAAATACATGCACACATACATACACATACATACATAATAAATACATGCACACATACACATACACACATTCACGTACATACACGTACACATACATACACATACATACACATACATACAAACACATCCACATACACACACATACATGATAAATACATGCACACATGCACATACACACATACACAATAATACACATATACACAAAGACACATGC
>CM035406.1:167028419-167038419 GCA_020310875.1 Ceratopteris richardii
CAAAATATTCTTTGCCCTGCAAGTTATAGCTCCTCCTTGGAACACTAGCACTAGACCCTGATCCAGTATATGTGCATGAGACCTTTGCTGCCATGATGATAAAGAACTCAATTGAATGATAATGGAGCTAGAAGAGTCCAAACCCCACTAAGGCTCAAAGAAAGATGACTAAGTGTCAGATTTTGGGAGAGAATTCATCAATCTGCCCAAAAAATTGAATTAATGAACAATAATGACCAACCAAAAGGAGTAGGTGAGAATAAATGTGCTCACACCAATAACTATATCAAGGATTAAATCGACAATTGTATAGTTGAAAAAACCAAAAATATGGATACATTTTGCTAGAGTATCTTTCGAAAATCATCATATAACAAGTGTCAAAATATCATAAAACTGCAAGTAGTGACATGTTTACCTGCATAGTGAATCATTGACTCCACTACATATAATGAATTACCCATAAGAGCGAACTAGGCTTTTAGATCACCTATGAACAACTATCATACATCTCCGATGGCGAGGGCCGATAAGGCTTCCACCTGCACCACCGAAGAGACGCTCTTTATCAAATCAAAAAGGCTTTATGAAAAAAACAACCTAACCGCTATATCAATGAGCACATGGACGTACAAAACTCGTATCCAAAGAAGCATACATAATGTGTATGTGCTCAATATATGCAGTAAAATGACACTCAAAGGTTGAAGGCACAACCCAAATAATGTATGTCAACTCTGTTGTTTAACCTCTAAAACTTGCATCAATTTGTAGTGGTTGCTCCCACGACAATTGAGAAGCTTTTGAGAAACCTGTCATGTGGATTAAAACACAGCCCCAAAACGTGAGTATTTATTGTTGGAGACGTACAAAAACTCTTCTTGATGTTCTTGGACCTATGTGAAGGGAACTATGCATGAAAGTAATCCAAAATAGCTCCAAAAAACACCCCAAAATTGCTTCAAAAATAGGCTTTGAAAGTAAAGAATGAAGCTTTGAGGGACCAAAACATGGCCAAGGTAATATTAATCTTAGGTTTTCCCCTTCTTCAGACACCACAAGAGTGTAGCTTATTGGCAAGAGATTTCCATGGTTGAGTGAGCTTCGGGGAGGAACAATACTGGGATGGATGACCTCTCGAGAAGTATCGAGAGCCTCTACCTTCCTTCATCATTGAGGTCCTCTTGCACCTGCAGCCAATAACACCAATGGTGACTTCGGGTACTAGGATGAAAAGGTATGCCAAGGTCTATGCCTTGGTCGCCGCCTTAGTCATAAGTCTTGGAGAAACACTTGGGTGGGTGGGTGGGTGTTTGCTTCACCCACACAAAAGGAGCAAAGATTTTGCATCGAAATGCTCTAATACCAATGAAGTATTTTGATGGTGATGCACCACAGTGTGCTCTCCTTCTTGAGAGCTCCAAGATGATATCCTCAGGGTAGAAAACCGATCTCCGTGCCCCGCACATGGTACTGTGCACAAAGGCTATAGAATACGCAAAAAAACACAGTACACAGGGAGCATGAACAGAGACTTCTCAAATGTTACAAAAGCGATTGAACTTAAAGTTTCTGTCTAACCAGGCCACTATATGTTTTATTAAAGAACATATACAAAAGTGTTCGGTGGCCATTTCGCCTTTCATATGGACACAAATGATAACAAGAAAGAGAGAAAAAATAACACTATAGCATTTTCCTGATACAAATGAAGCCCTTCAATGCAAAATTGAAGCAATCTTAGAAGTGCTAAGTCTTTGATTTGCAATCCTTGTTGATCCTAAACAAAACTTTGAAATCTCTGACTATCTTAGTATGGAGAGAGAATTGAAAGGGTTGGTGCATGGTTGGGCAGTAAGACATCATGAACGTTCTCTGTGTCTTTGAAGAATCTTTTGGCATCGTGAGGTCTTCTTTTACAAAGTTTGTGCAAGGTCTCTTATGAAAATTAAGGAGGTTAAATAGGGAGCTGGTCTCAGAGCAAGACTTAGGAACGACACATATAATAGCGATCACGGTGAGAAGAACACCCACAAATGGAGGAGATCCACACATAGCCGATGACCCATGCAAGGAGCATGGCTCCTCTTCCTTCCCCTCCTCTTGGATGAAGCATATGAGGATGTCCCTTTTTATCTATAGTCCTTAGCAATTACTGAGCACTCTCATGTGGGATTAGTGCATGCCATGTGAGTTGCTGTGGAGAAAGAAGAAGTCAACTGACACTCAATTAGAAAGAGGTAAAGAAATTAGTCAAACTTGAATTTTTTCTTGAACTTGGGTGGAGAAGAAACATGAATATTGATCATGATTGAAGGAAAAAAATGTATATACATGTACTATGGGTTGTGGATATGCGATGAGGGTCATTGGACCATGTGAAATATCTCTAAAGAACCCATTTTTGAAGCTATCAAAGTACCCTTCGCATGAAGAAATTGATTTTCACCTTCATACCTTGACATATCGATCTTGTCCGACCCATAGCTTGATGTGTTAGAATCCGATTGAAGCGATTCTTTTCATACTTAGAAGCTATACTATAATGTTCACTGAACATCAAAAAATACTTGACTTGAAGAAGTTTTGATGGATCGAAATCCCTTTAGAGCGCTTGAGCAGATACTAGGTGAGCACTCTCAAGCCTAGCTTTTGATCATTTGGCATTGGAATTGACTCTTGTCACTTGCTCTGGCATCATAGCTTTCATTTGCAAGTGTTGGACTACTTTTGACGAATGAGGATTGGCAAGGAGCAGAGTGCATCAATTTTGCTCAATTATCATGTTTTGGGCTATTGTCATACACTTTTGGCATGATTTTTGTTCGTTTTTGGTGTTTATACCATTAATTCATTTTTTTGGGCAGATTGTTGAATTCTCTCCCAAAATCTGAAACTTAATCCTCTTTGTTTGAGCCTTAGTGGGGTTTGGACTCTTCTAACTCCATTATCATTCTATTCAGTTCTCTATCATCATGGCATCAAAATAAACATCTAGTGGATCAGGATCTAGTGCTAGTCTTCCAAGGAGGAGCTATAACCTGCACAACAAAGACCATTTTGAGATGTGAAAATTTGATGGCACAAGCTTTGCTCTATTGAAGAATCAGATTCAAGGTGTGCTAATTTAGAGGAGGCAATGGAAGCCAATAAATGGAGTCTCAAAGAAGCTTGCTAACATGGATGAAGATGATTGGGATGTTTATGTTCTCATTCTTATTGAGAATTTGAGTTAATCTACATAGAGAAAGAAAATACACTTTTCAAGGGTCAATATATATAGCATCACATCATTTGACACTAGCATAAACATTGGAGGAGCTTTTCTGCATGCTTCTATTTTAGCTCATTACGCAAACCACATACCAATCCAACACAAATGCATAGAATGTGGAATGGGGCAGGCACAAATAATAAAAACAATGATCCTTATATTCCAATAATAAAATCATTACAGAAATATATGTTTAGAAAGTTCAAAAAACCTTTCAGAATAGAAGTGGATCATATAAATGTTCGGCCTCTTGCATAGCAACATCTCAGGGACTTGAGAAGGTTTTAAGGGCTTTTCTTGCTCTAGAACTGGCTCCTCAAGGTCATCCGTGTCTCATGGCTCATCTCTCCAATGGTGGCATAGGCTCCCTTGATGCAGGCAAAAATCTCTCTGAGTCAGCCATATGTTTCTTACCAACCTCCTGCTCCTCATTTGGGCATTCATTCAAGCCATTAATCCGCATCCTTATGAAGGTGACTTGGGCTTCATTTTTCTCTACAGCATTGTAGTGCCTGAACATTTTGAGGGCAGAGGTGAGTGTCATACATAAAAACAAAAAAATCAATGGCACATGATGCCAAAAGAGTGTCAATGGCCAAGATTGCAATTAGAAGTACCTATGCCAAAAAATAAGTCCAAGATCCAATCATCATCATTGGAGAACAATTGGATTAACCTCATTATATGCTTTTGGGGCTTTTGATAAAGATTAACAAATGTCTTGTCTCCTTGCACATGACGAAGGTTCGTTGTAACTGTAGGGAACATTAATGCATTTGAAATTCGGTTCTCACTTCAATGTACCTAGACCCTTCTTTTACTAACTTCATCATAGTACCCAATTATAAGGCACTCGATAGCACTAACAAACCTATGCGTTGGTGTGTGATTTATCTTCCAAGTGCAATCAAATAGTAGACCTAGCCATTTCATCTAAATCATCCCAATCATCTTCATGTAGGCTTCCTTGAGACTCCATTTATTGGCTTCCACTGCCTCCTCTAAAGAATAAATTTTCTCACACCAATAACTATATGAAGGATTAAATCAACAATTGTATAGTTGAGAAACCAAAAATATGGATACATTTCGCTAGAGTATGTTTCGAAAATCATCATATAACAAGTGTCAAAATATCATAAAACTGCAAGTAGTGACATGTTTACCTGCATAGTGAATCATTGACTCCACTACATATAATCAATTACCCATAAGAGCCAACTAGGATTTTAGATCACCTATGAACAACTATCATACATCTCCGATGGCGAGGGCGGATAAGTCTTCCACCTGCACCACCGAAGAGACCCTCTTTATCAGATGACAAAGGCTTTATGAAAAAAACAATGTAACCGCTATATCAATGAGCACATGGACGTACATAACTGGTATCCAAAGAAGCATACATAATGTGTATGTGCTCAATCTATGCAGTAAAATGACACTGAGAGGCTGAATGCACAACCAAAATAATGTATGTCAACTCTGTTGTTTAAGCTCTAAAACTTGCATCAATTTGTAGTGGCTGCTCCCACCACAATTGAAAACCTTTTGAGAAACCTGTCATGTGGATTAAAACACAGCCCCAAAACGTGAGTATTTATTGTTGGAGAAGTACAAAAACTCTTCTTGATGTTCTTGGACCTATGTGAAGGGAACTATGCATGAAAGTAATCCAAAATAGCTCCAAAAAACACCCCAAAATTGCTTCAAAAATAGGCTTTGAAAGTAAAGAATGAAGCTTTGAGGGACCAAAACATGGTCAAGGTAATATTAACCTTAGGTTTTCCCCTTCTTCAGACACCACAAGAGTGTAGCTTATTGGCAAGAGATTGCCATGGTTAAGTGAGCTTCGGGGAGGAACAATACTGCGATGGATGACCTCTCGAGAAGTATCGAGAACCTCTACCTTCCTTGACCATTGAGGTCCTCTTGCACGTGCAGCCAGTAACACCAATGGTGACTTCGGTGACTAGGATGAAAAGGTATGCCAAGGTCTATGCCTTGGTCGCCGCCTTAGTCATAATTCTTGGAGAAACACTTGGATGGGTGGGTGGGTGCTTGCTTCACCCACACAAAAGGAGCAAAGATTTTGCATCGAAATGCTCTAATACTAGTGAAGTATTTTGATGGTGATGCACCACAGTGTCCTCTCCTTCTTGAGAGCTCCAAGATGATATCCTCAGGGTAGAAGACCAATCTCCGTGCCCCGCACACGGTACTCTGCACAAAGGCTATAGAATATGCAAAAAAACACAGTACACAGGGAGCATGAACAGAGACTTCTCAAATGTTACAAATGCGATTGAACTTACAGTTTTTGTCTAACCAGGCCACTATATGTTTTATTAAAGAACATATACAAAAGTGTTCGGTGGCCATTTGTCCTTTCATATGGACACTAATGATAACAAGAAAGAGAGAAAAAATAACACTAGAGCATTTTCCTGATACAAATGAAGGCTTTCAATGCAAAATTGAAGCAATCTTAGAAGTGCCAAGTCTCTGATTTGCAATCCTTGTTGAGCCTAAACAAAAGTTTGAAATCTCAGATTGGTTCAAGAGGGGTATAAACACCAAAAACCAACAAAAATCATGCCAAAAGTGTGTGACAATAGCCAAAACCATGATAATTGAGAAAAAATGATGCACTTTGCTCCTCGCCAATCCTTGTTAGTCAAAATTAGTCCAACACTTGCGAACGAAATCTACGATGCCACACGAAGTGACAAAAGTCAATTCCAAAGCCAAATAATCAAAAGCTAGTATCTGCTCAAGCGCTCTAAAGGGATTTCGGTCCATCAAAACTTCTTCAAATCAAGTATTTTTTGATGTTTAATGAAGATTATAGTATATCTTCTTAGTATGAAAATAAGCCCTTCAATCGGAGGCCAAAGCATCAAGCTATGGGAAGAACAAGATGGATATGTCAAGGTATGAAGGGGAAAATCAATTTCTTCATGAGAAGGGTACTTCGATAGCTTGAAAATGGGTTCTTTATAGATATTTCACATGCTCCAATGACCCTCATCCAATATCCACAACCCGTAATACATGTATAAACATTTGTTTTCCTTAATCATGCTCAATATTCATGGTTCTTCTCCCCCAAGTTCAAGAAAAAAATTCAAATTTGACTAATTTCTTTACCTCTTCCTAATTGAGTGTCACTCGACTTCTTCTTTCTCCACAGCAACTCGCATGGCATGCACTAATCCCACATGAGAGTGCTCAATAATTAGTTAGGACTATAGATAAAGAGGGGCATCCTCATATGCTTCATCCAAGAGGACGGGAACGAAGAGGAGCTATGCTCCTTCCATGGGTCATCAGCTATGTGTGGTTGTCCTCCATTCTTGGGTGTTCTTCTCACCATGATCGCTATTATGTTTGCCATTCGCGAGTCTTCCTCTGATACCAAGTGTGGGATTCCCTATGATCCTCCTTAACTTTCATAGGAGACCTTGCAAAAACTTTGTCGAAGAAGACCTCACGATGCTAAAAGATTCTTCAAATACACAGAGAACTTTGATGACGTCTTGCTGCCCATCCATGCACCAACCCATTCAATTCTCTCTACCTACTAAGATAGTCACCCTATGGCTTCACACATGGATGCCACATGGCACTCATGTGCAATCCCTTCTAAGAAGCACTCATCGATGGTGTGTAAGAACACTCATGTGTGAGCCTCTTCTTATATAGCCTTGTATGCTTCTTGAAAAGCAAGCATCAAAAAGCTACTACACAAAAATACTATGTTTATGGCACCACCAATCTTTGCGATTTCGAAACGAGATTTTTTTGAAGAGCTATGCCATATTTATCAGAGAAGAAATTTCCATGCTACCGCTTTGCATGATATTTGAACCCATGCCACCTCCTTGAAAGAGGTTTGGTTAATCCATGTTGCCCACGAGTTCATATGGGATTCTTCTACATAATATAAGCTTTATAACAGCTCTAGAAGCATCCCGTTGAGTTCACTCTACTTAATTGGGACACTTGGCACACATGAAGTTACATGGCTAACACATGGATGGTTAGAATTCACTTACCCAAGAAGGAAGTCACTTGGAGAGAGATATATATAGAGGCATATGGTTGGGAGGAGATTCATCTCTTTAGCACATGGTGTTTGTAATTGTCAATCTCTTGCATGTTCATTCATGGATTTGTAGTAGGACCCCATGGATCACTAAGGTAATAGCTTCTCAAATTCATGGTGCAGAACTCACTATAGCACATTTAGGTGCTTTTGAGATATAATGATATTTTATTGGGGATTTAAAGACTATACAATGCATGTTGGGTTGCAAACAAGGTGCATCTATTTTTTATCCTTGACCATATTGCAGTTTATAAACTAATAAAGAGATAATAAAAGATCATATATGATTTAGATGATGGCGCATAAGCACCTACTTCTAAAAATTGGGATTTACCTTTACTAATGTTTCCCATGTTAGAAAAATATGAATGTGAAATATCATATAAAGATTGGAATCCCATTATTCCATTTCCATTAGTTAATGTTCACTTTTGCGCATTTCATGCCTTCACGAGTTGTTTTTTATAGATTATTGAAGCTCCATATAGAATATGCATTTGTCATAAATCTAGTTCATAAATCCTCACATGCTATTAAAAAATTGCGGAAGCTTCTTAATTCAATTGGTTCTTACGGTGGCAATGTTACTCTAGTTGTTAGAAAACCTACTGAATGGCAAGATAGTTTGGAATAAGTATCGATGACATGGAAGAAGGCAAGAGGATTTTTGAGAAGAGATATTTGCACTAGAAATAAAGGAAGTTGGTAGCTATAGAGAAAGCTATGCATGATCACAAAAATGGTAATTCCCAAATTGACTTTACTAATAAGCAAATGAAGTTTTGGTCATGTTTAGATAAGTTGGTAGGCTTAGAATCGTATGAGCTCCAATGATAATAAACATCAATTGTTTCAAGGTACATCAATGGAGCTTTAAGATGGCACTTATGGTGTGGCTTCACACACCATTCCATATTAAGCATTGTCATTGATAAATATCCTTAGAGTCTATTAGCCATAATCACTTCAATGGCTGATGGCATTCATCATGCCATTTAGAAAATTGGTTGAAGATTAAAAGGAGGATAATAAAAAGACTAGAAACATAATTCAAAGTACTTCGAGTGGTATTGGTGCATTGATAAGTTATGTGTACATTGCGTTAATCGTTTCCTACACTCATTCAAACAATATCTTACAAAGTATTTGGAATTGGTAGAGCTAATACAATCTTGGTTGTCTCTAGACAATCTAAAAGACCCATGGAAAATGTGTCTTTACCCTACACAGATTCGCATCCCTAAAAATTATATGGCCACATTTTTCAATGAAAATTAAAGTTTGCTCAACTTTTATATTAGTATAGATAATTTTGATATTTCATGTTTTGTTAGGAGATAAATAAAGATGAATGAAAACGCGAGCTTTCACGCTCACCATATATTTGTTTACAAAATATAAGAAATATGCCATATTGAACATTGTTTACTTTTTTATAAGAGAACCGGTTATGTATTGGTTAGTTGCCCGTAACATTGTGATGGATACATAAACGTAATGGTTGTACCGTAAGATGTCATGGTTGTCAACCAGAGATTAATCCCCCTAATTTTTTTTTGTAGGATAGATGGGTTCTGCAGCTAGCTTGCACATTCACCAACCTTCAATTTCCAAAGTAATCTAACTATAATAATAATAGTAATAATAATAGTGATAATAATAATAATAATAATAATAATAATAATAATAATAATAATAATAATAACGTATCAATAGGTGAATCAGGAGGAAGAGAGAAACAATGCCCAAAACAATACTTACTGAGAATCAATCGAGACGTTACTCAAAACCATACATAATAATGAACGAGATTAACTATACAGATAAAACAATATTCAAAACTATGCGTAACAATGAGAGAGTTTAATAATGATAAGACGAATTAACATTCTTCTATGTATCGGAGCGTCTTTTAATGGAATATTTCACAGAGTATACTTTAAAGAGTGAAACAGAGATGGGCCTCGTATAAGACAATGTTTATGAATGGTCTTAATGCAACCCGCTTAACCAAGTGGTTAGACACGTTGAGTCTTAAGAGGAAGTCTTGAGTTTAAGACTTGGCTGGACATGTATCTATGAGTTCCTCAGAGATCGATGCCTCTACCTTAAGAGGTGATTGATGCCTCTACCTTAAGAGGTTGGGTGTGTGAGAGTGTTTTCAATTCATTGTACTCTCAAAAAAAAAAAAGAAATCACAAACAAGCCCGCCCAAACGGGAAGTAACTCTTCAAACATGATATGTATAGATATGCGAGAAAACAACTACGCACAAAACATTACAGGTATGGTCCTGTTGCTGATCAAGATTCAGCCTTCCATCACTTGAGAGATTAAATGAAACTTAGATTCAGCCTTCCATCGCTTGAGAGATTGAAGGAAACTGACTGCACCAGATCCGGCTCAGACCATTGGACTCCATGAATGAAGCAGGCAAGAATCGCTCTCTTCTTAAGTTGTAATGGAGGAATGATGCAGTCCTCATCTCAAGCTGTAATGGAGGAATGATGGAGTCCTCATTTGGCCAAATTGGAAGAGCAGTACATCTTCAAAACATCCAGCGGCAACATGCAGTTCCCCGTGGATCCAGTGTGTGCTCCCCTTTGGATGTTGTC
>CM035406.1:167043419-167048419 GCA_020310875.1 Ceratopteris richardii
CAATTGATGTTTATTATCATTGGAGCTCATATGATTCTAAGCCTACCAACTTATCTAAGAATGACCAAAACTTCTTTTGGTTATTAGTAATGTCAATTTGGGAATCACCATTTTTGTGATCATGCATAGGTTTCTTTGTAGCTCCCAACTTCCTTTATTTCTAGTGTCAATATCTCTTCTCAAAAATCCTCTTGCCTTCTTCCATGTCATCGATACGTATTCCAAACTATCTTGCCATTCACTAGGTTTTCTAACAACTAGAGTAACATTGCCACCATAAGAACCAATTGAATTAAGAAGCTTCCCCAATTTTCTAATAACATGTGAGGATTTATTAACTAGATTCATGACAAATGCATATTCTATATGGAGCTTCAATACTCGTGAAGGCATGAAATGTGCAAAAGTGAACATTAAATAATGGAAATGTAATAATGGGACTCCAATCTTTATATGATATTTCACAATTATATTTTTCTAACATGGGAAACCTTAATAAAGGTAAATCCGAATTTTTAGAAGTAGGTGCTTATGCGCCATCATCTAAATCATATATGCTCTTTTATTATCTCTTTATTAGTTTATAAACTGCAATATGGACAAGGATAAATAATAGATGCACCTTGTTTGCAACCCAACATGCATTGTATAGTCTTTAAATCCCCAAAAAAGTATCATTATATCTCAAAATCACCTTAATCTACTATAATGAGTTTTGCACCATGAATTTGAGAAGCTATTATCTTAGTGACCCATTGGGTCCCACTACAAATCCACAGATGAACATGCAAGAGAGTGCCGATTACAAATACCATGTGCTAGAGAGATGAATCTCCTCCCAACAATATGCCTCTATATATATCTCTCTCCAAGGAACTCCCTTCTTGGGTAGGTGAATTCTAACCATCCATGTGTTAGCCATGTAACTTCATGTGTACCAAGTGTCCTAATTAACTAGAGTTAACTCAAGTGGATGCCTCTAGAGCTGTTATATAACTTATATTATGCACAAGAGTCCCATATGAACTCGTGGGGAGCATGGCTTAACCAAACCTCTTTCATGGAGGTGGCATGGGTTCAAATCTCATGCAAAGTGGTAGCATGGAAATTTCTTCTCTGATAAATTTGGCCTAGCTCTTTAGCAAAAGCTCTTTTCGAAATCACAAAGATTGGTGGTGCCATACAGAGAGTATTTTTGTGTAGTGGCTTTTTGACGCTTGCTTTTCAAGAAGCATAAAAGGCTATATAAGAAGAGGCTCACACATGAGTGATCTTACATACCATCAATAATGCTTCTTAGAAGGGATTGCACATGAGTGCCATGTGGCACCCATGTGTGAATCCAAAGGGTGACTATCTTAGTATGGAGAGAGAATTGAAAGGTTTGGTGCATGGTTGGGCAGTAAGCCATCATCAAAGTTCTCTGTGTCTTTGAAGAATCTTTTGGCATCGTGAGGTCTTCTTTGACAAAGTTTGTGCAAGGTCACTTATGAGAATTAAGGAGGTTAAATAGGGAATCCCACAGTTGGTCTTAGAGCAAGACTTAGGAACGACACACAGAATAGCGATCACGGTGAGAAGAACACCCACAAATGGAGGAGATCCACACACAGGCGATGACCCATGCAAGGAGCATGGCTGCTCTTCCTTCCCCTCCTCTTGGATGAAGCATATGAGGATGCCCCTTTTTATCTATAGTCCTAAGCAATTACTGAGCACTCTCATGTGGGATTAGTGCATGCCATGGGAGTTGCTATGGAGAAAGAATAAGTCAACTGACACTCAATTAGAAAGAGGTCAAGAAATTAGTCAAACTTGAATTTTTTCTTGAACTTGGGGGGAGAAGAAACATGAATATTGATCATGATTGAACAAAACAAATATATATACATGTACTATGGGTTGTGGATATGGGATGAGGGTCATTGGAGCATGTGAAATATCTCTAAAGAACCCAATTTTCAAGCTATCAAAGTACCCTTATCATGAAGAAATTGATTTTAACCTTCATACCTTGACATATCCATCTTGTCCGACCCATAGCTTGATGCGTTAGCATCCGATTGAAGCGATTCTTTTCATACTAAGAAGCTATGCTATAAACTTCATTGAACATCAAAAAATACTTGATTTGAAGAAGTTTTGATGGATCGAAATCCCTTTAGAGCGCTTGAGCAGATACTAGGTGAGCACTCTCAAGCCTAGCTTTTGATCGTTTGGCATTGGAATTGACTCTTGTCACTTGCTGTGGCATCATAGCTTTCATTTGCAAGTGTTGGACTACTTTTGACGAATGAGGATTGGCAAGGAGCAAAGTGCATCAATTTTGCTCAATTATCATGTTTTGGGCTATTGTCACACACTTTTGGCATCATTTTTGTTGGTTTTTGGTGTTTATACCATTAATTCATTTTTTTGGGCAGATTGTTGAATTCTCTCCCAAAATCTCACACTCAATCCTCTTTCTTTGAGCCTTAGTGGGGTTTGGACTCTTCTAACTCCATTATCATTCTATTCAGTTCTCTATCATCATGGCATCAAAATAAACATCTAGTAGATCAGGATCTAGTGCTAGTGTTCCAAGGAGGAGCTATAACTTGCACAACAAAGACCATTTTGAAATATGAAAATTTGATGGCACAAGCTTTGCTCTATTGAAGAATCAGATTCAAGATGTGCTTATTTAGAGGAGGCAATGGAAGCCAATAAATGGAGTCTCAAAGAAGCTTGATAACATGGATGAAGATGATTGGGATGTTTATGTTCTCATTCTTATTGAGGTTTTGGGTTAATCTACATGGAGAAATAAAATACACTTTTCAAGGGTCAATATATATAGCATCACATCATTTGACACTAGCATAAACATTGGAGGAGCTTTTCTGCATGCTTCTATTTTAGCTCATTAAGCAAACCACATACCAATCCAACACAAATGCATAGAATGTGGAATGGGGCACGCACAAATAATAAAAACAATGATCCTTATATTCCAATAATTAAATCATTACAAAAATATATGTTTAGAAATTTCAGAAAACCTTTTAGAATAGAAGTTGATCATATAAATGTTCGGCGTCTTGCATAGCAACATCTAAGGGACTTGAGAAGGTTTTGAGGCTTTTCTTGCTCTAGAACTGGCTCCTCAAGGTCATTCGTGTCTCATGGCTCATGTCTCCAATGGTGGCATAGGCTCCCTTGATGCAGGCCAAAATCTCTCTGAGTCAGCCATATGTTTCTTACCAACCTCCTGCTCCTCATTTGGGCATTCATTCAAGCCATTAATCCGCATCCTTATGAAGCTGACCTGGGCTTCATCCTTCTCTACAGCATTGTAGTGCCTGAACATTTTGAGGGCAGAGGTGAGTGTCGTACCTAAAAACAAAAAAATCAATGGCACGTGATGCCAAAAGAGTGTCATTGGCCAAGATTGCAATTAGAAGTACCTGTGCCAAAAAATAAGTCCAAGATCCAATCATCATCATTGGAGAACAATTGGATTAACCTCATTATATGCTTTTGGGGCTTTTGATAAAGATTTAAAAATGTCTTGTCTCCTAGAACATGACGAAGGTTCTTTGTAACTATAGGGAACATTAATGCATTTGAAATTCGGTTCTCACTTCAATGTTCCTAGACCCTTCTTTTACTAACTTCATCATAGTACCCAATTGTAAGGCACTCGATAGCACTAACAAACCTATGCCTTGGTGTGTGATTTACATTTGTCTTTGCCTTGAAATTTTAAAATTATAAGAACAATATGATCTGCAATTTCTAGAAAAAGACAAAAGCAAGGACATACCATGTAAGACACTCGATAGCATGACACATTGACTTTAATGCTTTTGAGACAGAGAAGGATTGGTCCCTCCTATGAAAATAGCAATCCTCCAAAGTGGCGACATGGCCAAATCAGCAAAATCTATCCCCATCTTTTGTATCTGTGGGTGCTTGAATGGCCCACCATCATTAATAGACCATTCAGACTAAAGGCATATGGGATGTCTCTATAAAAGGGAATAATATTTCCTAGGTACTAATGTAAAAATGTTATTTACATCATCACAATATATATTGTAATACAATGGCCTTAAGGGTTCCATGGGGTTTGAAAAACACTTTAGTCTGGAGGACTCATCTTCGAACTCAATCTCCTTTGTCCTTATTCTAGATTTCTCATTCCTTGCCCTTTGGATATGAGCGAGGAAGGCAAAGTCACAATCTTCATTCTGCTCACCACTCTTCTTTTGAGGTTTTTGCAAACAAAGGATGAGTGTCAACTCAAAGATTGTTTACAAAGTGTAACATATATCCATCGTTCTGTTGCTTAGCATTGGATAAATGGATAAAATCTTTTCTAGGAGACTTAAATGAATAAATACTTAGAGGCCAACTGCCATATAACTTGCTTCAACTCAATACTTGGCATCGACTAGTTGTGGAAAGCTATACCTAGAGTCATCTCGCATTGGAATCCTAATGAAATTTGATGCCTGACATCGAATTTCGACTAACTATTGTTGTTGCACATAGCAATTGTCCACCAATGCTAGGTATCCACTTCTAACATGTTAGTTCCTATAACTTGATGACTCGCATCGAATAGCACAACAACATCATTCTGTACTAGGGTATAAGGAGTTGTAAACTCTCTATGAATTCCTCTAGACTAACAGAAAAGGCTGAAATCATGTGAGGTATACTCACCCCCATTATCTGAATGTGAAGCCATAAGCTTAGTTCCTTTTTTAGTCTCAATTAAAGCAAGCCATTTTCTGAAAGTAAGGTTATACTCAGAATTTCCTAGTAGCATCATCTATGAAAGTGGAAAGAGAACCACCTAATGACCTTGTGGGCATAGGACCACACACATCTGTATGTATACATGCACACATACACATACACACATACACAATAATACACATATACATAAAGACACATGCATACACACACATAGATAATATGCAAACATACACATACACATATACACACACACA
>CM035406.1:167050919-167098419 GCA_020310875.1 Ceratopteris richardii
ATTTTGGGCTATTTTAAGCCCCTAATGTGTTAACATATCCAAAAAGGATACCCTGATCCCCCCTTCAAAATCCATCCCAAACTTTGGTGCACACTCAATTTTGCAAGTGTGATGATTCAATTTGAAAGTTCAATTCGCTTCAATGGTGGTCATATCTACAATTCCAAACCAAAAATCTTCAAATATGTTGTACTTTCCATCATTTTCCCCTAATTTCATGCTTAAAGATGAGAGGTTAAATTGCACGAACTACAATTTGTGGAAGGACACGATTAGGGGTTAGTTATACACAAACTTATTATTTTATGTAGCAAGCTCTAAGGAACCCAATCCCAATAAGGATATTGACTTAGGCACGCGCAATGTTTTAAATGTAAAATATAAGTGAACCCTATGACAACTATTGCCAGCCTATGATGCATTAACTAATGGACAAATTACTCCTTGCAAGACTTACCATGAGGCTTGGAGAATACTTTAGGATCTATATGAGAATAATCATCCCTCTAGAATATGGCTTAGAAGCATAGTATCAATCAAAGATATGGTTTTTTAGGCTTTTAAATAAGATTCCTACATCATACGAGACTTTGATAACAAAACTTTACAATCGACACCAAGTTTAAACTTGGAAGTGCAAAGGCTCTTGCTCCTCCATGGGTTGCAAGCAAAGTCTTCAACATCACCATGAAAGCTAAAGGTCCTTTCAAAAAGGCTGAGAACTTTGGTAATCACTCAAGCAATGATCCTAAGAAGGCTTCAAAAACTCATCCAAGAAACTCACATGCAACTACTATGGAAAATCCGGGCATATTGATAAGTTTTTCTATGAGAAGAAGAAAAATTCTAAAGCCTCTACTTCCAAGAATCAAGGTAAGTTCCTTAAGATAGGTCTCACTATTCAAATGAATATCGCTTTATCTCAACATAGCCCAATGCCCTAATCACTTCCATCTCATCTCAGTAGTGGATATTTGAAAGTAGTGCAACCTCTTACATGTGCAAAGAACTTGACTCATTTCAAGAGTTAGAAGACTACACAGGCGAACTGTACTTCGAAAAAAACAATAGTCTTCCAATTGAAGGTAAATGAAAAGTAAAAACTTACAAATCATTGAGGAGAATGCAAAGCCTCATCAAACATACTTCCCTTACCAAACTTGTGTATAAAACTCCTCTCCATCAAGGAAATCACCAATCATGACAAACAAGTTCTCTTTGAAAAAACATCAATGAAGCATTGGAAAATGCTACTATGTAGAGGGAAACTGTGACAAGTTTGATGTATCTCACAATTATAAGGCCTGACCTAAGGTACTTCATTGGACTTGAAAGGCAATTCATGTAGGTTCCCTAGAAACCAAATTTAAATTTTTTGAGATGCTCTCTATGTTATATGAGTGCTACTTTGGATTATGCATTATTTCATGAAGATGGTGTAGAATCGTAGGTTCATGGATATATCAATGTAAATTGGGTTTGTGGCATTCTAGAGAGAAGATCTACTAGTGGCTTTCTATTCTCACTTTGGAGTGCAACTATTACATTAAGCAGTAAGAAGAAACCCATTCTTGCTTTTTTGAGTACAGACATGTTGCAATGCCATCATGTGAAGCATGATGGCTAGAGATTCTACTTGTAGATTTAGGTGTGGAAATACAAAAGGATATCATCATCTATAGTGATAATCTTAGTAGCATAGAGTTAGCACGAAACCCTACTTTTCATAGTAGAACAAAGCATATCGACCTACATTATCATTTCATTAGGAAACGCTAATTGACCTTGTTTACATGAGGAGAGATGAGTAGGTTGTTTATATTTTTACTAAAGCACTTGGAGCTGAGAAGTTGAAGAAGTTTCAAAATATGCTTGGATTACATGACATGACATTGAGTTTGAGTGGAAATGTTGAGATATGAAGCCCAAAGTGTGAAATCAAGGATGACATGTAAAACCTTTTCATTTCTCTAACATGTATAATGATCATGCTAGTATATGTCAGGGATGCTTTAGTGAGATTTATCTATCAAGATTGTAGGCACATTTTTTTATTACCAGATCACGAATTTGTGGACATTAGGTTTTTCCTTATGTGTTGTCTTTGTACATTGCACTAGTTGTATTGTTGAATTATTTCATTGATGTATATTCCTTTTATGTAATAGAAGAAGCAGAACAAGATTACTCTTCCTTGGCTCAATCTATCTGTGCTCCTCTTTTAGTGTGAGTGTGTGAGTGAGTTCTCTTCCTTATCTCTTTTCTCTTGACACCCACGACTAGAAGCGTGGTGTTTATATACACCTCTTGGTTTCTTATGGTGATTAGATCTTCTATCTTAAAGGTATTCCCAATATCTAGGAAAAAATTAAATTTTAGTTAAAAAACAAAGCCATGGCTTTTGGATCCCTTCAATCACGAGATTCTCTCCATATCTTACTTTTAGCATTATCTAAGATAAACTCAAAGCTTTAACCTTTAAATTCTTGAAACCATATGTTTATGTTTTAACCTTTGAACAAGCCCTTCAGCTTGCTCCTTTCACCAAAAAAACCATGCGTGACATATTTAGTCTATCTATCACTATGGACTAGAAACATTTGGCATGTTTCTTTCTCAATCCTACTCTTTGAACATCAATGGAGCACCCATGTTCTGAACTCAAATCCTTAAAAAGACAAGTCAAGGGCATCTGGTTATAAAAAACAACAACAATAATAATAATAATAATAATAATAATAATAATAATAATATTGAGTTCCTTAAAAAGACAAGTCAAGGGCATCTGATTATAAAAAACAACAACAATAATAATAATAATAATAATAATAATAATAATAATAATAATAATAACGTATCAATAGGTGAATCAGGTCGGAGAAAGAAACAATGCCCAAAACAATAAACAATGCCCAAAGCAATCCTTACTGACAATCAATTGAGACATTACTCAAAACTATACATAATATTGAGCGAGATTAATCATAAAAATAAAACAAACGTACATTGCTTTTTGTCTAAATCGATTGAAACAATATTCAAAGCTATGCATAACAATGAGATACTTTAACAATGATAAAACGAATAAACATTCCTTTCTGTATTGGCGGGCCTTGACATTGAATGAAATATTTCACGGAGAATAATTTAAAGAAGAGTGAAACAGAGATGGCCCTCGTATAAGCCGATCTACGCACAAAACATTACAGGTATGGTCCTGTTGGTGATCAAGATTCAGCCTTCCATCGCTTGACAGATTGAAGGAAACTGATTGCTCAGACCACTGGACTCCATGAATGAAGCAGGCAAGAATCGCTCTCTTCATGAGTACAACAATGGGAGCACGTTATCGGTAAATGCACGGATTTCAGGCCATGAAAAGAGTTAGGAAAATTACCTGCCGGAACTTTGTCGAACTTGAGCCACTTCGAATGACGCACTTCAGCGTCGAATTTCAAGCTGCCATCGCTCATAATCAGAATGCGTCCATTCATATCGGATGTCTGCAATTATAGTCTCGCACCTATGCACAACGTAAATGAAGACTGTACAGCATATGCAAGGGTTCCTCCCTTTCGCAAAAAACCTCGTATTATAGACGGACATAGACACAGGAAAACATAGGCGGATGCGCACAGAAACATTCTGCAGGAAATACAGTAGTAGCGATCAAGCTGCTCACCTATCCAACCGGAGTCGAAACGCTGCTGAAAAATTGGGCGACGAACTCGTGTTTGGCAAGACGAGCTGTTCGTTTTATGTACAAAAAACTCTCTCTCTCTCTCTCTCGGGCGATGGATCCTGGTCCTCGAATAGAAGCTCACGGAAGCGGTCTGTGTCTCCTTGCTTGACTTCGCACTGCACGATATTATTATCTTTATTAGGGTCCGCGGACAGCATTCCGGACGATGTTAGAATTCAAACTTCAAAGTTAAGCCGTTCATACGGGAGAGTGCAACATTACAAACATAATTTTTGTACCTGCACATTCGTGTGAATAATTAGGACGATGGAGTTTTCATATTTTACAGTGGGTTCACACTGTCCCGCGATGCAATGAGGGCTTCCATATGACACAATTTGATTCTGAGTTCATCATTTGTTGAGCCGAGCTTTCTCCCTCGAAACAAATATGTACCCCTCTAACAATAGCTTTTGATTGGTTCTTTGAGTTGTTCAACCAATAAAGTAACATAAAAGTTTTGATATACAGAGCTTACCATCGTTCCATGTAAACTGAACCTGATGGCACATGGTATGAAATAGCAAACTTGTGTTGCCCTACATGAACCCACCTTTATATTTTCTATTTCTTAGTTAAATTGAAAAATAAAAAATTATTAAATGATTATACATCGTTGCTTTTCAACTCAAAAAAAATTATAACCCTTATAAGAAAAATGTAAGGAGCATCGTTATTGGGGTTGAAAACTCTAAGCCATCCTCCTTTGACGAGACACAAGATGGAATAACTCTACAACCTCGTTAACTACATTGAGGTAGTCAAATTCACCCAACTTTCTCTTTGATTGGCTCACATGAAAGATTAGATGAATGTGACTATCTTCTTAGAGTCGGTGATGATAAGCCATCTTTTCCATTGTATTAAGTATTGGGAACGGACCACAACAGCTAAGAAAAAAATGTGTGCATGGTTTAATCCTCATTTTCTCATACCTAGATGGATCTCTGAGGTATACTTACTCTCCTATCTCAAACTTAATTTCTCTCTTTTGATTGGTTATCATAGGCTCTATCTCGATCATGAGCTCTCCTAATAAAGTTTTTTTGTAATTCTAAGAATATCACTCATCTCTTCCAAGAAATCAACTGCATCTTGGGCACTCTCATATTGTAAGCATATTGCATAAGATGCCCTTTAGTTGAAATAAATACATAAGTATAAATGGACTTTGTCGACTTCTAGTATGAGGGCATGCTTGTACACCTTTATTCCATCAATCCCTAAAGGTAAACCTAATCTAGTTGCATTTGAATGTCTGGCATCTTGTCTAACTCTAAAGCTATTTCTCACCAATCCACATGATCAATCAATAGATTTTATAATCAATGATCAATCACCACCATCATGATCAACAAACAATCACTATCATGATCAATGATTAATCATCATTATTACCATGAATAACAAGTGAAAAGATGAAGTAAATTCTATAATCAATGATGAGTAAATGAGAAAAGTCAATGTTCAATGATCCCTTTCTCCAAGAGAAAAGTCATGTTCAGTTAGACAATCCAATGAAAACAGTCGATTGTTGAAATGGTCCTATCTCCCTCATTTCATTACAAGATTATATGTCGATGGGATAAAATCTAGTTAAAAAAAAGAAACAAAAGTTCTACATAGGTAAGAATTCCAAAACCCATACGATATAATACTTTTGAAAACCCAAAACAGAATCCATATGGTATAAGGACAAGAGTTTCACACTAAATAGATCTCAAAGTCGAGAAAATGCCACAAAAACTTAACGTCAAGGTAGATAACACCTACGAAATCAAGAATCAAACATCGTAAGCCATGAAAAATGCAGAAATCACACAAGAAGAAGGCTAGAAAGTTTGTGCATGAAAGTTGCAAGAAGAAAAGATCTCGTAGTCGCACTAGCAGAAAGTATATAGAGTGAGAAGCTTGACCTTTTTATAATGTCCCCCTCATGTATCACTTTACATAAGTCTAAAAAATGACCAAAAATATCAAATGATGCTTGCGTTTAGCTCTTTTATTGCAAGCACTCTCAAAAGGACTCTTCCTATCTCTACAAAGAGTATATCAAAAAGAATTGTGGATCACTCTTCGATTGTCATTTTGTGTGCATCTGATCGAAGAGCGATCCAACATTCATATCTTCACTATGCATATGAGCTCGAGCTCTCTCTTTCTCAATCTCTCTCTTTTCTACTCTCTCTCTCTCTCTCTCTTTCTTTCTCTCACTGTCTGTCTCTTTCTCTCTCTCTCTCTCTCTCTCTCTCTCTCTCTCTCCCCTTCTTTATCCCACTCTCTCTCTCTCCCTTTCTCTCTTTATGCAGGTTATTCAAGAAGTTCAATGAGCATAATATATGGCTAATTATTGTTAGTATAATTTTCATAGTTTGTATATCATTCGAATTTTTTTGTTTTCATTAATTAGTGTACTCGCACTTACACATTCACATGCACATATACATATATAAATGCACATGCATACACATACACACACATACACATACATATACACATACACATACACATGCATGTTGCTTCCTCAAGTATGCAACATGTGCTTCATTACGCATGGCATACAAAGAAGAAAGAGTTTCCCATGCCTGTCTCGATGTAGAACATGACCGAATGTGTGGAGCTATATGACGTGTCACTGAAAGCTCAATCAAAGCATGAGCTTGAGCATCTTTTCCATCCCATCTAAGCTTCTCTTGTGTAGGTGGAGAAGGAGAAACCATTGTACTCCAAGAAGAAGCTCCATCTGTGATAGTAGAATGTGAAGTAGAAGCACGTGTCGGTCTTCGGTCTACATCTGTCACTATGTTCTAAAGTTGTTTTGCAACAAGGACATGCTTCATCATGTAAGAACACATCGGATAGTTGGTCCCATCAAGCTTATCTTCAGCTTGAATCATGCCAAACAAGTCATTGTTGCCTGCCATTTCACTGAGGAACAAGAATGTGACAAAATCTTCACTTCGATGAAAGCTGAAATGAGTGCTGAAATTTCAGCTCACAAACCCTCACTCTGATGGCGATTGTAACTGCACGAATAGCTTTGAAATGGGGGTAAAATCCTAGCGCACCTAGTGGAAATTTTTTCGGGGTGCTGAAATTCATACTTCTATGCTCCAAAGTCGATTTGCACTGTTAAAGTGTGCGCGCACCACGACGCGAAAAACCAAAACTTGAGAAGAAGCTCAACATGCTCTCATACCACTGTTGGGTGTGTGTAGAAGTGCGAGAGACACAGAAGAAGCACACACAACGAGCACAAACGCAGCAAGACACACGGAGAAGACAATGGCTCGAATAGCTCTTTCTATTGATCTATGAACTGAACTGAAGTGAGAGCTGAATAATATCCCTAAGTACAAAATACCACCACATATGAGAGTATCAAGTATGTGGTAACATGGGGAAAAAACCTCTAGCTAGTAGTAGACTAAAAGGTGCCCATGTATAGGGAAAAGGTTCAAATCAAAGCTACTCGAGGAACACATAAGTGTAATATCTTACCCGCGACTTTTTCACGATCACTTTTATAGTGAGTGAGTAAACATTTGAATTCAAATTCAATCTTTTGGCTCCCCATGATCAAGCTCCTACATCCTAGGAGATATTCCATCAATCAAGTGTACCTTTTTTCATTAATCTCTTTTGGTAGGTGTTTACAATTATTCCAAGTCGAATCTGACTTTTACAAAGAGGTAAAGTGGTAATTAACCACTAGCAATGGTTCCTATGCTTCTCCATATGTGTATGGACTTCAATGTATCCATCAAGCCAAATGTGTAGGCTTGTGAATTACACCAACAGCTCCCACTCAAGCCAAACATTTTGGCTTGGTCTTCATCTTCAATCTTCATGTATATCATGCAATCCAATCAATGCTTTGAACCTGCAGAGTTTGGTTCCATCCAAAGCTTTAGTCAACAAATCTGCACATTGCATGTTGGTTGATACATAGGTTAGTTGAATGTCCTTGTTTTATAACTTCTCTCTCACATAATGGTAATGAACCTCTATATGTTTGGTTCTAGCATGATAGATAGGGTTAGCTGCAAGGAGAAGTGAGCTTGTATTATCTCCAAGGATTGTTGGTGACCTAGTATACAAACCCAGTTTTGTATACAATAGCTTGATCCATATGGCTTCTTGTGTGGCATTAGCAAGTCCTCTATACTCTGCTTCTGTAGAAGAGAAAGCAAAAGTAGGTTGCTTCTTTGAAGACCATGAGATTGGTTTATCACCGGCAAATGAAATGTATCCTGAAGTGCTCCTCCTATCATCCTTGCATCTTGCCCAATCTGCATCTAAATAGATCTTGATATCAATGTCTGAAGTGTAAGAAAAATACAAACCATGATTTGATGTACCCTTGAGGTACTTTAATATTCTCTTAGCAGCTTCTAAGTGAGGTATCCTTGGCTTGTGCATAAACTGACTTAGCACACTAACTCCATATGCAATGTCTATCCTTGTTAAGGTAGCATAGTTCAAGCTAGCCACCATGCCTTGATAACTTGTAATGTCTTTAATTTCATCACCTTCATGGGTACTTAGTTTTAGGTTTACCTCCATTGGAGTACTTGCAACTTTGACATCCTGCAAGTGAAACTTCTTCAACATATCCTGTATGTACTTTTTCTAAGTAATGTATATTCCAGAGTTAGTATAGACTAATTGAAGTCCAAGAAAATACTTTAGTAGACCAAGATCATTCATCTTGAGCTCCTTCATCATTTGGCTCTTGATTTTCCTGATTTCTTTCACATCATTACCTATAAGAATGATGTCATGAACATAAACACATAGGTATATTAACTCTGAATTACTTCTCTTGATGAATAGACAAGTGTCTGCCTTACTCATGACAAAACCTTGGTCTTGAAGATAGGTGGTTAACCTATGATTCCATGCCCTAAGTGCCTACTTTAATCCATATAAAGCTTTACTCAATTTACACACATATGATACCTTGTTAGGATCCTCATAGCCAGGAAGTTGTGACATATATACCTCCTCTAGAATCCATCCATTCAAGAAAGCATTTTTGACATCTAATTGATACATGGTCCAATTTTTTAATGCAGCTATACTCACCAATACTCTGATGGTTGGCATCTTGGCCACAAGAGAGAATGTCTCTTCATAGTCAATGCCTTGGGTTTGTGCAAAAGCCTTGGCTACCAATCTGGCTTTGTACCTGTAAATTGACCCATCATAATTTCTTTTAAGTTTATAGATCCATCTGGACCCTATTACCTTCATGGATTCCTTCTTTCGTACTAGCTCCCATGTGTCACTTTCCTTGAGTGCTTCAATCTCTTCATCCATAGCTTCTTTCCATCCTGATTTGGTTATGGCTTCTTCATATAATCCTGATTCTTCAATTGACAAATATTTGGCAAGATAAACTGAGTGTTTAGTAACAAGAGATGTATCATACCCATATCTGATAGGTTTTTTGCTCTCTCTTTATGATCTTCTGATTGATTGATTTGAAGATTCAGGTATATCTTCAAGCTTCTTCATTTTGAATTTGCCCTTGGACTTCCAATCCTTGAACTCTTAAAGGTTGATAACATCTTCATCATCTGAAGTTGAGTCTTCATTCTGAGTAGGTTCCTCTTTAGCAAGACTTGGAAACTCCTATTCCAAATCATAGGGTAATTTGAACTTCCTGCATTCATTCTCATACCAAGAATCATTTTCATCAAAGGCAACATCTCTACTAACCATGAATCCTTTATTAGAAGGATTATAAAACCTGTATCCTTTTTTATTTGAATCATATCCAATAAAGATGCACTTCTCAGCCTTTGGTTCTGGCTTACCTCTTATCTAAGAAGGAATGTGTACATATGCTACACATCCAAATATCCTACAATGGTCTAGTGAGGGTGTCTTACCATGCCATGCTTCATAGGGTGTCATCCCATCAAGGGACTTAGATGGTAACCTGTTTATGAGATAAGTGGTAGTTGAAACACTTTCTGCCCATAAATAGTAAGATAACTTTTTTTCATTCAACATAGACCTAGCTGTCTCAAGAATCAACGTATTTCTTCTCTAAGCTACCCATTTTGTTCAGGAGTATACCTTGTGGTGGTTTCTCTTTTCATTCGTCTGTCCTACAAGAAGTCTTCAAACTCATTGGAGAAGTACTCTCCTTCTCCATCTGACCTTAGTCTCTTCAAGTTCTTTCCTGTCTGATTTTCAACTAGTGCAAGATATTTTTTAAAGCAATTAAATACTTCATCCTTGTGCTTCATGAAGTACAATACAGTCCACCTGCTATAATCATCAATAAAAGATACATAGTACCTTGATCCTGAGATTGAGGGATCTTTTCTTGGTCCCCATACATCTCTGTGTACAAGTTCTAGGTAGTCCTCATGCATGTAGCCTCTCCTTGAGAAGGGTAACCTATGAGACTTCCCAAATTGACAAGCACTACATTTTTATATCATGTGTTGTTTGGAAACATTGGGTATTCCAATAACATATTGATCCCTGCATATTTGCTTCAAAGTTCTTTCTCGTACATGCCCTAATTTTGTGCCAAATCTCAATCTCTGAAAGTGTTTGATCTTTATAACTATATAGTGCAATATCCTTTGTGTCTTCTAGCTCAAAAGTGAAAAGTCTACCTGATTTTTCTCCTTTAGCAATCCTTTCGAACCCCTGCTTGGGATCCTCCACAAATGCTCCAAATTGGTTGAATCTAACCTGCAAACCTTTCTCCACAATCTATCCAACACTCATCAGATTTTTGGTAATTGTTGGTACATAGAGTACCCTACTCAACAAGTTCTGATTTCCATCACAAATCTTAACATTTCCAACCTTAACTACTGAGTGCTTGGTGTCATCACCTATTTGTACTTGATGCTTACCTTTTGGTTCCTCAAGATCAGAAAGTAGTGCTACATTGCCAGCCACATGATTTGAGCATCCTTAGTCAATGTAGAAATAGGTGGTCATCATTTGTACCTGGTTTTGAAGTCATGTTCATGATTAGAAGAGAATCATCTTTCTCTTCTGTATAGTTGTTGTAATCCTTCATGGATTTGAATCCTCCTTGGTAATTACCATTGTAGTTGTTGTAATTGTTGTTGTAGTTGTTGTTGTAGCCTTGGCGATGGTTGAATCTACCTCTTGACTGTGAGTATCCACCTCTTTGGTATCCTCTTCCTCTCTAATTTCTGTAGTTCCTGAAACACTCATCTATAGTATGATTTGATAAACCACAAATATTGCATGATGAGGAGTTATAGGATCTCCCCCTACCTTGCTTACCTCCTCTGCTCCTTCCTCTTCATGATCTACCTCTCCCTACATAGTTAGCTTAGGAAGTAGAGCCTTCATCTTCTCCTTTCTTGTTCTTGCCTTTAGCTTTACCTTTATTGGTGTATAGGGCAGAAGAGCTATTACCTTTGGATGTATCTCCATTCTTGTTGAGCTTGGGTTCATGAGTAAATAATTGCCCTATGAGAGTGGTAAGGTCTGGAATCTGCATGTCTATGTAAAGGTCCATGGCAGTGGTGAAGCTTTCCCATTTGTCATCAACTTTGATCCCATTGATCACTTGCCTTAGAATCTGATCTTCTTCAATCTCTTCTCCTATGCTTGCTAACTCATTCGCTACATCTTTAATCTTGTTCACAAACTCTGAAATAGCTTGCTTAGGTTGCTTCCTTAATGTGCTAAATTCAATCCACAACTGATTTTTCCTATCTCTTGTGTTGGAAGAAAAATAAGATGACAAGGTTTCCCAAGTCTCTTGGGATGTCTTATAGTTCCTAATATGTGGTAAGAGAAAATCCGAGATGGAGTTAAGTAAATAAGACCTTTCCAATGCATCCTTAGCACATCATGTGTTGAGCTTTTCATGTTCTTCCTTTGTTGGCAATCCTCTTGTTTTGAATGAGGGCAATTCCTCATCTCCTGAGACGCATCCATAGAGACTCCTTCCTTCTAGGTATGCCTTCATCCTTAGAGACCATCCTTGATAGTTTTCCTGTCAAATTTATCAATAAACGAAGGAAAACCATCTCCCATTTTATCGTAGTTTGCTCTCATACCACTGTTGGGAAAGATGGATGGACACTCCAAGAGATTGAGTAGGTACTGCCAAATCTAGCTTTGTACCAGCCCTTATAAGCTTCACAGTTGATAATTGGACCTCCTTAGCTTTCCAATGATACCAAAATATGACCTATGTACTTTGGAAATGATGTGTGTAAATTTTGAACCAAAACAGATAACTCTGAAATTGAAGATCTCACCTTCTATTTATGTCTTGACACCTGCTTGATCTTTTGCTCATGATGACCAGCACAATAGAAATGTAAAAAATTCCTTTTAGGGGTATCTAATTAGCTTAACAAGATAACTATTCCAAGTGGAATGATGTAAAAAGATAAACTATGCTAAGAGAAATCAATTTCGCAAATGAACCTTTACCCCCGATTTTTTAGGACTGTAGGAGACAATGACTAGTAATCACCTGGATGAGCTTTTCTCTGAAATGGCTGAATAGAATCTCTTCAACTTTTGTTAGTATGTAGATAATATTTAGCTGAATCCAACAAGCTTTAAATCATTGAATGTGGTGAAGAAATGACTGGAATATGCTCTTCACAAGTTGACAGACTTTCAAGTAGTATGACAGAGAACTCAGAGATGGACAATGTAAATGTATGTATTATTGAACACTTGTATACAATCCCATTGGCATGAAGATCATTGCGTAATGGTGTGGATAAGCGTGGGCTAGAGTGTAGGCCTCACACACACTCAAAATTGACAGTAATGAGCTCGGGAATGATGAGTCTTACCCACGACTTTTTCATGATCACTTTTATAGTGAGTGAGTAAACATTTGAAATCAAATTCAAACTTTTGGCTCTCTATGATCAAGCTCCTATATCCTATGAGATATTCCATCAATCAAGTGTACCTTTTTTATGAATCTCTTTTGGTAGGTGTTTACAAATATTCCAAGTCAAATCTAACTTTTACAAAGAGGTAAAATGGTAATTAACCACTAGCAATGGTTCCTATGCTTCTCCATGTGTATGGACTTCAATGTATCCATCAAGCCAAATGTGTAGGCTTGTGATCTACACCAATAATACCCATATTTGATAGGTTTTTTACTCTCTCTTTGTGACCTTCTGATTGATTGATTTGAAGATTTAGGTACGTCTTTAAGTTTCTTCATCTTGTGTTTGCCTTTGGACTTCCATGCCTTGAATTCTTCAAGATTGATAATGTCTTCAGCATCTGAATTGGATTCTTCATTCTGTGTAGGTTCCTCCTCCAAGTCATAGGGTAGTTTGAGCTTCCTGCATTCATTCTCATACCAAGAATCATTTTAATCAAAGACAACATCTCTACTAACCATGAATCCCTTATTTGAAGGGTTGTAAAACTTGTATCCTTTCTGATTCGGATCATATCCAATAAAGATACACTTCTCAGCTTTAGGGTCTAGCTTACCTCCTCTGCCCCTTCCTCTTGATGATCTTCCTCTCCTTGCATAGTTGGCTTGGGAGGTAGTACCTTCATCCTCTATCTTCTTGTTCTTGCCTTTATCTTTAGACTTACTTTTATCAGTGTATAGGGAAGAAGAGCTATTACCTTTCGATGTGTCTCCATTCTTGCCTTGGCTTCATGAGTGAACAATTGTCCCATGAGAGTTGTAAGATCTAGAATTTGCATGTCCATGTATAGGTCCATGGCAGTGGTGAAGCTTTCCCATTTATCATCAACTTTAATCCCATTGATCACTTGCCTTACTATCTGCTCTTCTTCAATCTCTTCTCCTATGCTTGCTAACTGATCTGCTTCATCTTTAATCTTGGTCACAAAATCTCAAATAGCCTGCTTAGGTTGCTTCCTTAGTGTGGTGAAGTCGATCCACAATTGATTTTTTCTGCCCTTGTGTTGGAAGAAGAATGGATGACAAGGTTTCCCAAGTCTCTTGGGATGTCTTACAGTTTCTAATATGTGGCAAAAGAAAATCAAAGATGGAGTTGAGTAAGTAAGACCTTGCTAATGCATCCTTGGCACACCATATGTTGAGCTTTTCATGTTCTTCCTTTGTTGCTAGTCCTCTGGTTTTGAATGAGGGCAATTCCTCATCTCGTGAGATGTATCCATAAAGACTCCTTCCTTGTAGGTATGTCTTCATCCTTAGAGACCATGCCTAATAATTGTTTCTGTCCAATTTATCAATAAATGAAGTAAAACTATCTCCCATTTTACCTTGACTTTGCTTTGATACCACTGTTGGGAATGATGAATGGACAGTTCAAGATGATGAGTAGGTAGTGCCAAATCCTACTTTGTACCAGCCCTTTGATGCTTCAGAGTTGATACGTGGACCCTTTTAGCTTTCCAATGACACCATAAAATGGCATATGTACTTTGGAAATGATGTATGAAAAGATAGAATCAAAACAGACAACTTTGAACTTCAAGCCCTCAAGAAAACCTTCTATTTTTGACAATACACCTGCTCTATCTTTTGCTCAGTATGACCAGCACAATTGTAATTGAAAAAATTCCTTTTAGGGGTATCTAATTAGCTTAGCAAGCTAACTATTACAATTGGAATTACTTAAAAAGATTAACTATGCTCATAGAAATCAATTTAGCAAGTAAACCTTTACCCCCGATATTTTAGGACTGTTGCAGACCTCCACCAGTGATCACTTCGAAAACCTTTTCTTTGAAATGGCTGAATAGAAATCTATCAAATTTTGATAGCATGTAGAAAACTTTGAGCTGGCTCCAATAAGCTATAGATCTTTGAATTTGGTGAAGAAATGAGTGAGGTATGATCTTCACAAGTTGACAGACTTTTAGGCACTATGACAGAGAACTCAGAAATGAACAATGTAGATATATGTATTAATGAACAATGTTGTACAATGCCATAAGCATGAAATTGCCTAATGGTGTAGATAGGTGTGGGATAAAGTGTAGGCCTCACACACACTCAGAAAATGACAATGAACAGTCGGGATAGTGAGTCTACTACCCGCGATTTTTTCCTAGAAGTTTATATAGATGTTTACTTCCAATTTGAATTGGAATTCAAATTGTTGGCTCTCTTTTACAAACAATTATCCTCCATTATAGGAAATATTCCATCAATCAAAGCTCTAACTTTTCCACGAGATTTTCCTTGGTAGGTACTTACAAAGATTCCAAGTTAAATGTGACTTTTATAAAGAGATATAATGGTAATTAACTTCTAGCATTGGTTCCCATGCTTCTCCATATGTGTATGGCCTTTAAGCCAAATATGTAGGCTTATGAGTTACACCAACAGATCACATACTGGATCCACGGGGAACTCCATGTTGCTGCTGAATGTTTTGAAGATGTATTGCTTTTCCAATTTGGCCAGATGAGGACTGCATCATTCCTCCATTATAGCTTGAGATGAGGATTGCATCATTCCTCCATTACGACATGAGAAGAGAGTGATTCTTGCCGGCTTCGTTCATGGAGTCTAGTGGTCTGAGCCGGATCTGGATGCAATCACTTTCCTTCAATTTGTCATGCGATGCAAGGCTGAATCTTGAGTTTCCTTCAATCTCTGAAGAGATGGAATGTTGAATCATGATCACCAACAGGACCATACCTGTAATGTTTTGTGTGTAGTTGCTTTCTCGCATATCTATATATATGTTTAAAGAGTTACTTCCCGTTTGGGTGGGCTTATTTGTGATTTCTTTTTCTTTTTGTCTTGAGAGTACAATGAATTGAAAACAAACTCACACACCCAACCTCTTAAGGTAGAGGCATCGATCACCTCTTAAGGTAGAGGCATCGATCTCTGAGGAACTCATAGATACATGTCCAGCCAAGTCTTAAACTAGGGACTTCCTCCTAAGACTCAAGGTGTCAAACCACTTGGTTAATCGGGTTGCTAATAGAATATGCAGCTATTTATCAATGACAATGCTTAATATCGAATGATGTGTGAAGCCACACCATAAGTGTCATCTTGGAACTCCATTGATGTACCTTGAAACAATTGATGTTTATTATCATTGATGCTTATACGATTCTAAGCCTACGAACTTATCTAAGCATGACCAAAACTTCTTTTGCTTATTAGTAAGGTCAATTTGGGAATCACCATTTTTGTGATGATGCATAGGTTTCTCTATACTCCCAATTTCCTTTATTTCTAGTGCCTATATCTCTTCTCAGAAATCCTCTTGCCTTCTTCCATGTCATCAATACTTATTCCAAACTATCTTGCCATTCATTAGCTTTTCTAACAACTAGTATAACATTTCCACCAGAAAAACCAATTGAATTAAGAAGCTTCCCCAATTTTCTAATAACATGTGAGGATTTATTAACTAGATTTATGACAAATGCGTATTCTATATGGAGCTTCAATACTCGTGAAGTCATGAAATGTGAAAAATTGAACATTAAATAATGGAAATGGAATAATGGGACTCCAATCTTTATATGATATTTTACAATTATTTTTTTCTAACATGGGAAACCTTAATAAAGGTAAATCCGAATTTTTTGAAGTAGGTGCTTATGCGCCATCATCTAAATCATCTATGCTCTTTTATTATCTCTTTATTAGTTTATAAACGGCAATATGGACAAGGATAAAAATAGATGAACATACCCTTTTTCAAGCTATCAACGTACCCTTCTCAAGAAGAAATTGATCTTCACGTTTATACCTTGACATATCCATCTTCTCCGACCCATAGCTGGATGCTTTAGCCTCCGATTGAAGGGATTTTTTTCATACTAAGAAGCTATACTATAATCTTCATTGAACATCAAAAAATACTTGATTTGAAGAAGTTTCCTTATTGCTTCCTACGATACAATATCTCTTGTTATTTTAATCTCAAATAAAAGAAAAAGGGTCACTATATAAAAAAACTTTAAATCTATAAACACATACACACATGCATACACTTAGACATACAAACATACACTTAACACATACATACATGCATATACACATACACATACATACACATAACACACACATACACATACACATATACATACACAAACATAGATAATAAATACATACACAAATAAATGCATGCACATTTATAAACATACACACACATACTTGCATACATACATATACATATACATGCATACACATACACACGCATACATAATAAATACACAAACATTTACAAACATGCATACACACATACACACATATATTAACTTATACATGCATACACATGCACACACATACATAATTAATACATACACATTTGTAAACATTCATACACACATACAAACATGCATATATAAACATACACACATACATACATACACATACATATATGTACACATACATGTGCACATACATACACATACACATACAAACATACATAATAAACACATGCACACATACATACACATACATACATAATAAATACATGCACACATACATATACACACATTCACATACATACATGTACACATACATACACACACATCCACATACTCACACATACATGATAAATACATGCACACATACACATACACACATACACATACACAATAATACACATATACATAGAGACACATGCATACATACACATAGATAATATGAAAACATACACATACACATATACACACACACAGACATAGATGCATACACATACAAACACATACACACACATATACATACATACATACAAACATACATACACAAGTCTTACATTTATGATTTTGTATGTGTATATGTTAGAATGTATATCTTTATATATGTGAACTTGTGTGTATGTGTAAATCTGTACATGTGAATGTGTATGTACGTAAATAATCATACTATTAATATCTAGAAGCCTTTTTGCTCCAAAATCAGATTCTAATCCATTAAAGGGAGCTCCATTATGATCTCCTAATGATGCAAGGAATACTAACTGAAAGTATATCAATCTCTTAATTCTAATATTTGATAGATGCGTACATGATTGATATATGTTTTTTTATTGTTCTAGATTCTACTCAATCAAAGGGTTCTCTAGCACCACCTACCCATCACGTGTGTCATCTGATAGGAATTGGAATTTATGATGATTTTTACTATCAAGAGCATAATATATGTTGGTGTAATTTTTTCTATGGCATGTATCAAAGACTATGTTTTGAATGATAGATAGATAGATAGATAGATAGATAGATTGAAAGATATATATATAGATAGATAGATAGATAGATCGATAGATACATAGATAGATAGATAGATAGATAGATAGATAAATAGATAGATAGATAGATAGATAGATAGATAGAAAGATAGATAGATAGATAGATAGATAGATAGATAGATAGATACATAAATAGATACACAGATAGATAGATAGATAGATAGATAGATAGACAGACAAATAGATAGATAGATATATATATATATATATATATATATATATACATATATATATATATATATATATATATATATATATATATATATATATATATACATATATATATATATATATATATATATATATATATATATATATATATATATATACATATATATATATATATATAGAGAGAGAGAGAGAGATAGATAGATACATATGATAGATGGATAGATAGACAGATGGATAGATAGACAGATAGATAGATAGATAAATAGATAGATAGATAGATAGATAGATGGATAGATAGATAGATAGATAGATAGATAGATAGGTACGTAGGTAGGTAGGTAGATAGATAGATAGATAGATAGATAGATAGATAGATGGATAGATAGATAGATAGATAGATAGATAGATAGATGGATACATACATAGATAGACCTATGGATAGATAGATAGATAGATAGATACATACATACATAGATAGACATATGGATAGATAGATAGATAGATAGATAGATAGATAGATGGATAGATAGATAGATAGATAGATAGATAAATAAATAGACAAATTGATAGATAGATCGATAGACAAATAGTCAGATAGACAGATGAATAGATAGACAGATAGACAGATGGACAGATGGAAAGATAGATAGATAGACAGATAGATAGATAGATATATAGATAGATAGATTGATTGATTGATAAATAGATAGATAGATAGATAGAGTGAGAGAGCTAGAAAACTATTGTCTCGAAGCACCTTCAACTTAGAAAGAGTGCGGGAGAGATAGCATTGTCCTTCTCAAAGTCTTCATCTCTATATGAATTGTACCTCCACCATTCCCTTTAGAGAGCTAGAGGAAGTCACAAAATGCGCTTCTTTGATAATTTTGTGTTTGATTCACAATTTTTGGGGGAGATATTTGACCTCATGAGTGATGCCATATCATTAGATGTCATTCACATAAACCTTTAATACATTCTTTTCATAAAAAAAAGACAGTAAGAGCATGATCCCCACTTATACCCAATTGTTTTAGATATTGTCCTCCTTACATTTAAATTTAAAGTTTGAAGCAGATATTTACATTAGTTTTTTATCCAAACTTAATTTTTTTATGACCATAAGACTACTTACTTTGCATTTTTGCAAAATGTATCAACTTTTGAGAAAACTTATTTAGAGAGAACATAATTGAAGCTTCTGTCTAGTTCACATGCAAGGGATCATATAATATATTCGTATTTGTTTTCATGCACTAGGATCATATGCATTATCTTGCACGCTTTTTATGTGTATGAAAGAGGTGCATATCATCACTCGGATATACTCTATAGATGCAATGGTATCCATGAACCCTCTAGGATAACACCAAGTTCTCACAATAGTACTATACAATCAAGGGGTATTTGTATAATCCATGGCAATTTTGTAAAGGTATTTAACTTTCACCTTGGGATATATCCTTTGGAGTTCACTGATCATCATTATTGAGAATCAGGGCCTTAATTTGTAGATTTCCCAAGCATATCTTGAAACTCATTTTTCCACACTTTGGCACTAGGCACCCCACTAAAAATGTAACTCCAAAGAATGTAAAAGAGTCCATTTTATGTGTGCTTTAGGAGGCTATCCTAAGCCCCTAGGAATGTCTCTAAGTGCATTTTGGGCTATTTTAAGCCCCTAATGTGTTAACATATCCAAAAAGGATACCCTGTTCCCCCTTCAAAATGCATACCAAACTTTGGTGCACACTCAAGTCTGATGATTCAATTTTAAAGTTCAATTCGCTTCAATGGTGATCATATCTACAATTTCAAACCAAAAATCTTCAAATATGTTGTACTTGCCATCATTTTTCCCTAATTTCATGCTTAAAGATGAGAGGTTAAATTGCACGAACTACAATTTGTAGAAGGAAATGATTAGGGGTTACTTATACACAAACTTATTATTTTATGTAGCAAGTTCTAAGGAACCCAATCGCAATAATGAGATTGACTTAGCCACACACAATGTTTTAAATGTAAAATATAAGTGAACCCTATGACAACTATTGCTAGTCTATGATGCATTAACTAATGGACATATAACTCCTTGCAAGACTTATCATGAGGCTTGGAGAATACTTTAGGATCTATATGAGAATAATAATCCCTCTAGAATGGCTTAGAAGCATAGTATCAATCAAAGATATGGTTTTTTAGGCCTCTAAATAAGATTCCTACATCATACGAGACTTTGGTAACAAAACTTTACAATCGACACCAAGTTTTAACTTGGGAGGAAGTGCAAAGACTCTTGCTCCTCCATGGGTTGCAAGCAAAGTCTTCAACATCACCATGAAAGCTAAAGGTCCTTTCAAAAAGGCTGAGAACTTTGGTAATCACTCAAGCAATGATCCTAAGAAGGCTTCAAAAACTCATCCAAGAAACTCACATGCAACTATTATGGAAAATCTGGGCATATTGATAAGTTTTTCTATGAGAAGAAGAAAAATTCTAAAGCCTCTACTTCCAAGAATCAAGGTAAGTCCTCTTAAGATAGGTCTCACTATTCAAATGAATATCCCTTTATCTCAACATAGCCCAAGGCCCTAATCACTTCCATCTCATCTCAGTAGTGGATATTTGAAAGTAGTGCAACCTCTTACATGTGCAAAGCACTTGACTCATTTCAAGAGTTAGCAGACTACACAGGCGAACTGTACTTCCAAAAAAACAATAGCCTTCCAATTGAAGGTAAATGAAAAGTAAAAACTTACAAATCATTGAGGAGAATGCAAAGCCTCATCAAATATACGTCCCTTACCAAACTTGTGTATGAAACTCCTCTCCATCAAGGAAATCACCAATTATGACAAACAAGTTCTCTTTAAAAAAACATCAATGAAGCATTGGAAAATGTTACTATGTACAGGGAAACTGTGACAAGTTTGATGTATCTCACAATTACAAGGCCTGATCTAAGGTACTTCATTGGACTTGAAAGGCAATTTATGTCGGTTCCCTAGAAACCAAATTTACATTTTTTAAGATGCACTCTATGTTATGTGAGTGCTACTTTGGATTATGCATTATCTCATGAAGATGGTGTAGAATTGAAGGTTCATGGATATATCAATGTAAATTGGGTTTGTGGCATTCTAGAGAGAAGATCTACTAGTGGCTTTCTATTCTCACTTTGGAGTGCAACTATTACATTAAGCAGTAAGAAGAAACCCATTCTTGCTTTTTTGAGTATAGATGTGTTGCAATGCCATCATGTGAAGCATGATGGCTAGAGATGCTACTTGTAGATTTAGGTGTGGAAATACAAAAGCATATCATCATCTATAGTTATAATCTTAGTAGCATAGAGTTAGCACAAAACCCTATTTTTAATAGTAGAACAAAGCATATCGATGTACATTATCATTTCATTAGGAAACGCTAATTGACCTTGTTTACATGACGAGAGATGAGTAGGTTGTTTATATTTTCACTAAAGCACTTGGAGCTGAGAAGTTGAAGAAGTTTTAAAATATGATTGGATTACATGACATGACATTGAGCTTGAGTGGAAATGTTGAGATATGAAGCCCAAAGTGTGATAAGCAAGGATGACATGTAAAACCTTTTCATTTCTCTAACGTGTATAATGGTCATGCTAGCATATGTCAGGGATGCTTCATTGAGATTTATCTATTGAGATTGTAGGCACATTTTTTTATTACCAGATCACTCATTTGTGGACATTAGGTTTATCCTTATGTGTTGTCTTTGTACATTGCACTAGTTGTATTGTTGAATTATTTCATTGTTGTATATTCCTTTTATGTAATGGAAGAAGCAGAACAAGATTACTCTTCCTTGGCTCAATCTATCTGTGCTCCTCTTTGAGTGTGAGAGTGTGTGAGCGAGTTCTCTTCCTTATCTCCTTTCTCTTGACACCCACGACTAGAAGCGTGGTGTTTATATACACCTCTTGGTTTCTTATGGTGGTTAGATTTTCTATCTTAAAGGTATTCCCAATATCTAGGAACAAATTGAATTTTAGTTAAAAAACAAAGCCATGGCTTTTGGATCCCTTCAATCACGAGATTCTCTCCATATCTTACTTTTAGCATTATCTAAGATAAACTCAAAGCTTAAACCTTAAAATTCTTGAAACCATATGTTTATGTTTTAACCTTTGAACAAGCCCTTCAGCTTGCTCCTTGCACCAAAAAAACCATGCGTCACATATTTAGTCTATCTATCATTATGGACTAGAAACATTTGGCATATTTCTTTCTCAATTCTACTCTTTGAACATCAATGGAGCACCCATGTTCTGAACTCAAATCCTTAATAAGACAAGTCAAGGGCATTTGATTATAAACAACAATAATAATAATAATAATAATAATAATAATAATAATAATAATAATAATAATAATAATAACGTATCAATAGGTGAATCAGGTCGGAGAAAGAAACAATGCCCAAAACAATCCTTACTGACAATCAATTGAGACATTACTCAAAACTATACATAATATTGAGCGAGATTAATCATAAAAATAAAACAAACGTACATTGCTTTTTGTCTAAATCGATTGAAACAATATTCAAAGCTATGCATAACAATGAGATACTTTAACAATGATAAAACGAATAAACATTCCTTTCTGTATTGGCGGGCCTTGACATTGAATGAAATATTTCACGGAGAATAATTTAAAGAAGAGTGAAACAGAGATGGCCCTCGTATAAGCCGATCTACGCACAAAACATTACAGGTATGGTCCTGTTGGTGATCAAGATTCAGCCTTCCATCGCTTGACAGATTGAAGGAAACTGATTGCTCAGACCACTGGACTCCATGAATGAAGCAGGCAAGAATCGCTCTCTTCATGAGTACAACAATGGGAGCACGTTATCGGTAAATGCACGGATTTCAGGCCATGAAAAGAGTTAGGAAAATTACCTGCCGGAACTTTGTCGAACTTGAGCCACTTCGAATGACGCACTTCAGCGTCGAATTTCAAGCTGCCATCGCTCATAATCAGAATGCGTCCATTCATATCGGATGTCTGCAATTATAGTCTCGCACCTATGCACAACGTAAATGAAGACTGTACAGCATATGCAAGGGTTCCTCCCTTTCGCAAAAAACCTCGTATTATAGACGGACATAGACACAGGAAAACATAGGCGGATGCGCACAGAAACATTCTGCAGGAAATACAGTAGTAGCGATCAAGCTGCTCACCTATCCAACCGGAGTCGAAACGCTGCTGAAAAATTGGGCGACGAACTCGTGTTTGGCAAGACGAGCTGTTCGTTTTATGTACAAAAAACTCTCTCTCTCTCGGGCGATGGATCCTGGTCCTCGAATAGAAGCTCACGGAAGCGGTCTGTGTCTCTTTGCTTGACTTCGCACTGCACGATATTATTATCTTTATTAGGGTCCGCGGACAGCATTCCGGACGATGTAAGAATTCAAACTTCAAAGTTAAGCCGTTCATACGGGAGAGTGCAACATTACAAACATAATTTCTGTACCTGCACATTCGTGTGAATAATTAGGACGATGGAGTTTTGATATTTTACAGTGGGTTCACACTGTCCGGCGATGCAATGAGGGCTTCCATATGACACAATTTGATTTGTTTTCAAAAAAGAAAAGAATTTTGAGTTCATCATTTGTTGAGCAAAGCTTTCTCCCTCGAAACGAATATGTACCACTCTAACAATAGCTTTTGATTGGTTCGTTGAGTTGTTCAACCAATAAAGTAACATAAAAGTTTTGATATACACAGCTTACCATCGTTCCATGTAAACTGAACCTGATGGCACATGGTATGAAATAGCAAACTTGTGTTGCCCTACATGAACCCACCTTTATATTTGCTATTTTTTAGTTAAATTGAAAAATCAAAATTTATTCAATGATTATACATCGTTGCTTTTCAACTCAAAAAAATTATAACCCTTATAAGAAAAATGTAAGGAGCATCGTTATTGGGGTTGAAAACTCTAAGCCATCCTCCTTTGACGAGACACAAGATGGAATAACTCTACAACCTCGTTAACTACATTGAGGTACTCAAATTCACCCAACTTTCTCTTTGATTGGCTCACATGAAAGATTAGATGAATGTGACTATCTTCTTAGATTCGGTGATGATAAGCCATCTTTTCATTTGTATTAAGTATTGGGAACGGACCACAACAGCTAAGAAGAAAATGTGTGCATGGTTTAATCCTCATTTTCTCATACCTAGATGGATCTCTAAGGTAGACTTACTCTCCTATCTCAAACTTAATTTCTCTCTTTTGATTGGTTATCATAGGCTCTATCTCGATCACGAGATCTCCTAATAAAGTTTTTTTGTAATTCTAAGAATATCACTCATCTCTTCCAAGAAATCAACTGCATCTCGGGCACTTTGATATTGTAAGCATATTACGTAAGATTGTTGGAGTTAGACGTCTACGGAAGCACGCGAACAACACAAGGAAGAAGAAGAAGCTTGGAGCACAACACACAAGACTAAATGTATTATTAGAGAATGTACAAAGATAAGTAGCCCATTAGGGCAATAGGCGTATATACAATCCGGGGGACAAAAACCTCCTAAAGAGGGAAAAAAGTTCCCCGGCGGTCCTAGTGTGTTCACACACATCACTACCTAAATATATCAACAAATCCCCCCTGGGAGTGATGCGGTGAACAAGGAGCTGGCACTCATGTATAAGGAAGTGCCAAGCTATGTGGAAATCACTCCACAAAAGGAAGTAAGCCCAAAGCTTTGCGGAAAGCTTCAAACTTCTCCCTAGGCAGAGCCTTCATGAAAAGGTGTGCAATGTTCTCCTATGTGGGCACATAGGCCAAGCTGAGCTCCCAGCAGAGAACCTCTCCTTGACATAGTGATAATGCACCTCAATGTGCTTAGTGCGAGCATGGAAGACAGGGTTCCTCGGAACTGCCAATGCGCTCTGACTGTCAGTGAAGATGGTGGTGGCAAAAGACTGGCCAACACCCAAATCAGCCATAAGGCATCTGAGCCACACACACTCAATAGTTGCTGTGAAAGCTGCCCTATACTCAGCCTCACAACTGGAAGTGGCCACAGTAGGCTGCTTCTTGCTCAACCAAGATATACATGAGCTACCAAGCCTGAAGCAAAAACCACTGGTGGACACACGAGTGTCATAGCAACCAGCCCAATCTGAGTTAGAAAAAGCATACAAATCTGGCGGTAGTGATCCCCCCTTGGGATAAAACAACTCCAAGTAGCCGAGTACCACTCAAGTGGCAAAAGATGCGCTTAACCGCCTTCCAATGTGTGACTCCTGGGCAATGCATAAAGCTGCTCATCTGTGAGACATAAAACTGAATATCTGGTCGAGTAATGCATAAGTAAATCAAGCATCTAACAGCTTGCTGATAGAGAACAACATCAAATGCATCTCCAGCATCATGAAGACTCAATCATAAACCTATCTCCATAGGAGTGGCAATAGGCTTACAGTCTTCAAGGCCAAAACGCTGCAATAATGTGTCAATATATTTCGTTTGACACAAAGCCATTCCACCATCAACTTGAATAAACTGAATGCCCAAATAGTGATGCAAATGCCCCAAATCAGACATCTCAAATGAGGCATGCAAATCAGCCTTGAAATCAGCAATATGCTTCTCAATAGGACTAGTGAGCAGCATGTCGTCAACATATACAACAATGATCAGAAGCACATCATTAGCACGCTTAACATATAAGGTGCTTTCAGTTGGATTGTTCTCAAAACCATGTGTAATCAGATAGGCATGTATCTTCTCATACCAAGCACGTGGTGCTTGCTTTAAACCATATAATGCCTTCTTTAACCTACACACCTGGTTTTCATTCCCTTTCTGCACAAAGCCACGGGGCTGAAAAACATACACTTCTTCATGCAAGTCACCATTCAGAAATGCTGTTTTAATGTCCAAGTGATGTACATTCCAACCATGATGGGCTGCAAGTGCACAAATGCTCCGAACAGTAGTCATACGGCAAGTAGGTGCAAAGGTCTCATCAAAATCAATGCCTCTTTCCTGCGCATAACCCTTTGCAACAAGCCTAGCTTTATACCTGTCAACTGTACCATCAGGTTTATGCTTGAGCTTATATACCCACTTAGTGCCAATGGCCTTCTTGCCAGGAGGCAAGTCACATAAAGACCATGTACCATTCTTCATTATAGCATCATATTCAGATTGCATAGCAGCCATCCAATTTTCTGAACTCTGTGCTTCATCAAAGGAAACAGGCTCACTCTCATCAGAGAGACTAGACGCAGCCATAGCATAGCAATCTGATGCAAAGGAGGCACTATGAGAGCCTGAACAAGTACGATATGACAAAGGTGCATCTAATTTGTTGTCACGCAAAGTGTGCACCAGCCATTTTGGCATAGTTTTTGCCTGCTCAATATCAGCTCTCTCATGAACAAGGGCATCATGTAAATCTGCATGAGAAATGGAATGATCTGCATCATCATATGAAACCTACAAAGGCTGAGAAGTTGCCTCATTAGGACCAGCACTAGACTGTCCACCTGTAAAAAGAGGCATCAAAGTATCATACATGTCTTTGGAGCTAATAGATGTCTCCTTAGTACATGAAAGCAATGGCTGAATAGCATCTTCTACAAAGATAACATCACGGCTAACCAGAATGCATTTAGTTTGTGGATGATACAGACGATAGCCTTTACTTTCAGAACTGTACCCAACAAAAATACATTTTACTGCCTTATCATCCAATTTTCTGTGATGTTGTTCAGGCACTAGTGCATATGCCAGACAACCAAAAACACGCAGATGAGCAACAGATGGCTTGCGGTCATGCCAAGCCTCATATGGAGGGATAGACTGCAGCGCTTTAGTGGGACACCTGTTCAGTACATATGCTGCACACATGACAGCCTCAAGCCAAAAACTATGTGGTAAAGCCTGACTCTTGACCATGCACCCCGCCATCTCCATGAGTGACCTGTTCTTTCGTTCAGCAACTCCATTCTGTTGAGTTGTATACGGCACTGTACACTGGTGTTTTATCCCACGTTCAGCCAGAAATGCATTAAAATCAGAAGACATATATTCCCCCCCTCGATCAGAACGGAGGCTGCCCATTTTACATGCTGACAGATTTTCAGCCAAAACCAAAAACTGTTTGAAGCACATGAACACCACTTCGGACTTTTCTTTGAGTGGATATACCCATGCATGCCTGGAAAAATCATCAATGAAAGTCACAAAGTAAAGGTAATTTTCAAAAGAAGGTGTTTGAATAGGACCACAAACATCACTATGTACAAGCTACAATTTTTGAGTAGCCCAAACTGAACCATCTTTTAGAAAGGATGAACGCTGCATTTTGCCCAAAATACAACCTTCACAAACATGTTTTCTAGGTGCCTCAAGTTTGGGCAAAGAGGACACCATTTCTGATTTCTGCAGGTGTAGCAAACTAGCAAAATTCAGATCACCAAAGCGTGCATGCCAAAGCTTTGCATCTGACATAGCCTGAGAATCATGAACTGCACATGCGGAATCATTCACTGATCTTTCATAGTCTATGAGCTTATACAGCCCACGACATAAAATGGTAGAAGCAATAATCACATCGCCATTTGAGAGATCATGAACTGTACACCTGTCATCAACCAATTTCACAACCAAGCCAATCTTGGCTAATGCAGAAACTGATAACAGGTTCTTTTTGATCCCTGGCACAAATAAAGCATCTGACAAAGTGAAAGAACTACCATCTGCAGTAGTCAGAATGATCTTACCAACTCCCATAACAGGATAAGAGGAGTTGTTGGCGCATGTGATAGTATTCCCTGTATGGGCAGGCTCGAGTGAAGAGAAGAAACTATGCTGCAAGGTAATATGTTTGGTCGCCCCACTGTCAAACTACCAAACATCTGAGTCTACTGCAGACATGCACTGTTCATGAGAAGATGGGTCAAAACTGCAAACAGTAGTAAACACCCATTCTTCTTCCTGCACAAGATTAGCAGACTCTGTTTTTGGTGTAGAGGCTTCTGCAACAACCATTCCAGCCTCGTTCTTCTTTGCCTCTTTTGCAGCCAGTTTTGGATAGTTCTTTATGATATGATCATTTCCTTTACAGTACTTGCAAAACAATTTCTGCTTTTCTGATTTCTTCTCATCTTTATCCTGGTTCTTCGATTGTGCAGCATTTGCAGATTTCTGCTTACTAGTAGAAGAGCTCAATTTTCCTTTGCCCTTCTGATTAGCCAGGAAAGCTTGATCTGCAACACGCATAATGGACCTGTTCTACCTGGACTGATCTTCCTGCAACAGAACAAAGACTAACTCCTCAAATGAGAAGGCATTTGGATTGCCTTTCATCATCATCCAAAGAGTTGAGGCAAAACTCTGATATGAAACAGGAAGACCATTCAGAACGGTCTCCACAAGTGAGCTATTTCGTATAACCTCATGACCAAAAATCAATTGTTCCTTCAGGTCTTTGATCTTTGTGAGAAAATTGTCCATAGAATCACCTTCATTCATGTGCTCACTCTCCAACTGTTTTCGGAGGTAAGCAACACGAGCCTCATTCCTAGCTTGGTACAAAGTGGTTAGTGTATCCCAAGCATCCTTTGTTGTTCTGCAAGAGCGAATGTGAGGAATAATAACACGTTTGATAGACAAAGCTATCAATGCATGTGCTTGTGCATGTGTGCCATCCCAACAAATTTTCTTTGCAGTAGGTGCAACAGAAACAACAACACGAATAGGAATCTATGGAATATCATCTTCGACACCATCATCATCAGATCCAGCACCAGTATTTGCAGTACCTGTAGTTGCAGGTGTAACAGGACGTCTTTCAACACCCTGCACAATGTTCCACAGTCCTTTTGCAACCAATACATGTCGCATCATATAAGCCCATAATGGGTAGTTGGTACCATCGAACTTATCCTCAACAGCCAACATAGGGAATACATCACTGCTTTCAGCCATGGTCGGTGACTAAAATACCTTGATGCAGAAAATTGACTGTATCTCAAAAAGTTGAACGGAACTGCCCAGACGAGTTCTGCTTGACCTGTAGCAGACTTCGAGATGCTTATAGTGGCGAACAGAAACAGGTATATACCTTTGGCACAAAAAGACAAAATAGCCTATACAAGCGCTGTGATAGTGTGTTCGGAGGCGGAAACGAGCTCAGATCGCAATTTCAGCACCACATAGCGAAGCTGTTTTGATCTCGGAAATAGCCTGAGTATGCTCACCAAAATTAGTAAGATTTTGAGACTGCAAACGGAGGAGTGTCGACGGCATCCTAGATGAAGCGACGACCTGCTCTGATACCAATTGTTGGAGTTAGACGTCTGCGGAAGCACGCGAACATCACAAGGAAGAAGAAGAAGCTTGGAGCACAACACACAAGACTGAATGTATTACTAGAGAATGTACAAAGATAAGTAGCCCAATAGGGCAATAGGCGTATATACAAGCCGGGGGAAAAAAACCTCCTAAAGAGAGAAAAAAGTGCCCCGGCGGTCCTAGTGTGTTCACACACATCACTACCTAAATATATCAACAAAGATGCCCTTAAGTTGAAACAAATAGATAAGTATAAATGGACTTTGTTGACTTCTAGTATGAGGGCATGCTTGTACACCTTTATTCCATCAATCCCTAAAGGTAAACCTAATCTAGTTGCATTTGAATGTGTGGCATCTTGTCTAACTCTAAAGCTATTTCTCACCAATCCACATGATCAATCAATAGATTTTATAATCAATGATCAATCACCACCATCATGATCAACAAAAAATCACTATCATGATCAATGATTAATCATCACTATTACCATGAATAACAAGTGAAAAGATGAAGCAAATTCTATAATCAATGATGAGTGATGGAGGATGAGATTATCATTTATCTATGTTCAATGATCCCTTTCTCCAAGAGAAAAGTCATGTTCAGTTAGACAATCCAATGAAAAATAGTTGATTGTTGAAATGGTCCTATCTCCCTCATTTCATTACAAGATTACATGTCGATGGGTTAAAATCTAGTTAAAAAAAAAGAAACAAAAGTTCTACATAGGTAAGAATTCCAAAACCCATATGATATAATACTTTTCAAAACCCAAAACAGAATCCATATGGTATAAGGACAAGAGTTTCACACAAAATAGATCTCAAAGTCCAGAAAATGCCACAAAAACTTAACGTCAAGGTAGATAACACCTACCAAATCAAGAATAAAACATCGTAAGCCATGAAAATGCAGAAATCACACAAGAAGAAGGATAGAAAGTTTGTGCATGAAAGTTGCAAGAAGAAAAGATCTCCTACTCACACTAGCAGAAAGTATATAGAGTGAGAAGCTTGAACTTTTTATAATGTCCCCCTCATGTATCACTTTACATAAGTCTAAAAAATGACCAAAAATATCAAATGATGCTTGCGTTTAGCTCTTTTATTGCAAGCTCTCTCAAAAGGACTCTTCCTATCTCTACTAAGAGTATATCGAAAAGACTTGTGGATCACTCTTCGATTGTCATTTTGTGTGCATCTGATCGAGGAGCGATCCAACATTCATATCTTCACTATGCATATGAGCTCGAGCTCTCTCTTTCTCAATCTCTCTCTTTTGTACTCTCTCTCTCTCTCTCTCTCTTTCTTTCTCTCACTGTTTGTCTCTTTCTCTCTCTCTCTCTCTCCCCCCTTCTCTATCCCTCTCTCTCTCTCTCTCTCTCCCTTTCTCTCTCTTTATGCAGGTTATTCAAGAAGTTCAATGAGCATAATATATGGCTAATTATCGTAAATACAATTTTCATAGTTTGTATATCATTCGAATTTTTTTGTTTTCATTAATTAGTGTACTCACACTTACACATTCACATGCACATATACAACATATAAATGCACATGCATACACATACACATACATATACACATACACATACACATGCATACACATACATATATACACACATACACACACATACACACACATACACATACATATACACATACACATACACATGCATGTTGCTTCCTCAAGTATGCAACACGTGCTTCATTACGCATGGCACACAAAGAGGCAAGAGTGTCCCATGCCTGTGTCGATGTAGAACATGACCGAATGTGTGGAACTATATGACGTGTCACTGAAAACGCAATCAAAGCATGAGCTTGAGCATCTTTTCCATTCCCTCTAAGCTTATCCTGTGTAGGTGGAGAAGGAGAAACCACTGTACTCGAAGAAGAAGCTCCATCTGTGACAGTAAAATGTGAAGTAGAAGCACGTGCTGGTCTTCGGTCTACATCTGTCACTATGTTCTAAAGTTATTTTGCAACAAGAATATGCTTCATCATGTAAGACCACATCGGATAGTTGGTCCCATCAAGCTTATCTTTAGCTTGAAGCATGCCAAACAATTCATTGCTGCCCGCCATTTCACTGAGGAACAAGAATGTGATAAAATCTTCACTTCGATGAAAGCTGAAATGAGTGCTGAAATTTCAGCTCACAAACCCTCACTCTGATGGCAATTATAACTGCATGAATGACTTTGAAATGGGGGTAAAACCCTAACGCACCTAGTGGAAATGTTTTCGGGCTGCTGAAATTCACACTTCTATGCTCCAAAGTCGATTTGCACTGTTAAAGTGTGTGCGCACCGCGACGTGAAAAACCAAAACTTGAGAAGAAGCTGAACATGCTCTGATACCACTGTTGGGTGTGTGTAGAAGTGCGAGAGACACACAAGAAGCACACACAACGAGCACAAATGGAGCAAGACACACAGAGAAAACGATGGCTGGAATAGCTCTCTCTATTGATCTATGAACTGAATTGAAGTGAGAGCTGAATAATATCCCTAAGTACAAAGTACCACCACATATGAGAGTATCAAGTATGTGGTAACATGGGAAAAAAACCTCTAGCCAATAGTAGACTAAAAAGTGACCATGTATAGGGAAAAGGTTCACATCAAAGCTACTCGAGGAACACATAAGTGTAATATCTTACCCGCCACTTTTTCATGATCACTTTTATAGTGAGTGAGTAAACGTTTGAATTCAAATTCAAACTTTTGGCTCTACCTTTTTTGATGACTCTCTTTTGGTAGGTGTTTACAAATATTCCAAGTCGAATCTGACTTTTACAAAGAGGTAAAATGGTAATTAACCACTAGCAATGGTTCCTATGCTTCTCCATATGTGTATGGACTTCAATGTTTCCATCAAGCCAAATGTGTAGGCTTGTGAATTACACCAACAGCTCCCCCTTAAGCCCAACATTTTGGCTTGGTCTTCATCTTCAATCTTCATGTATATCCTGCAATCCAATCAATGCTTTGAACCTCGAAAGTTTGATTCCATCCAAAGCTTTAGTCAACAAATCTGCACATTGCATGTTGGTTGATACATAGGTTAGTTGAATGTCCTTGTTTAATAACTTCTCTCTCACATAATGGTTATGTACCTCTATATGTTTGGTTCTAGCATGATAGATAGGATTAGCTGCAAGGTGAAGTGAGCTTGTATTATCTCCAAGGATTATTGGTGACCTAGTATACAAACCCAGTTCTGTATAGAATAGCTTGAACCATATGGATTCTTGTGTGGCATTAGCAAGTCCTCTATACTCTGCTTCTGTAGAAGAGAAAGCAAAAGTAGGTTGCTTCTTTGAAGACCATGAGATTGGTTTATCACCTGCAAATGAAATGTATCTTGAAGTGCTCCTCCTATCATCCTTGCATCCTGCCCAATCTGCATCTAAATAGATCTTGATATCAATGTCTGAAGTGTAAGGAAAATACAAACCATGATTTGATGTACCCTTGAGGTACTTTAATATTCTCTTAGCAGCTTCTAAGTGAGGTATCCTTGGCTTGTGCATAAACTGACTTAGCACACTAACTCCATATGCAATGTCTATCCTTGTTAAGGTAGCATAGTTCAAGCTAGCAACCATGCCTTGATAACGTGTAATGTCTTTAATTTCATCACCTTCATGGGTACTTAGTTTTAGGTTTACCTCCATTGGAGTACTTGCAACTTTGCCATCCTGCAAGTGAAACTTCTTCAACATATCCTGTATATACTTTTTCTGCGTAATGTATGTTCCAAAGTTAGTATAGACTAACTGAAGTCCAAGAAAATACTTTAGTAGACGAAGATCATTGATCTTGAGCTCGTTCATCATATGGCTCTTGATTTTCCTGATTCCATTCACATCATCACCTATAAGAATGATGTCATGAACATAAACACATAGGTATATTACCTCTGAATTACTTCTCTTGATGAATAGAGAAGTGTCTGCCTTACTCATGACAAAACCTTGGTCTTGAAGATAGGTGGTCAACCTATGATTCCATGCCCTAGGTGCCTGCTTTAATCCATATAAAGCTTTATTCAATTTACACACCTATGATACCTTGTTAGGATCCTCATAGCCAGGAGGTTGTGACATATATACCTCCTCTAAAATCCATCCATTCAAGAAAGCATTTTTAACATCCAATTGATACATGTTCCAATTTTTTAATGCAACTATACTCACCAATACTCTAATGGTTGGCATCTTGGCCACAAGAGAGAATGTCTCTTCATAGTCAATGCCTTGGGTTTGTGCAAAACCCTTGGCTACCAATCTGGCTTTGTACCTATTAATTGACCCATCAGAATTTCTTTTAAGTTTATAGATCCATCTGGATCCTATTACCTTCATGGATTCCTTCTTTTGTACTAGCTCCCAAGTGTCACTTTCCTTGAGTGCTTCAATCTCTTCATCCATAGCTTCTTTCCATCCTGATTTGTTTATGGCTTCTTCATATGATCCTGGTTCTTCAATTGACAAATATTTGGCAAGATAAACTGAGTGTTTAGTAACAAGAGATGTATCATACCCATATCTGATAGGTTTTTTGCTCTCTCTTTATGATCTTCTGATTGATTGATTTGAAGATTCAGGTATATCTTCAAGCTTCTTCATTTTGAATTTGCCCTTGGACTTCCATGCCTTGAACTCTTCAAGGTTGATAACATCTTCATCATCTGAAGTTGAGTCTTCATTCTGAGTAGGTTCCTCTTTAACAAGACTTGGAAACTCCTCTTCCAAATCATAGGGTAATTTGAACTTCCTGCATTCATTCTCATACCAAGAATCATTTTCATCAAAGGAAACATCTCTACTAACCAGGAATCCTTTATTAGAAGGATTATAAAACCTGTACCCTTTTTTATTTAAATCATATCCAATAAAGATGCACTTCTCAGCCTTTGGTTCTAGCTTACCTCTTATCTAAGAAGGAATGTGTACATATGCTATAAATCCAAATATCCTACAATGGTCTAGTGAGGGTCTCTTACCATGCCATGCTTCATAGGGTGTCATCCCATCAAGGGACTTAGATGGTAACCTGTTTATGAGATAAGTGGTAGTGGAAACACTTTCTACCCATAAATAGTAAGGTAACCTTTTTTCATTCAACATAGACCTAGTTGTCTCAACAATCAACCTATTTCTTCTCTCAGCTACCCCATTCTATTGAGGAGTATACGTTGTGGTGGTTTCTCTTTTGATGCCTCTGTCCTGCAAGAAGTCTTCAAACTCATTGGAGAAGTACTCTCCTTCTCCATCTGACCTTAGTCTCTTCAAGTTCTTTCCTGTCTGATTTTCAACTAGTGCAAGATATTTTTTAAAGCAATTAAATACTTCATCCTTGTGCTTCATGAAGTACAATACAGTCCACCTGCTATAATCATCAATAAAAGATACATAGTACCTTGATCCTGAGATTGAGGGATCTTTTCTTGGTCCCCATGCATCTCTCTGTACAAGTTCTAGGTAGTCCTCATGCATGTAGCCTTTCCTTGAGAAGGGTAACCTGTGAGACTTCCCAAATTGACAAGCACTACATTTTTATATCATGTGTTGTTTGGAAACATATTGATCCCTACATATTTGCTTCAAAGTTCTTTCTCGTACATGCCCTAATCTTTTGTGCCAAATCTCAAGCTCTGAAAGTGTTTGATCTTTATAACTATATAGTGCAATATTCTTTGTGTCTTCTAGCTCAAAAGTGAAAAGTCTACCTGATTTTTCTCCTTTAGCAATCCTTTCAAACCCCTGCTTAGGATCCTCCACAAATGCTCCAAATTGGTTGAATCTAACCTGCAAATCTTTCTCCACAATCTATCCAACACTCATCAGATTTTTGGTAATGGTTGGTACATAAAGTACCCTACTCAACAAGTTCTGATTTCCATCACAAGTCTTAACATTTCCAACCTTAACTACTGAGTGCTTGGTGTCATCACTATTTGTACTTGATGCTTACCTTTTGATTCCTCAAGATCAGAAAGTAGTCCTACATTGCCAGCCACATGATTTGAGCATCCTGAGTCAATGTAGAAAAGGTGGTCATCATTTGTACCTGGTTTTGAAGTCATGTTCATGATTAAAAGAGAATCATCTTGCTCTTCTTTATAGTTGTTGTAATCCTTCATGGATTTGAATCCTCCTTCGTAATTGCCATTGTAGTTGCTGTTGTAATTGTTGTTGTAGTTGTTGTTGTAGCCTTGGTCATGGTTGAATCTACCTCTTGACTATGAGTATCCACCTCTTTGGTATCCTCTTCCTCTCTAATTTTTGTAGTTCCGGAAACACTCATCTGTAGTATGATTTGATAAACCACAAATATTGCATGGTGAGGAGTTATAGGATCTCCCCCTACCTTGCTTACCTCCTCTGCCCCTTCCTCTTGATGATCTACCTCTCCATACATAGTTAGCTTGGGAAGTAGAGCCTTCATGCTCTCCTTTCTTATTCTTGCCTTTATCTTTAGCTTTACCTTTATCAGTGTATAGGGCAGAAGAGCTATTACCTTTGGATGTATCTCCATTCTTGTTGAGCTTGGCTTCATGAGTAAATAATTGCCCCATGAGAGTGGTAAGGTCTGGAATCTGCATGTCTATGTAAAGGTCCATGGCAGTGGTGAAGCTTTCCCATTTGTCATCAACTTTGATCCCATTGATCACTTGCCTTACAATCTGCTCTTCTTCAATCTCTTCTCCTTTGATTGCTAACTCATATGCTACATCTTTAATCTTGGTCACAAACTCTGAAATAGCTTGCTTATGTTGTTTCCTTAATGTGGTAAATTCAATCCACAACTGATTTTTCCTATCTCTTGTGTTGGAAGAAAAATAAGATGAGGTTAATAGGGAATCCCACAGTTGTTCTCAAAGCAAGACTTAGGAACGGCACACATAATATCGATCACGGTGAGAAAAACACCCACAAATGGAGGAGATACACACATAGCCGATGACCCATGCAAGGAGCATGGATCCTCTTCCTTCCCCTCCTCTTGGATGAAGCATATGAGGATGCTCCTTTTTATCTATAGTCCTAAGCAATTACTGAGCACTCTCATGTGGGATTAGTGCATGCCATGTGAGTTGTTGTGGAGAAAGAAGAAGTCAACTGACACTCAATTACGAAGAGGTAAAGAGATTAGTCAAACTTGAAGTTTTTCTTGAACTTGGGAGGAGAAGAACCATGAATATTGATCATGATTGAGGGAAACAAATGTATATACATGTACTATGGGTTCTGGATATGCAATGAGGGTCATTGGAGCATGTGAAATACCTCTAAAGGACCCATTTTTCAAGCTATCAACGTACCCTTCTCATGAAGAAATTGATCTTCACATTCATACCTTGACATATCCATCTTCTCGGACCCATAGTTGGATGCTTTAGCCTCCGATTGAAGGGATTGTTTTCATCCTAAGAAGCTATACTATAATCTTCATTGAACATAAAAAAATACTTGATTTGAAGAAGTTTTGATGGATCGAAATCGCTTTAGAGCGCTTGAGCAGATACCACGTGAGCACTCTCAAGCCTAGCTTTTGATCATTTGGCATTGGAATTGACTCTTATCACTTGATGTGGAAGCATAGCTTTCATTTGCAAGTGTTGGACTACTTTTGACTAACGAGGATTGGCAAGGAGCAAAGTGCATCAATTTTGCTCAATTATCATGTTTTGGGCTATTGTCACACACTTCTGGCATCATTTTTGTTGGTTTTTGGTGTTCATACCCCTCTTGAACCAATCATAGATTTCAAATTTTTGTTTAGGCCCGACAAGGATTGCAAATTAGAGACTCGACGCTTCTAAGATTGCTTCAATTTTGCCTTGAAAGGCTGCATTTGTATCATGAAAATGCTCTAGTGCTATTTTTTCTCTCTTTCTTGTTATCATTAGTGTCCATATGAAAGGCCAAATGGCTACCAAACACTTTTTTATATGTTCTTTAATAAAACATTTTGTGGCCTGGTCAGACAGAAACTGCAAGTTCAATCGCATTTGTAACATTTGAGAAGTCTCTGTTCGTGCTCCCTGTGTACTCTGTTTTTATACATATTCTATAGCCTATGTGCAGAGTACCATGTGCAATGCATGGAGATCGGTTTCCTACCCTGAGGATATCATCTTGGAGCTCTCAAGAAGGAGAGCACACTGTGGTGCATCACCATCAAAATACTTCACTGGTATGAGAGCATTTCGATGCAAAATGTTTGCTCCCTTTGTGTGGGTGAAGTAAGCACCCGCCCACCCACCCAAGTTTTTCTCACTTATGGCTAAAGCGGCGACCAAGGCATAGACCTTGGCATAACTTTTCATCCAAGTCACCGAACTCACCATTGGTGTCATTGGCTGCATGTGCAAGAGGAGCTTAATGATCAAGGAAGGTAGAGGTTCTCGATACTTCGCGAGAGGTCATCCATCCCAGTATTGTTCCCCCTGAAGCTCACTTAAACATGGCAATCTCTTGCCGCTAAGCCCTACTCTTGTGGTGTCTGAAGAAGGGGAAAGACTAAGGTTAATAGTATCTTGACCATGTTTTGGTCCCTCAAAGCTTCATTCTTTACTTTCAAAGCTTGTTTCTAAAGCAATTTTAGGGTGTTTTTTGGAGCTATTTTGGATTACTTTCATGCATAGTTCCCTTCACATAGGCCCAAGAACATCAAGAAGAGTGTTTTTCTACTTCTCCAACAATAAATACTCACGTTTTGGGGTTGTGTTCTCAGCCACACTAAAGGTTTCTCAAAAGGTTTTCAATTGTGGTGGGAGCAGCCACTACAAATTTATGCAAGTTTTAGAGCTTAAACAACAAAGTTGACATACATTATTTGGGTTGTGCATTCAGCCTTTCAGAGTCATTGTACTGCATATATTGAGCACATACACATTATATATGCTTCTTTGGATACTAGTTATGTACGTCCATGTGGTCATTGCTATAGCAGTTATATTCTTTTTTCATAAAGCCTTTTACATTTGATAAAGAGGGTTGTGGTGAGGTTTTCCTAACTAGGAGACACACAGATGTCAGGGTCTCTTCGGTGATGTAGGTGGAAGACTTCTCCACCCTCGCCATAGGAGATGTATGATAGTTGTTTATAGGTGATCAATAAGCCTAGTTGGCTCTTTTTGGTAATTGATTATATGTAGTGGAGTCAATGATTCACTATGCAAGTAAACATGTCAGTACTTGCAGTCTTATGATATGTTGACACTCGTTATATGATCATTTTGGAGAGGATACTCTAGCAAAAGTTTTCCAAATTTTTGTTTTTTCCAACTATAGAATGGTCAATTTACTCCTTGATACACTTATTGGTGTGAGCACCTTTATTCTCACCTACTCCTTTTGGTTGGTCATTAATATTCATTAATTCATTTTTCGGGCATATACAAGCCATAGGTTGTTCTTTCTGTGATACAAATAAAGGATAAAGTGAGCCAACTTTGCTTCCTTTTGCAATAACCATATTGCCCTTTGATATGCAAAAGGACAGAGCATAGAAGACTACCTTTTAGCCAAGGCCATCAAGTTGAACGAATGACATCAAATTGTGTGATAAATGAGGTACATGGCATACATTATGCTTACTAAAATTTGAACCATCAATGAACTGGACAATCACATCTCCGATCCCGACAATGTCCAACTGGTAAGAGTCACCAAGTCTCATAGTACCAAGAGACTTTGCTGCATAATTAGAGAACCATTCTCTATGTCGTCTCACGTGGAAAGAAGCACCAAAATCTGTAGCCACGTGTGGGAAAGAGAATGAGCCCTAAGAACCTCAATTGGCATAGTGCTATCAAGTGTGAACACATCAGCATCATCACAAATAGCATTAATTTCTTCAATCTTCACCCTCAAGGTAGATGGTGCAAGTAGTTATTTAACATACCCACCAACATTTTGTCCTTTACCTTTAGCATTCTTTAATGCATAAGTGTCTTTCTTCATGTGTCCTTTCTTATGAAAATAATGTCATTTGATATCCCTCTTCCTTGATTTACTTCTAAACTTATTCCCTTGACAATTTTTTCCTTATTCTTGCTCTCGCCACATTGTTGATTCTTTCCTTGGTAAGAATCATGAACATTATATGCATCTCCACTCTGAGTGCCGACCATAGATTTTCTACAAATCTCCTCACTCAAGAGTGCTCCACATATATCATCACATATCAGTTTACTACCACGTGTACTATTGCTAATTGCAGTGCAAAACCTATCCGATGATGATAGCAAGGTGCATAGCAATAAGATTGCTTTCATTTCATTATCCTTATCCATTTTGTGAGCTTGTATTTAGGAGAATATAGCATCAAAATCACTTAGATGAGCAGCAACACTATCTGTGTCCTTCATGCGAAGGTCAAATAATTTTCTCATTAGATACACTTTATTTGATGTTGTCTCTTTTTCACATGTATTGCATAACTTCTTCCAAAGCTCCTCTACATTTTCATAGTCTAATATAGTAAAGTAAACATTATCTGCCAAGCACAATTGAATGGTAGCACGTTATCGATCAAGTGCAATCAAGTGACAAGTGCTATATCAAAAGACCGAGTTTATTTTTGCTTTTGGCATTATTTCCACTACTTTTAGAAATCAGAAACTCTGACACAAGGTGTTGGATCATTCGATGACCTTTTCTGGCATTGAAAATAATTTAGTTAGCTTCTTCATGAACCTAGTGCTTCATTGGTGGTTCTTCATGGTACCAATTGAAAAGGAAATAATGTTTTCCTCTATGGGATAGGAAAATGAGCCATTTTTTCAACATTTTATGCATTTCCTCTCAAATAAAAAAGCGAACATGTCTTTGTTCTTGTTTTCTATGACTCTTTGTTATACACAATATTAGTCCAAAGAAAAATCATGTTATGAAGATATCTTCCTTTATGTTTAGATCATATAGTATATGCACGATTCAAAAGATGGAGAAACCACAACATGGAACCATAGGGTTTTTAAAAACACATGAAAAGGATAAGATGGGGCACCATGTGGAGGAAGAGTCTCCAAAATGCTATCTAAGTGAAGGAACTACCAATGAGCTACACAAAAGTGTTTATAAACACTTCAATGGTAGAGATTTTTCATCAACACCATGAAAAGGTGGGAGGGATGGTGGAAAAAGAGAGATAGAAAGAGGCTAAGGATACGGAAAAAATGGGCAAGAAGCGCTAATGAGTGCTCATTAGTACCAAAATGGTGGCCAAGCTCCACCTTATTGTTGAAGAATCACCATGATGGAAGAAATGTTGCCAAGACCTCCACCACTTTCTCAAAAAGCACCATAGATACCTTCGCAAAGAACACCAAGACATCCACCTAGTGCTTTGATACCATGTAGGTAGTACATGCATGAAAAGAATATGAAAAGAAGAGTCTACTCACAAAATGAAAGAGTGTGAGAGACTCCAAGTGAGTAGACCAAGAAATGAGTAAATTCACATGGATTAGAAATGAGATTGCCAAGAGTACGGAGTAGTCTCTACAAACTTATAACTAAGTATAAAGCGGGGGAGATGCCCTCTGTATATAAAGTCGGAGGAGGCTCTTCAAATTACATCCTATGTGGGATAATTCACCATGATGTAGAATGAATACATTGATAGAAGCAAATGGCAATGTACCCAAATACAATGAGATAAAATTTAAAATATGAAATTGAGGGTCTCTTGGGTACTAAATGGAGATGCATTCATGTGGATACCTTAGGAAATGATTTAGAAGAAATTATATTGTGAACAATATTGAGATGAGGGTCACATGCTGACTCCTCTACAAGGTCTAGGCATAAGGATTTCGAGGATTTTGTTCCATCATATTCACTATTCTAGATACCCAACGCATGCTCCCATATTCCATGGAATCATATGTTTGGAGCCAAATTCTAAATCAATTATGGATCCTATAATTGGTTTCCTATTGATGGTTAGATGAATAAGGGAACCATGTAGAGTATTCTAGATGATTATTAGGCAAGGATATAGAATTGGTTGATAGGTGACTCGCAAGCACATCATCCCATTTTCTCACTATATATATCACTCACATCCCGTAACATTGTGATATATACATAAACGTGATGGTTGTACCGTAAGTCGTCATGGTTGTCAAACCAAAGATTAATCCCCCTATTTCTTTGGTAGTTTGCACATTCACCAACCTCAATTTCTAAAGTAATATAACTATAAATAATAATAATAATAATAATAATAGTAGTAGTAATAATAATAATAATAATAATAATAATAATAATAACGTATCAATAGGTGAATCAGGAGGGAGAGAGAAACAATGCCCAAAACAATCCTTGCTGACAATCAATTGAGACATTACTGAAAACTATACATAATAATGAACGCGATTAATCATAAAAATAATACAAACATACATTGCTTTTTGTCTCAATGGATTGAAAGAATATTCAAAGCTATACATAACAATGAGAGAGTTTAATAATGATAAAACGAGTAAACATTCTTTTCTGTATTTCCGGGCCTTGACTTGTAATGAAATATTTCACGGAGAATAATTTAAAGAAGAGTGAAACAGAGATGGCCCTTGTATAAGCCGATCTTTAAGACTGGTCTTCATGCACATATAGGCTTGCGAAATCACAAACAATCCCGCCCAAACTATATAGATATGCGAGAAAGCAACTACGCACGAAACATTACAGGTATGGTCCTGTCTCTGATCTAGATTCAGCCTTCCATGGCTTGATAGATTGAACGAATCTGATTGCATCCAGATCCGGCTCAGACCACTCGACTCCATGAATGAAGCAAGCAAGAATCGCTCTCATCTCAAGTTGTAATGGAGGAATGATGCAGTCCTCATCTGAAGTTGTAATGGAGGAATGATGCAGTCTTCATCGGGCAAAATTGGAAGAGCAGTACATCTTCAAAACATCCAGCTGCAAAGCGCAGTTCCCCGTAGATCGAGTATGTGCTCCCCTTTGGACGTTGCCGACAAGGCCCTGATTAGTGACTCTCGTCTGGTTGTGTGACCTTTCCAGAGGATACAACCATTTACATCTCATGTAGGAGAGACTTCTCCAAAGAGAAACGTACATTTTATTGTTTTTCAGCAACAGCTTTGCTTCTTCAGCAAGGATTCTCAGAGCTTGAGAGAGTTTCTCGCCGAGCCCACGAATATCACAGCTAAACATGCTGTTAAATCGATATAAGATTTTGTCGGCTGAGCTATTTCGAATTGGCTCCGAGAATCGATGTCTACTATAAGCCTATCAGCATGGCTTGTTCCTCTTTCACAAATGACGTCGATGTATTCATATTCTCCTGCAACCGTTTTGTAGTTAGGGTAGGGTAGCCTGACACCCTTGGATTACAAGCGCAACAGCTTGACGCGAGTACAAGAATGGGAGCACGTTATCGGTAAATGCACGGATATCAGGCCATGAAAAGAGTTAGGAAAATTACCTGCCGGAACTTTGTCGAACTTGGGCCACTTCGAATGACGCACTTCAGCATCGAATTTCAAGAGTTGGGCCGACTGTTGATAACCTAATTTCCGCTTAATCTTTTCTGCCATCGCTCATAATCAGAATGCGTCCATTCATATCGGATGTCTGGAATTATAGTCTCGCACCTATGCACAACCACACGTAAATGAAGACTCCACAGCATATGCAACGGTTCCTCCCGTTCCCAAAAAACCTTGTATTATAGACGGACATTGACACAGGAAAACATACGCGGATGCGCACAGAAACATTCTGCAGGAAATACAGTAGTAGCGATCAAGCTGCTCACCTATCCAACCAGAGTCGAAACGCTGCTGAAAAGTTGGGCGAAGAACTCGTGTTTGGCAAGACGGGCTGTTCGTTTTATGTACAAAAAGCTTTCTCTCTCTCTTTCTCTCTCTCATGGGCGATGGATAAATGAAGCTCACGGAAGCGGTCTGTGTCTCTTTGCTTCACTTCGCACTGCACGATATTATTATCTTTATTAGGGTCCGCGGACAGCATTCCAGACGATGTTAGAATTCAGACTTCAAAGTTAAGCCGTTCATACGGGAGAATGCAACATTACATACATAATTTTTGTACCTGCACATTCGTGTGAATAATTAGGACAATGGAGTTTTCATATTTTACAGTGGGTTCACACTGTCCGGCGACGCAATGAGCGCTTCCATATGACACAATTCTTTTAAAAAAAGAAAAGAATTATGAGTCCATCATTTCTTGAGCTGAGCTTTCTCCCCCGAAACAAATATGTACCACTCTGACAATAGCTTTTGATTGGTTCTTTGAGTTGTTCAACCAATAAAATAACGTAAAAGTTTTGATATACAGAGCCTACCGTCGTTCTATGTAAACTGAACCTGATGGCACATGGTATGAAACAACATACTTGTGTTGCCCTACATGAACCCACGTTTATATTTTCTATTTTTTAGTGAAATTGAAAAATCTAAATTTATTAAATGATTATACATCGTTACTTTTCAACTCAATAAATTATAACCCTTATAAGCAAAATGTAATGAGCATCGTTATTGGGGTTGAAAACTCTAAGCCATCCTCCTTTGACAAGACACAAGATGGAAGAAGATAGTGTAGAGATTCCAAGAGTCAAAATCTACGTGGTATGTGAGAATCTATTGGAATAACAATTTCTCCTAGGAAAATCTACGTGCTATGTGAGAATTTATTGCAATAACTCTACAACCTCGTTAACTACATTGAGGTAATCAAATTCACCCAACTGTCTCTTTGATTGGCTCACATAAAAGATTAGATGAATGTGACTATCTTCTTAGAGTCGGTGATGATAAGCCATCTTTTCCATTGTATTAAGTATTGGGAACGGACCACAACAGCCAAGAAAAAAATGTGTGCATGGTTTCATCCTCATTTTCTCATACCTAGATGGATCTCTAAGATAGACTTCCTCTCCTATCTCAAACTTAATTTCTCTCTTTTGATTGGTTATCATAGGCTCTATCTCGATCACGAGCTCTCCTAATAAAGTTTTTTTGTAATTCTAAGAATATCAATCATTTTTTCCAAGAAATCATCTGCATCTTGGGCACTCTCACATTGTAAGCATATTGCATAAGATGCCCTTTAGTTGACACCCATACATAAGTATAAATGGACTTTGTCGACTTCTAGTATGAGGGCATGCTTATACACCTTTATTCCATTAGTCCCTAAAGATAAACCTAATCTAGTTGCATTTGAATGTCATAGATGGCATCTTGTCTAACTTCAAAGCTATTTCTCACCAATCCACATGTTCAATCAATAGATTTCATAATCAATGATCAAACACCACTATCATGATCAACAAACAATGACTATCATGATCAATGATTAATCATCAATATTACCATGAATAACGAGTGAAAAGATGAAGCAAAATCTATAATCAATGATGAGTGATGGAGGATGAGAGAATCATTTATCTATGTTCAATGATCCACTTCTCCAAGAGAAAATTCATGCTCAGTTAGACAATCCAATGAAAATAGTCGATTGTTAAAATGATCCTATCTCCTTGATTTCAGTACAAGATTACATGTCGATGGATTAAAATCAAGTTAAAAAAAAAAGAAACAAAAGTTCTACATAGGTAAGAATTCCAAAAACCATACGATATAATACTTTTGAAAACCCAAAATAGAATCCATCTGGTATAAGGACAAGAGTTTCACATAGAATAGATCTCAAAGTCCAAAAAATGGTAACACCTATGAAACCAAGAATCAAACATTGTAAGCCATGAAAAATGCAGAAATCACACAAGAAGAAGGCTACAAAGTTTGTGCATGAAAGTTGCAAGAAGAAAAGATCTCGTACTCACACTAGCAAAAAATATATAGAGTGAGAAGCTTGACCTTTTTATAGTGTCCCCCTCATGTATGACTTTACTTAAGTCTAAAAAATGACCAAAAATATCAAATGATGCTTGAATTTAGCTCTTCTATTGCAAGATCTCTCAAAACCACTCTTCTATCCCTACAAAGAGTATATCCAAAAGAATCGTGGATCACTATTTGATTGTCATTTTGTGTGCATCTGATCGAAAAGCGATCCAACATTCATATCTGCACTATGCATATGAGCTCATGCTCTCTCTTTCTCAATCTCTCTCTTTTCTACTCTCTCTCTCTCTTTCTTTCTCTCTCTTTCTCTTTCTCTCTCTCTCTCTCCCCTTATCTATCCATCTCTCTCTCTCTCTTTCTCTCTCTCTCTCTCTATTTATGCAGGTTATTCAAGAAGTTCAATGAGCATAATATATGGCTAATTATTGTTAGTACAAATTTCATAGTCTGTATATCATTCAAACTGTTTTGTTAAATATAAACTATAATAAAAGTCACTAGTATAGTTTTTACATTAATTAGTATCATAAATACAATTAGAAACATAAGTGAAATGTGAATCAATGTAAATTATACATTGAATGTAAAATGTCAATAATTTGAAACCCCTCCTTGATCATGATCATCCACATCATCATGATCATCATGATCATCTGCATCATCATGATCATCTCAAGGGGCATCATGGGTAGAGGGGTCATGAATCTCTGACAATCAATATCATCGCTCCTTTGTTTATCTCTCAACCTCATCCATATTTGCCTCTCAATAATACTCCTATATATAGCAAACATAACTAAATAAAACATATAAAACATCAATAAAAATAAAATAAATAATATGAAATTTAATAATACTCAAAAAGCATCTGGACGATCTTGCATGTACTCACTCAGATGTTGATATCCACAATGTGTTGCGAATTTCATTTTATTTTTCGTAGGATATCGACCATTATAGTTTTGAAACATTGAACAAATTAAAAAGATTAATGCTTAGTGACCTTAATGAACTATCGTCTTTGACCTGACTGAACTCTCTTCTTTGTAATAGCTTGTGTTTATTTAATGAAACAAAAGTACATAGATTAGATGTAAAATAGTTATAAATCATATGAAAATTATAGCTCATAGTAATATAGACTATTTTGTATACCGCACACTAAGGAGATGGTTCCGAAAGATATACTTGTCCTCAAAAATATTGCCACACCTCAGGTGGAATGTTAGATTTTCTCTTATTGATTCCTATGATACAATATCTCCTGTTATTTTAATCTCAAATAAAAGAAAAATGGTCACTATATAAAAAAATTTAAATCTATAAACATGCATACACACATAAACACACGCATACACTTAGACATATATACATACACTTACCACATACATACATGCATATACACATACCCATACATACACATAACACACACATACACATACACATATACATACACAAACATAGATAATAAATACATACACATCTAAACATGCATACACATACATGCACTTAAACATACATACATACACTTACACATACATAGACTTACACATACATACATACACTTACACTTACATACACTTACACATACATACCTACATATACAGGTACAAATACATAAACATACACATCCACACACATACACATACACATACACACACATATAGATACATACCCATACATAATAAATGCATGCACATTTATAAACATACACACACACATACTTGCATACATACATATACATATACATGCATACACATACACATATACATAATAAGTACACACACATTTATAAACATGCATACATACATACACACATATATTAACTTGTACATGCATACACATGCACACCCATACATAATTAGTACATATACATTTATAAACATGCATACACACATACAAACATGCATATACAAACATACACATATACATACATACACATACATATATCTACACATACATCTACACATACATACACATACACATACAAACATACATAGTAAATACATGCAGACATACATATATACACATAAATACAGAATAAATACATGCACACATACACATACACACATTCACATACATA
>CM035406.1:167103419-167113419 GCA_020310875.1 Ceratopteris richardii
TCAAAAACTCATCCAAGAAACTCACATGCAACTATTATGGAAAATCTGGGCATATTGATAAGTTTTTCTATAAGAAGAAGAACAATTCTAAAGCCTCTACTTCCAAGAATCAAGCTAAGTCCTCTTAAGATAGGTCTCACTATTCAAATGAATATCTCTTTATCTCAACATATCCCAATGCCCTAATCACATCCATCTAATCTCAATAGTGAATATTTGAAAGTAGTGCAACCTCTTACATGTGCAAAGAACTTGACTCATTTCAAGAGTTAGAAGACTACACAGGCGAACTGTACTTGGGAAATAACAATAGTCTTCCAATTGAAGGTAAATGAAAAGTAAAAAATTACAAATCATTGAGGAGAATGCAAAGACTGAACAAACATACTTCCCTTACCAAACTTGTGTATAAAACTCCTCTCCATCAAGGAAATCACCAATCATTACAAACAAGTTTTCTTTGACAAAACATGATCAATGAAGCATTGAAAATGCTAATATGTACAGGGAGATTGTGACAAGTTTGATGTATCTCACAATTACAAGGCCTCATCTAAGGTACTTCATTGGACTTGAAAGTCAATTTATGTAGGTTCCCTATAAACCAAATTTAGATTTTTTGAGATGCACTCTATGTTATGTGAGTGCTACTTTGGATTATGCATTATTTCATGAAGATGGTGTAGAATTGTAGGTCCATGGATATATCAATGTAAATTGGGTTTTTGGCATTCTAGAGAGAAGATCTACTAGTGGCTTTCTATTCTTGCTTTGGAGTGCAACTATTACATTAAGCAGTAAGAAGAAACCCATTCTTGCTTTCTTTGAGTATAGACGTGTTGCAATGCCATCATGTGAAGCATGATGGCTAGAGATGCTACTTGTAGATTTAGGTGTGGAAATACAAAAGCATATCATCATCTATAGTGATAATCTTAGTAGCATAGAGTTAGCACAAAACCCTATTTTTAATGGTAGAACAAAGCATATCGACATACATTATCAATTCATTAGGGAAAGCTAATTGACCTTGTTTACATGAGGAGAGATGAGTAGGTTGTTTATATTTTCACTAAAGAACTTGGAGTTGAGAAGTTGAAGAAGTGTCAAAATATTCTTGGATTACATGACATGACATTGAGCTTGAGTGGAAATGTTGAGATATGAAGCCCAAGGTGTGATAATCCACGATGACATGTACCACTTTTTCATTTCTCTAACATGTATAATGGTCATGCTTGTATATGTCAGGGATGCTTCATTGAGATTTATCGATCGAGAGTTTTGGCACAATTTTTTTCTTACCAGATCACTCATTTGTGGAAATTAAGTTTTTCCTTATGTGTTGTCTTTATATATTGCACTAGTTGTATTGTTGCATTATTTCATTGATGTATATTCCTTGTATGTAATAGAAGAAGCAGAACAAGATTATTCTCATTTGGCTCAATCTATCTATGCTCCTCTTTGAGTGTGAGAGTGTGTGAGTGAGTTCTCTTCCTTATCTCCTTTCTTGTGACACCCACAACTAGAAGCGTGGTGTTTATATACACATCTTGGTTTTTTATGGTGGTTAGATCTTCTATCTTAAAGGTATTCCCAATATCTATGAATAAATTGAATTTTAGTTAAAAACAAAGCCATGGCTACTAGATCCCTTCAATCACGAGATTCTCTCCATATCTTACTTTTAGAATTATCTGAGATAAACTCAAAGCTTTAACCTTTAAATTCTTGAAACCATATGTTTATGTTTTAACCTTTGAACAAGCCCTTCAGCTTGCTCCTTGCACCAAAAAAACCATGTGTGACATCTTTAGTCTATCTATCACTATGGACTAGAAACATTTGGCATGTTTCTTTCTCAATTCTACTCTTTGAACATCAAGGGAGCACCCATGTTGTGAACTCAAATCCGTAATAAGACAAGTCAAGGGCATCTGATTATTAAGTTCCAAAATGATAAGTTTTTAAGGTCTCATACATTTCTATAAGTTCATAACCAAATGATAGTGTATGTAGCTCCAGAACACATAAAGATGCTTGAAGATTTATAAAAAATGCTAGGCCAAATGGAGCAAGATAGATACAAGGAAAAATAGTCAACCAAGAGGAACCACCACCCAACATCAGATAAGTTTGGATAATACCAACTATTAGAAGATCTAATATAGAGATTTGAGAAGATTACAGTACTAGGACAACTATGAAGGGTATTATCGAGTATGAAAATATCTGGAAGGGGGAAGTTTCAATTTTAGTGGTAGTGAGATATACCTTTTTGGTAATTTTATAGTTTTGAAGAGTTGTTTCCTAAGATATACTCTTTGTAGAGATAGGAAGAGGTTTTCTAAGAGAGCGGGCAACAAAGAGCTAAACGAAAGCATCATTTGATAATTTTGGTCATTTCTTAAACTTATATAAAGTCATACATGAGGGAGAGAATATGAAAAGGTCAAGCCTCTCACTCCTAGATATCTTTTGCTAGTGTGAGTAAGAGATCTTTTCTTCTTTCAAATTTCATGCACAAACTTTCAAGCCTTCTGCTTGTGTGATTTTTGCACTTTTCATGGCTTATGAAGTTTCATTCTTGCTTTCATAATTTTTCATGGAATTTTCTTGACTTTGAGCTCTATTTTGTGTGAGAATCTTCTCCTTACACCATATGGATAATTCTTTTGGGTTTCCCAAAGTACTATATCATATGGTTTCTAGAACTTTACCTATGTAGAATTTTTGTTTCATTTTTTTAAACTGCATTTTAAGCAATGAGACATGTAATTTGCTAAAGAAATGAGGGACATATGACCATTTCAATGATCGACTATTTTGATCAGATTGTCTAAGTGAGCATGCCTTTTCTCTTGGAGAAGGGGATCATTGATCATAGCTTAATGATCATATCATCATTCATCACTCAGCATTGATTAGAGATTTTGATTCATGTTGTCACTCATTATTCATGGTAATAGTGATGATTAATCATTGATCATGATAATGATTGATTGTTGATCATGATAGTGGTGGTCGACCATTGATTATGCAATCTATTGATTGATGATGTAGATTGGTGAAAAAACTCTTGGGAGTTAGACAAGATTCCATCTATTACATTCAAATGCAACTAGATTGGGTATATCTTTATGGATTGAAGGAGTAAAGGTGTACAAGCATGCCCTCATATTGGATGTCAACAAAGTCCAGTATGCTTACAATATGAGAGAGCCCAAGATGACAAAGTCAAGTATGGGTTTGAACGAAAGAGCATCTTATGCAGTATGCTTACAATATGAGAGAACCCATGACGCAAACAATTTCTTGGAAGAGAAGAGTGATATTCTTAGAACTACAAAGAACTTAATTAGGAGGGCTCTTGATAAAGCTAGATACTATGATAACCAATCAAAGGATAGAAATTAAGTTTGATAGGAGAGCAAGTCTATCTTAAAGATCCATCTAAGTATGCAAACATGAGGATGAAACCATGTCCAAAAGTTTTTCTTAGGTGTTCTGGTCCATTGACAATACTTAATTGAATGGAAAAGATGGTTTATGATCACGACTCTGAGAAGATAGTCACACTCATCTAATATTTCATGTGAGCCAATCAAAGAAAAAGTTGGGTGAATTTGACTACCTCATTGTAATTAACGAGGTTGTAGAGTTATTCCAATAAATTCTCGCATAGCACCTAGATTTTCCTAGGAGAGTTTGTTATTCCAATAGATTCTCACATAGCACGTAGATTTTGACTCTTGAAATCTCTACTCTATCTTTTTCCATCTTGTGTCTTGTCAAAGGAGGATGGCTTAGAGTTTTCAACCCCAAACAGTTATGCCAAATACAAACCATAGGTTGTTCAATAACAACCAAATACAAGCCATAGGTTGTTCTGATATGCAAAACGACTGAGCATAGAAGACTACCTTGTAGCCAAGGCCATCAAGTTGAACGAATGACATCAAACTGCATGATAACTGAGCTACATGGCATACATTATGCTTACTAAAATTTGAACCATCAATGAACTACACAATCACATCTCCGATCCCGACAACGTCCAACTGCTAAGAGTCACCAAGTTTCATAGTACCAAGAGACTTTGCTGCATAATTAGAGAACAATTCTCTGTGTCATGTCACATGGAAAGAAGCACCAAAATCTAGTAGCCACGTGTGGGAAAGAGAATGAGCCATAAGAACCTCAATTGGCATAGTGCTATCAAATTTGAATACATCAGCATCATCATAAATAGTATTAATTTCTTCAAAATTCCCACTCAAGGTAGATGGTGCATGTAGCTATTTAACATACCCATCAACATTTGGTCCTTTACCTTTAGCATTCTTTAATGCATAACATTCTTTCTTCATGTGTCCTTTCTTATGACAATAATGTCATTTGATATCCCTCTTCCTTGATTTACTTCTACTCTTATTCCCTTGATTTTTTCCTTATTCTTGCTCCCTCCATGTTATTGATTCTTTCCTTGGTAAGAATCATGAACATTATATGCATCTCCACTCTGAGTGCCAACCATAGATTTTCTACAAATCTCCTCACTCAATAGTGCTCCACATATATCATCACATATCAGTTTACTACCACATGCACTATTGCTTATTGCCGTGCAAAACCTATCCGATGATGATAGCAAGGTGCATAGCAATAAGATTGCTTTCATTTCATTATCCATATCCATTTTTTGAGCTTGTATTTGGGAGAATAGAGCATCAAAATCACTTGGATGAGCAGCAACACTATCTGTATCCATACCAAGGTCAAATAATTTTCTCATTACATACACTTTATTTGATGTCATCGCTTTTTCATATGTATTCCATAACTTCCTCTAAAGCTCCTCTACATTTTCATAGTCTAATATAGTAAAGTAAAATTGTCTTCCAAGCGCAGTTGAATGGTAGCACGTTATCGATCAAGTGCAATCAAGTGCCAAGCGCTATATCAAAAGACCGAGTTTCTTTTTGCTTTAGGCATTATTTCCACTACTTTTAGAAATCAGAAACTCTGACACAAGGTGCTGGATCATTCGATGAGCTTTTCTAACATTGAAAATAATTTAGTTAGCTTCTTCGTGAATTCGGTGCTTCAATGGTGGTTTTTCATGGTACCAATTGAAAACAAAATTCCACTTGGGATAGGAAAATGAGCCAGTTTTTCAACATTTTATGCATTTCTTCTCAAGTAAAAAAGAGAACATGTCTTTGTTCTCGTTTTCTATGACTCTTTGTTATACACAATATTACTCCAAAGAAAAATAATGTTATGAAGATATCTTCCTTTATGTTCCGATCATATAGTATATGCACGATTCAAAAGATGGAGAAACCACAAAATGGAACCATAGGGTTTTTAAAAACATATGAAGAGGATAAGATGGGGTACCATGTGGAGGAAGAGTCTCCAAAATGCCACCTAAGTGAAGGAACTACCAATGAGCTACACAGAAGTGTTTATAAACACTTTAATGGTAGAGATTTTCCATCAAGTCCATGAAAAAGTGGGAGGGATGGGGGAATATGAGAGATAGAAAGAGGCTTAGGATGGGGAGAAAATGGGCAAGAAGCACTTATGAGTGCTCATTAGTACCAAAATGGTGGACAAAAGCTCCACCTTATTGATGAAGAATCACCATGAAGGAAGAAATGTTGCCAAGACCTCCACCACTTTCTCAAAAAGCACCATAGATACCTTAGCAAAGACCACCAAGACATCCACCTAGTCCTTTGATACCATGTAGGTAGTACATGCATGAAAGGAAAATGAAAAGAAGAGTCTACTCACAAAATGAAAGAGTGTGAGAGACTCAAAGTGAGTAGACCAAGAAATGAGTAAACTCACATGGATTAGAAATGAGATTGCCAAGAGTACGGAGTAGTCTCTACAAACTTATAACTAAGTACATAGTGGGGGAGATGCCCTCTGTATATAAAGTCAGAGGAGGCTCTCCAAATTACATCCTATGTGGGATAATTCACCTTGAAGTAGAATGAATACATTGATAGAAGCAAATAGCAAGGTACCCAAATACAATGAGATAAAATTTAAAATATGAAATGGAGGGTCTCTTGGATACAAAATGGAGATGCACTCATGTGGATACCTTAAGAAATGAGGTAGAAGAAATTATAATGTCAACAATATTGAGATGAGCGTCACATGCTGACTCCTCTACAAGGTCTAGGCATAAGGATTTCGAGGAGATTGGATCTACTTTGTTCAATAATATTTCCTATTCTAGATACCCAACGCATGCTCTCATATTCCTTGGAATCATATTTTTGGAGCAAAATTCTAAATCATTTATGGATCCTATAATTGGTTTCCTATTGATGGTTAGATGAATAAAGGAACCATGTAGAGTATTCTAAATGATTATTAGGCAAGGAATATAGAATTGGTTGATAGATGACTTGCAAGCACATCATCCCATTCTCTCACAATATATATCACTCATATCCCGTAACATTGTGATGTATACATAAACGTGATGGTTGTACCGTAAGGCGTCATGGTTGTAAAACCAAAGATTAATCCCCTTATTTCTTTTGTAGTTTGCACATTCACCAACCTCAATTTCCAAAGTAATATAACTATAAATAATAATAATAATAATAATGATAACGTATCAATAGGTGAATCAGGAGGGAGAGAGAAACAATGCCCAAAACAATAAATAATGCCCAAAACAATCCTGGCTGACAATCAATTGAGACATTACTCAAAACTATACATAATAATGAACGAGATTAATCATAAAAATAAAACAAACATCATTGCTTTTTGTCTCAATCGATTGGAACAATATTCAAAGCTATACATAATAATGAGAGAGTTTAATAATGATAAAACGAATAAGCATTCTTTTCTGTATTGCCGGGCCTTGACTTGTAATGAAATATTTCACGGAGAATAATTTAAAGAAGAGTGAAACAGAGATGGCCCTCGTATAAGCCGATCTTTAAGACTGCTCTTCATGCACATATATCCCGCCCAAACTATAGATATGCGAGAAAGCAACTACCCACAAAACATTACAGGTATGGTCCTGTTGCTGATCTAGATTCAGCCTTCCATTGCTTGACAGATTGAAGGAAACTGATGGCATCCAGATTCGGCTCAGACTAGTGGACTCCATGAATGAAGTAGGCAAGAATCTCTCTCTTCTCAAGTTGTAATGGAGGAATGATGCAGTCCTCATCTCAAGTTATATTGGAGGAATAATGTTGTCCTCATCTCAAGTTATATTGATGCAGTCCTCATCTCAAATTAAAAGAGCAGTACATCTTCAAAACATCCAGCTGCAACGTGCAGTTCCCCGTAACAAGGCCCTGATTAGTGACTCTCGTCTGGTTGTGTGACCTTTTCAGAGGATACAACCATTTACATCTCATGTAGGAGAGACTTCTCCACGGAGAAACGTACATTTTTTTGTTTTTCAGCGACGACTTTGCTTCTTCAGTAAGGATTCTCAGAATTTGAGAGAGCTTCTCGGCCGAGCCCACGAATATCACAGCTAAACATGCTGTTAAATCGATATAAGATTTTTTCGGTCGAGCTATTTCGGATTGGCTCCGAGAATCGATGTCTACTATAAGCCAATCAGCATGTCATGCTATAAGCCTATCAGCATGTCATGTTCCTCTTTCAAAAATGACGTCGATGTATTCATATTCTTCTACAACCGTTTTGTAGTTAGGGTAGGGTAGCCTGACATGCTTGGATTACAAGCACAACAGCTTGACGCGAGTACAAGAATGGGAGCACCTTATCGGTAAATGCACGGATTTCAGGCACGTTATCGGTAAATGCACGGATTGCAGGTAAATGCACGTTATCGGTAAATGCACGTTAGGAAAATTACCTACCGGAACTTTGTCGAACTTGGGCCACTTCGAATGACGCACTTCAGCATCGAATTTCAAGAGTTGGAGATGTTTTACAATGATGCGCCGACTGTTGATAACCTAATTTCCGCTTAATCTTTTCAACTCAAAAAATTATAACCCTTATAAGAAAAATATAAGGAGCATCGTTATTGGGGTTGAAAACTCTATGCCATCCTCCTTTGACGAGACACAAGATGGAAGAAGATAGAGTAGAGATTTCAAGAGTCAAAATCTACGTGGTATGTGAGAATCTATTGGAATAACAAATTCTCGTAGGAAAATCTACGTGCTATGTAAGAATTTATTGGAATAACTCTACAACCTCGTTAACTACATTGAGGTAGTCAAATTCACCCAACTGTCTCTTTGATTGGCTCACATGAAAGATTAGATGAATGTGACTATCTTCTTAGAGTCGGTGATGATAAGCCATCTTTTCCATTGTATTAAGTATTGGGAACGGACAACAACAGCAAAGAAAAAAATGTGTGCATGGTTTCATTCTCATTTTCTCATACCAAGATGGATCTCTAAGATAGACTTCCTCTCCTATCTCAAACTTAATTTCTCTCTTTTGATTGGTTATATTAGGCTCTATCTCGATCACGAGCTCTCCTAATAAAGTTTTTTTGTAATTCTAAGAGTATCACTCATCTCTTCCAAGAAATCATCTGCGTCTTGGGCACTCTCATATTGTAAGCATATTGCATAAGATGCCCTTTAGTTGAAACCCATACATAAGTATAAATGGACTTTGTCAACTTCTAGTATGAGGGCATGCTTGTACACCTTTATTCCATTAATCCCTAAAGATAAACCTAATCTAGTTGCATTTGAATGTCATAGATGGCATCTTGTCTAACTTAGAAGCTATTTCTCACCAATCCACATGTTCAATCAATAGATTTCATAATCAATGATCAATCACCACTATCATGATCAACAAACAATCACTATCATGATCAATGATTAATCATCACTATTATCATGAATAACAAGTGAAAAGATGAAGCAAAATCTATAAACAATGATGAGTGATGGAGGATGAGATCATCATTTATCTATGTTCAATGATCCCCTTCTCCAAGAGAAAATTCATGCTTAGTTAGACAATCCAGTGAAAATAGTCGATTGTTGAAATGGTCCTATCTCCCTCATTTAAGTACAAGATTACATGTCGATGGCTTAAATCCAAGTTAAAGAAAAAAGAAACAAAAATTCTACATAGGTAAGAATTCCAAAAACCATACGATATAATACTTTTGAAAACCCAAAACAGAATCCATATGGTATAAGCACAAGAGTTTCACACCGAATAGATCTCAAAGTCCAAAAAGGCTAACACCTATAAAACCAAGAATCAAACATCGTAAGCCATGAAAAATGCAGTAATCACACAAGAAGAAGGCTAGAAAGTTTGTGCATGAAAGTTGCAAGAAGAAAAGATCTCGTACTCACACTAGCAAAAAATATATAGAGTGAGAAGCTTGACCTTTTTATAGTGTCCCCCTCATGTATGACTTTACATAAGTCTAAAAAATGACCAAAACTATCAAATGATGCTTGCATTTAGCTCTTCTATTGCAAGCTCTCTCAAAACAACTCTTCCTATCTCTACAAAGAGTAAATCGAAAAGAATTGTGGATCACTCTTTGATTGTCATTTTGTGTGCATCTGATCGAAAAGTGATCCAACATTCATATCTGGACTATGCATATGAGCTCATGCTATCTCTTTCTCAATCTCTCTCTTTTCTACTCTCTCTCCCTCTCTTTCTTTCTCTCTCTCTCTCTGCCCCCTTATCTCTCTCTCTCTCTGTCTCTCTTTATGCAGGTTATTCAAGAAGTTCAATGAGCATAATATATGGCTAATTATTGTTAGTACAATTTTTATAGTTTGTATATCATTCAAATTGTTTTGTTAAATATAAACTATAATAAAAGTCACTAGTACATTTTTTACCTTAATTAGTATCATAAATACTATTAGAAACATAAGTGAAATGTGAAAATATATAAATATAAGAAACTGTATGTGTGTATCAATGTAAATTATACATCAAATGTAAAATGTCAATCATTTGAATCCCC
>CM035406.1:167118419-167140919 GCA_020310875.1 Ceratopteris richardii
TATCTCCTTCAGTATTGTGTATGGTTTTGAGTAAGGTCTCAGTTGATTTATCTTGTTCATTATTATGTATGGTTTTGAGTAACGTCTCAATTGATTCTCAATAAATATTGTTTTGGGCATTGTTTCTCTCTTCCTCTTGATTCACCTTTTATACGTTATTATTATTATTATTATTATTATTATTATTATTATTATTATTATTACTTTTATCATTACTATTATTATTATTATAGTTAGATTACTTTGGAAATTAAAGGTTGGTCAATGTGCAAACTAGCTGCAGAACCCATCTATCCTACAAAAAAAATTAGGGGGATTATTCTCTGGTTGACAACCATGACGTCTTACAGTACAACAATTACGTTTATGTATCCATCACAATGTTATGAGCAACTAACCAATCCATAAAGGGTTCTCTTATTATTAAGTAAACAATGTTCAGTATGGTATATTTCTTATTTTCTGTAGACAAATGTATGGAATTTTTCTATGCTGAATGGTTTTACAAACATTATGAGCGTGAAAACTCCTGTTTTCATTCAGCTTTATTTATCTCCTAACAAAACATGAAATATAAAAAGTATCTATACTAATCTAAAAGCTGAGCAGACTTTAATTTTCATTGAAAAATGTGGCCATATACTTTTTAGGGATGCGAATCAATGTAGGCTAAAGACGCATTTTCCATGGGTCTTTTAGATTGTCTAGTGGGAACCAAGATTGTATTAGCTCTACCAATACCAAACAATTTGTAAGATAATGTTTGAATGAGTGTAGGAAACCATTAATGCAATGTACACATAACTCATCAATGCACCAATACCACTAGAAGTACTTTGAATTATGTTTCTAGTCTTTTTATTATCCTCCTTTTAATCTTCAACCAATTCTCTAAATGGCATGGTGAATGCCATCAGTCATTGAAGTGATTATGGCTAATCAACTATGCTGCTATTTATCAATGACAATGCTTAATATTGAATGATGTGTGAAGCCACACCATAAGTGCATCTTGGAACTCCATTGATGTACCTTGAAACAATTGATGTTTGTTATCATTGGAGCTCATATGATTCTAACCCTACCAACTTATCTAAGCATGACCAAAACTTCTTTTGCTCATTAGTGAGGTCAATTTGGGAGTCACCATTTTTGTGATGATGCATAGGTTTCTCTATAGCTCCCAACTTCCTTTATTTCTAGTGTCAATATCTCTTCTCAAAAATCCTCTTGCCTTCTTCCATGTCATGGATACTTATTCCAAACTATCTTGCCATTCACTAGGTTTTCTAACAACTAGAGTAACATTGCCACCATAAGAACCAATTGAATTAAAAAGCTTCCCCAATTTTCTAATAACATGTGAGGATTTATTAACTAGATTTATGACAAATGCATATTCTATATGGAGTTTCAATACTCGTGAAGTCTTGAAATGTGCAAAAGTGAACATTAAATAATGGAAATGTAATAATGGGACTCCAATCTTTATATGATATTTCACAATTATATTTTTCTAACATGGGAAACCTTAATAAAGGTAAATCCGAATTTTTAGAAGTGGGTGCTTATGCGCCATCATCTAAATCATATGTGCTCTTTTATTATCTCTTTATTAGTTTATAAACTGCAATATGGACAAGGATAAAAAATAGATGCACCTTGTTTGCAACCCAACATGCATTGTATAGTCTTTAAATCCCCAAAAAAGTATCATTATATCTCAAAATCACCTTAATCTGCTATATTGAGTTTTGTACCATGAATTTGAGAAGCTATTATCTTAGTGATCCATTGGGTCCCACTACAAATCCACAAAGCATGCCATGTGAGTTGCTGTGGAGAAAGAAGAAGTCAACTGACACTCAATTAGATAGAGGTAAAGAAATTAATCAAACTTGAATTTTTTCTTGAACTTGGGGGGAGAAGAAACATGAATATTGATCATGATTGAGGGAAACAAATGTATATACATGTACTATGGGTTGTGGATATGGGATGAGGGTCATTGGACCATGTGAAATATCTCTAAAGAACCCATTTTTCAAGCTATCAAAGTACCTTTCTCATGAAGAAATTGATTTTCACCTTCATAGCTTGACATATCCATCTTGTCCGACCCATAGCTTGATGCCTTAGCGTCCAATTGAAGCGATTCTTTTTATACTAAGAAGCTATACTATAATATTCATTGAACATCAAAAGATACTTGATTTGAAGAAGTTTTGATGGATTAAAATCCCTTTAGAGCGCTTGAGCAGATACTCGGTGAGCACTCTCAAGCCTAGCTTTTGATCATTTGGCATTGGAATTGACTCTTGTCACTTGCTATCACATCATACCTTTCATTTGCAAGTGTTGGACTACTTTTGACGAATGAGGATTGGCAAGGAGAAAAGTGCATCACTTTTGCTCAATTGTCATGTTTTGGGCTATTGTCACACACTTTTGGCATGATTTTTGTTGGTTTTTGGTGTTTATACCATTAATTCATTTTTTTGGGCAGATTGTTGTATTCTCTGCCAAAATCTGACACTCAATCCTCTTTCTTTGAGCCTTAGTGGGGTTTGGAATCTTCTAACTCCATTATCATTCTATTCAGTTCTCTCTCATCATGGCATCAAAATACACATCTAGTGGATCAGGGTCTAGTGCTAGTGTTCCAGGGAGGAGCTATAACTTGCACGACAAAGACCATTTTGAGATCTAAAAATTTGATGGCACAAGCTTTGTTCTATTGAAGAATCAGATTCAAGATGTGCTAATTTAGAGGAGGCAATGGAAGCCAATAAATGGAGTCTCAAAGAATCTTGCTAACATGGATGAAGATGATTGGGATGTTTATGTTCTCATTCTTATTAAGAATTTGAGTTAATCTACATGGAGAAATAAAATACACTTTTCAAGGGTCAATATATATAGCATCACATCATTTGACACTAGCATAAACATTGGAGGAGCTTTTCTGCATGCTTCTATTTTAGCTCATTAAGCAAACCACATATCAATCCAACACAAATGCATAGAATGTGGAATGGGGCAGGCACAAATAATAAAAATTGTGATCCTTATATTCCAATAATAAAATCATTACAAAAATATATGTTTACAAAGTTCAAAAATCCTTTTAGAATAGAATTGGATCATATAAATGTTCAGCCTCTTGCATAGCAACATCTCAGGGACTTGAGAAGTTTTTGAGGGATTTTCTTGCTCTAGAACTATCAAGGTCATCCGTGTCTCATGGCTCATCTGCCAATGGTGGCATAGGCTCCCTTGATGCAGGCAAAAATCTCTCTGAGTCAGCCATGTGTTTCTTACCAACCTCCTGCTCCTCATTTGGGCATTCATTCCAGCCATTAATCTGCATCCTTATGAAGCTGACTTGGGCTTCATCCTTCTCTACAACATTGTAGTGCCTGAACATTTTGAGGGCAGAGATGAGTGTCGTACTTGAAAACAAAAAAATCAATAACACGTGATGCCAAAAGAGTGTCAATGGCCAAGATTGCAATTAGAAGTACCTGTGCCAAAAAATAAGTCCAAGATCCAATCATCATCATTGGAGAACAATTGGATTAACCTCATTATATGCTTTTGGGGCTTTTGATAAAGATTAATAAATGTCTTGTCTCCTAGCACATGACGAAGGTTCTTTGTAACTATCTAAAACATTAATGCATTTGAAATTCCGTTCTCACTTCAATGTTCCTAGACCCTTCTTTTACTAACTTCATCATAGTACCCAATTGTAAGGCACTCCATAGCACTAACAAACCTATGCCTTGGTGTGTGATTTATCTTCCAAGTGCAATCAAATGGTAGACCTAGCCATTTCATTTAAATCATCCGAATCACCTTCATGTAGGCTTCCTTGAGACTCCATTTATTGGCTTCCATTGCCTCCTCTAAATTAGCACATCTTCAATCTAATTCTTCAATAGAGCAAAGTCTGTGCCATCAACTTTTCAAATCTCAAAATGTTCTTTGCCCTGCAAGTTATACCTCCTACTTGGAACACTAACACTAGACCCTCATCCAGTATATGTGCATGAGACCTTTGCTGCCATGATGATAAAGAACTCAATTGAATAATAATGGAGCTAGAAGAGTCCAAACCCCACTAAGGCTCAGAGAAAGATGACTAAGTGATAGATTTTGGGAGAGAATTCACCAATCTGCCCAAACAATTGAATTAATGAACAATAATGACCAACCAAAAGGAGTAGATGAGAATAAATGTGCTCACACCAATAACTATATCAAGGATTAAATCAACAATTGTATAGTTGAAAAAACCAAAAATAGGGATACATTTTGCTAGAGTATCTTTTGAAAATCATCATATAAGAAGTGTCAAAATATCATAAAACTGCAAGTAGTGACATGTTTACCTGCATAGTGAATCATTGACTCCGCTACATATAATCAATTACCCATAAGAGCGAACTAGGCTTTTAGATCACCTATGAACAACTATCATACATCTCCGATGGCGAGGGCGGATAAGTCTTCCACCTGCACCACCGAAGAGACCCTCTTTATCAAATGAAAAAGGCTTTATGAAGAAAACAACGTAACCGCTATATCAATATGCACATAGACGTACATAACTGGTATCCAAAGAAGCATACATAATGTGTATGTGCTCAATATATGCAGTAAAATGACACTGAAAGGCTGAATGCACAACCCAAATAATGTATGTCAACTCTGTTGTTTAAGCTCTAAAACTTGCATCAATTTGTAGTGGCTGCTCCCACCACAATTAAAAACCTTTTGAGAAACTTGTCATGTGGATTAAAACACAGCCCTAAAACGTGAGTATTTATTGTTGGAGCAGTACAAAAACTCTTCTTGATGTTGTTGGACCTATGTGAAGGGAACTATGCATGAAAGTAATCCAAAATAGCTCCAAAAAACACCCCAAAATTGCTTCAAAAATAGGCTTTGAAAGTAAAGAATGAAGCTTTGAGGGACCAAAACATGGTCAAGGTAATATTAACCTTAGGTTTTCCCCTTCTTCAGACACCACAAGAGTGTAGCTTATTGGCAAGAGATTGCCATGGTTAAGTGAGCTTCGGGGAGGAACAATATTGGGATGGATGACCTCTCGAGAAGTATCGAGAACCTCTACCTTCCTTGATCATTGAGGTCCTCTTGCACGTGTAGCCAGTAACACCAATGGTGACTTCGGTGACTAGGATGAAAAGGTATGCCAAGGTCTATGCCTTGGTCGCCCCCTTAGTCATAAGTCTTGGAGAAACACTTGGGTGGGTGGGTGGGTGCTTGCTTTACACACACAAAAGGAGCAAAGATTTTGCATCGAAATGCTCTAATACTAGTGAAGTATTTTGATGGTGATGGGCCACAGTGTGCTCTCCTTCTTGAGAGCTCCAAGATGATATCCTCAAGGTAGAAAACCGATCTCCATGACTCGCACATAGTACTCTACACAAAGGCTATAGAATACGCAAAAAAACACAGTACACAGGGAGCATGAAGAGAGACTTCACAAATGTTACAAATGCGATTGAACTTACAGTTTTTGTCTAACCAGGCCACTATATGTTTTATTAAAGAACATATACAAAAGTGTTCGGTGGCCATTTGGCCTTTCATATGGACACTAATGATAACAAGAAAGAGAGAAAAAATAACACTTGGGCATTTTCCTGATACAAATGAAGCCTTTCAATGCAAAATTGAAGCAATCTTAGAAGCGCCAAGTCTCTGATTTGCAATCCTTGTTGAGCCTAAACAAAACTTTGAAATCTTTGATTGGTTCAAGAGGGGTATAAACACCAAAAACCAACAAAAATCATGCCAAAAGTGTGTGAGAATAGCCAAAAACATGATAATTGAGAAAAAATGATGCACTTTGCTCCTTGCCAATCCTCGTTAGTCAAAATTAGTCCAACACTTGCGAACAAAAGTAACGATGCCACACCAAGTGACAAAAGTCAATCCCAAAGCCAAATAATCAAAAGCTAGTATCTGCTCAAGCGCTCTAAAGGGATTTCGGTCCATCAAAACTTCTTCAAATCAAGTATTTTTTGATGTTCAATGAAGATTATAGTATATCTTCTTAGTATGAAAATAAGCCCTTCAATCGGAGGCTAAAGCATCAAGCTATGGGAAGGAGAAGATGGATATGTCAAGGTGTGAAGGCGAAAATCAATTTCTTCATGAGAAGGGTAGTTTGATAGCTTGAAAATGGGTTCTTTATAGATATTTCACATTCTCCAATGACCCTCATCCCATATCCACAACCCGTAATACATGTATATACATTTTTTTTCCTTAATCATGCTCAATATTCATGGTTCTTCTCCCCCAAGTTCAAGAAAAAATTCAAATTTGACTATTTTCTTTACCTCTTCCTAATTGAGTGTCACTCGAGTTCTTCTTTCTCCATAGCAACTCGCATGGCATGCACTAATCCCACATGAGAGTGCTCAATAATTAGTTAGGGCTATAGATAAAGAGGGGCATCCTCATATGCTTCATCCAAGAGGAGGGGAACGAAGAGGAGCTATGCTCCTTCCGTGGGTCATCAGCTATGTGTCGTTGTCCTCCATTCTTGGGTGTTCTTCTCACCATGATCGCTATTATGTTTGCCGTTCGTGAGTCTGCCTTTGATACCAACTGTGGGATTCCCTATGATCCTCCTTAATTTTCATAGGAGAACTTGCAAAAACTTTGTCGAAGAAGACCTCACGATGCTAAAAGATTCTTCAAATACACAGAGAACTTTGATGACGTCTTGCTGCCCATCCATGCATCAACCCATTCAATTCTCTCTACCTACTAAGATAGTCACCCTTTGGCTTCACACATGGATGTCACATGGCACTCATGTGCAATCCCTTCTAAGAAGCACTCATTGATGGTGTGTAAGAACACTCATGTGTGAGCCTCTTCTTATATAGCCTTGTATGCTTCTTTAAAAGCAAGCATCAAAAAGCTACTACACAAAAATACTATGTTTATGGCACCACCAATCTTTGCGATTTCGAAACAAGATTTTTCTGAAGAGCTATGCCATATTTATCAGAGAAGAAATTTCCATGCTACCGCTTTGCATGATATTTGAACCCATGCCACCTCCTTGAAAGAGGTTTGGTTAAGCCATGTTGCCCACGAGTTCATATGGGATTCTTCTACATAATATAAGCTTTATAACAGCTCTACAAGCATCCCATTGAGTTCACTCTAGTTAATTGGGACACTTGGCACACATGAAGTTACATGGCTAATGCATGGATGGTTAGAATTCACCTAGCCAAGAAGGAAGTCACTTATAGAGGCATATGGTTGGGAGGAGATTCATCTCTTTAGCACATAGTGTTTGTAATTGTCAATCTCTTGCATGTTCATTCATGGATTTGTAGTAGGACCCCATGGATCACTAAGGTAATAGCTTCTCAAATTCATGGTGTAGAACTCAATATAGCACATTTAGGTGCTTTTGAGATATAATGATACTGTTTTGGGGATTTAAAGACTATACAATGCATGTTGGGTTGCATACAAGGTGCATCTGTTTTTTATCCTTGTCCATATTGCAGTTTATAAACTAATAAAGAGATAATAAAAGATCATATATGATTTAGATGATGGCGCATAAGCACCTACTTCTAAAAATTGGGATTTACCTTTCTTAATGTTTCCCATGTTAGAAAAATATGATTGTGAAATATCATGTAAAGATTGGAATCCCATTATTCCATTTCCATTAGTTAATGTTCACTTTTGCGCATTTCATGCCTTCACGAGTTGTTTTTTATAGATTATTGAAGCTCCATATAGAATATGCATTTGTCATAAATCTAGTTCATAAATCCTCACATGCTATTTAAAAATTGCGGAAGCTTCTTAATTCAATTGGTTCTTACGATGGCAATGTTACTCTAGTTGTTAGAAAACCTACTGAATGGCAAGATAGTTGGAATAAGATGACATGGAAGAAGGAAAGAGGATTTTTGAGAAGAGATATTCGCACTAGAAATAAAGGAAGTTGGTAGCTATAGAGAAAGCTATGCATGATCACAAAAATGGTGATTCCCAAATTGACTTTACTAATAAGCAAAAGAAGTTTTGGTCATGCTTAGATAAGTTGGTAGGCTTAGAATCGTATGAGCTCCAATGATAATAAACATCAATTGTTTCAAGGTACATCAATGGAGCTCCAAGATGGCACTTATGATGTGGCTTCACACACCATTCCATATTAAGCATTGTCATTGATAAATAGCCTCAGAGTCTATTAGCCATAATCACTTCAATGGCTGATGGCATTCATCATGCCATTTAGAAAATTGGTTAAAGATTAAAAGGAGGATCATAAAAAGACTAGATACATAATTCAAAGTACTTCGAGTGGTATTGGTGCATTGATAAGTTATGTGTACATTGCGTTAATGGTTTCCTACACTCATTCAAACATTATCTTACAAACTATTTGGGATTGGTAGAGCTAATACAATCTTGGTTGTCTCTAGACAATCTAAAAGACCCATGGAAAATGTGTCTTTACCCTACACTGATTCGCATCCCTAAAAATTATATGGCCACATTTTTCAATGAAAATTAAAGTTTGCTCAACTTTTATATTAGTATAAATAATTTTGATATTTCATGTTTTGTTAGGAGATAAATAAAGTTGAACGAAAACGCGAGCTTTCACGCTCATAATGTGTGTAAAACCATTCAGCATAGAAAAATACCATACATTTGTTTACAAAATATAAGAAATATACCATATTGAACGTTGTTTACTTTATTATAAGAGAACCGGTTATGTATTGGTTAGTTGCCCGTAACATTGTGATGGATGCATAAACGTAATGGTTGTACCGTAAGACGTCATGGCTGTCAACCAGAGATTAATCTCCCTAATTTTTTTTTGTAGGATAGATGGGTTCTGCAGCTAACTTGCACATTCACCAACCTTCAATTTCCAAAGTAATCTAACTATAATAATAATAGTAATAATAATAGTGATAATAATAATAATAATAATAATAATAATAATAATAATAATAACGTATCAATAGGTGAATCAGGAGGAAGAGAGAAACAATGCCCAAAACAATACTTACTGAGAATCAATCGAGACGTTACTCAAAACCATACATAATAATGAACGAGATTAACTATACACATAAAACAAACATACATATCCTTTTGTCTCAATCGATTGAAACAATATTCAAAACTATGCGTAACAATGAGAGAGTTTAATAATGATAAGACGAATTAACATTCTTCTATGTATCGGAGGGTCTTTTAATGGAATATTTCACAGAGTATACTTTGAGGAGTGAAACAGAGATGGGCCTCGTATAAGACAATGTTTATGAATGGTCTTAATGCAACCCGCTTAACCAAGTGGTTTGACACATTGAGTCTTAAGAGGAAGTCTTGAGTTTAAGACTTGGCTGGACATGTATCTATGAGTTCCTCAGAGATCGATGCCTCTACCTTAAGAGGTGATTGATGCCTCTACCTTAAGAGGTGATTGATGCCTCTACCTTAAGAGGTTGGGTGTGTGAGAGTGTTTTCAATTCATTGTACTCTCCAGAAAGAAAAAAGAAATCACAAACAAGCCCGCCCAAACGGGAAGTAACTCTTCAAACATGATATGTATAGATATGTGAGAAAACAACTACGCACAAAACATTACAGGTATGGTCCTGTTGCTGATCAAGATTCAGCCTTTCATCGCTTGAGAGATTAAAGGAAACTCAAGATTCAGCCTTCCATCACTTGAGAGATTGAAGGAAACTGACTGCACCAGATCCGGCCCAGACCACTGGACTCCATGAACGAAGCAGGCAAGAATCGCTCTCTTCTTAAGTTGTAATGGAGGAATGATGCAGTCCTCATCTCAAGCTGTAATGGAGGAATGATGCAGTCCTCATTTGGCCAAATTGGAAGAGCAGTACATCTTCAAAACATCCAGCGGCAACATGCATTTCCCCGTGGATCCAGTGTGTGCTCCCCTTTGGATGTTGCCGACAGGACCCTGATTAGTGACTCTCGTCTGCTTGTCTGACCTTTCCAGAGGATAGAACCATTTACATCTCATGTAGAATATAAGAATCGATATAAGAATTTCTTGGTCGAGCTATTTCGAATTAGCTCTGAAAATCGATGTCTACTAAAATGCAAGGGTTTCAAGCCATGGAAACTATTTGGGCAAATGCATCCGCCTCAGCAATTCAAGCTACATGTGAAACTCTACAAATTGGTATCCTTTATAGAAAAGATTATTCTGTTGGATCTCGTGCTCAAATGATGTAGCCTCCAAGAACAGCTCCTATTTTTGCCAATAATGATCGATTAAATGAATTAAGCTTCTATTTGTGTGTTTGTGTGTGTGTGTGTGTCGCTGCTACTGCGTGGAAGAGTCCACAACGTGAAGGCATGAAATGTGCAAAAGTGAACATTAAATTATGGAAATGTAATAATGGGACTCCAATCTTTATATGATATTTCACAATTATATCTTTCTAACATGGGAAACCTTAATAAAGGTAAATCCGAATTTTTAGAAGTAGGTGCTTATGCGCCATCATCTAAATCATATATGCTCTTTTATTATCTCTTTATTAGTTTATAAACTGCAATATGGACAAGGATAAAAATAGATGCACCTTGTTTGCAACCCAACATGCATTGTATAGTCTTTAAAAAAGTATCATTATATCTCAAAATCACCTTAATCTGATATATTGAGTTTTGCACCAGGAATTTGAGAAGCTATTATCTTAGTGATCCATTCGGTCCTACTACAAATCCACAAATGAACATGCAAGAGACTGATGATTACAAATACCATGTGCTAGAGAGATGAATCTCCTCCCATCAATATGCCTCTATATATATCTCTCTCCAAGGGACTCCTTGCTTGGGTAGGTGAATTCTAACCATCCATGTGTTAGCCATGTAACTTCATGTGTACCAAGTGTCCTAATTAACTATGGTTAACTCAAGTGGATGCTTCTAGAGCTGTTATATAGTTTATATTATGCACAAGAGTCCCATATGAACTCGTGGGGAGCATGGCTTAACCAAACCTCTTTCATGGAGGTGGCATGGGTTCAAATCTCATGCAAAGTGGTAGCATGGAAATTTCTTCTCTGATAAATTTGGCATAGCTCTTTAGCAATAGCTCTTTTCGAAATCACAAAGATTGGTGGTGCCATACAGAGAGTATTTTTGTGTAGTGGCTTTTTGACGCTTGCTTTTCAAGAAGCATACAAGGCTATATAAGAAGAGGCTCACACATGAGGGATTCTACACACCATCAATGAGTGCTTCTTAGAAGGGATGGCACATGAGTGCCATGTGGCACCCATGTGTGAATCCATAGGGTGACTATCTTAGTATGGAGAGAGAATTGAAAATGTTGGTGCATGGTTGGGCAGTAAGACATCATCAAAGTTCTCTGTGTCTTTGAAGAATCTTTTGGCATCGTGAGGTCTTCTTTGACAATTTTGTTGACTCTTATGAAAATTAAGGAGGTTAAATAGGGAATCCCACAGTTGGTCTGAGAGCAAGACTTAGGAACGACACACATAATAGCGACCACGGTGAGAAGAACACCCACAAATGGAGGAGATCCACACACAGCCGATGACCCATGCAAGGAGCATGGCTCCTCTTCCTTCCCCTCCTCTTGGATGAAGCATATGAGGATGCCCCTTTTTATCTATAGTCCTAAGCAATTACTGAGCACTCTCATGTGGGATAAGTGCATGCCATGTGAGTTGCTATGGAGAAAGAAGAAGTCAACTGACACTTAGAAAGAGGTAAAGAAATTAGTCAAACTTGAATTTTTTCTTGAACTTGGGGGGAGAAGAAACATGAATATTGATCATGATTGAAGGAAACGAATGTATGTGCATGTACTATGGGTTGTGGATATGGGATGAGGGTCATTGGAGCATGTGAAATATCTCTAAAGAAATTGATTTTCACCTTCATACCTTGACGTATCCATCTTGTCCGACCCATATCTTGATGTGTTAGCATCCGATTGAAGCCATTCTTTTCATACTAAGAAGCTATACTATAATCTTCATTGAACATCAAAAAATACTTGATTTGAAGAAGTTTTGATGGATCGAAATCCCTTTAGAGCGCTTGAGCAGATACGAGGTGAGCACTCTCAAGCCTAGCTTTTGATCATTTGGCATTGGAATTGACTCTTGTCACTTGCTGTGGCATCATAGCTTTCATTTGCAAGTGTTGGACTACTTTTGACGAATGACGATTGGCAAGGAGCAAAGTGCAACAATTTTGCTCAATTATCATGTTTTGGGCTATTGTCACACACTTTTGGCATGATTTTTGTTGGTTTTTGGTGTTTATACCATTAATTCATTTTTTTGGGCAGATTGTTGAATTCTCTCCCAAAATTTCACACTAAATCCTCTTTCTTTGAGCCTTAGTGGGGTTTGGAATCTTCTAACTCCATTATCATTCTATTCAGTTCTCTATCATCATGGCATCAAAATAAACATCTAGTGGATTAGGATCTAGTGCTAGTGTTCCATGGAGGAGCTATAACTTGCACAACAAAGACCATTTTGAGATCTCAAAATTTGATGGCACAAGCTTTGTTCTATTGAAGAATCAGATTCAAGATGTGCTAATTTAGAGGAGGCAATGGAAGCCAATAAATGGAGTCTCAAAGAATCTTGCTAACATGGATGAAGATGATTGGGATGTTTATGTTCTCATTCTTATTGAGAATTTGAGTTAATCTACATGGAGAAATAAAATACACTTTTCAAGGGTCAATATATATAGCACCACATCATTTGACACTAGCATAAACATTGGAGGAGCTTTTCTGCATGCTTCTATTTTAGCTCATTAAGCAAACCACATACCAATCCAACACAAATGCATAGAATGTGCATGGGGCATGCACAAATAATAAAAACAATGATCCTTATATTCCAATAATAAAATCATTACAAAAATATATGTTTAGAAAGTTCAAAAACCCTTTTAGAATAGAAGTAAATCATATAAATGTTTAGCCTCTTGCATAGCAACATCTCAGGAACTTGAGAAGGTTTTGAGGCTTTTCTTGCTCTAGAACTGGCTCCTCAAGGTCATCCATGTCTCATGGCTCATCTCTCCAATGGTGGCATAGGCTCCCTTGATGAAGGCCAAAATCTCTCTGAGTCAGCCATATGTTTCTTACCAACCTCCTGCTCCTCATTTGGGCATTCATTCAAGCCATTAATCCGCATCCTTATGAAGCTGACTTGGGCTTCATCCTTCTCTACAGCATTGTAGTGCCTGAACATTTTGAGGGCAGAGGTGAGTGTCATACATAAAAACAAAAAAATCAATGGCATGTGATGCCAAAAGAGTGTCAATGGCCAAGATTGCAATTAGAAGTACTTGTGCCAAAAAATAAGTCCAAGATCCAATCGTCATCATTGGAGAACAATTGGATTAACCTCATTATATGCTTTTGGGGCTTTTGATAAAGATTAACAAATGTCTTGTCTCCTAGCACATGACGAAGGCTCTTTGTAACTGTAGGAAACATTAATGCATTTGAAATTTGGTTCTCACTTCAATGTTCCTAGACCCTTCTTTTACTAACTTCATCATAGTACCCAATTGTAAGGCACTCCATAGCACTAACAAACCTATGCCTTGGTGTGTGATTTACATTTGTCTTTGCCTTGAAAATTTAAAATTATAAGAACAATATGATCTGCAATTTCTAGAAAAAGACAAAAGCAAGGACATACCATGTAAGACACTCGATAGCATGACACATTGACTTTCATGCTTTTGAGAAAAAGAAGGATTGGTCCCTCCTATGAAAATAGCAATCCTCCAAAGTGGCAACATGGCCAATTTAGTAAAATCTATCCCCATCTTTTGTATCTGTAGGTGCTTGAATGGCCCACCATCATTAATAGACCATTCAGTCTAAAGGCATATTGGATGTCTCTATAAAAGGGAATAATGTTTCCTAGGTACTATTGTAAAAATGTTATTTACATCATCACAATATATATTGTAATACAATGGCCTTAAGGGTTCCATGGGGTTTGAAAAACACTTTAGTCCAGAGGACTCATCTTCGAACTCCATCTCCTTTGTCCTTATTCTAGAATTCTCATGCCTTGCCCTTTGGATATGAGCGAGGAAGGCAAAGTCACAATCTTCATTCTGCTCACCACTCTTCTTTTGAGGTTTTTGCAAACAAAGGATGAGCGTCAACTCAAAGATTGTTTACAAACTGTAACATATATCAATGGTTATGTTGCTTAGCATTGGATAAATGGATAAAATCTTTTCTAGGAGACTTAAATGAATAAATACTTAGAGAACAACTGCCATATAACTTGCTTCAACTCAATACTTGGCATCGACTAGTTGTGGAAAGCTATACCTAGAGTCATCTCGCATTGGAATCCTAGTGAAATTTGATGCCTGACATCGAATTTCGACTAACTATTGTTGTTGCACATAGCAATTGTCCACCAATGCTAGGTATCGACTTCTAACATGTTAGTTCCTATAACTTGATGACTCGCATCGAATAGCACAACAACACCATTCTGTACTAGGGTATAAGGAGTTGTAAACTCTCTATGAATTCCTCTAGACTAACAGAAAAGGCTGAAATCATGTGAGGTATACTCACCCCCATTATCTGAATGTGAAGCCATAAGCTTAGTTCCTTTTTTAGTCTCAATTAAAGCAAGCCATTTTCTGAAAGTAGGGTTATACTCAGAATTTCCTAGTAGCATCATCTATGAAAGTGCAAACAGGACCACCTAATGACCTTGTGGGCATAGGACCACACACATCTGTATGAAAGAGATCTAAAGGCTGAATTGAAGAGTCAATGTGCATCTTGTGCACATTTCTACTTTGCTTTCCATGTTGACAATGCTCATAAAATGACAAATGAGAGAAAGATAACACATGTAATTAGTCAAAAAAGAAATATTTTCCATTCCATTACATGATATATGGCCCAAACGGCCATGCCAAATACAATCCATAGGTTGTTCAATAGGCTGTTCAATAACAACCAAATACAAGCCATAGGTTGTTCTTTTTGTGATACAAATAAAGGATAAACTGAGTCAACTTTGCTTCCTTTTGCAATAACCATACTTCTCTTTGATATGCAAAAGGACTGAGCATACAAGACTACCTTGTAGCCAAGGCCATCAAGTTGAACGAATGACATCAAACTGCATGATAACTGAGCTACATGGCATACATTATGCTTACTAAAATTTGAACCATCAAGGAACTACACAATCACATCTCCGATCCCGACAACATCCAGCTGGTAAGAGTCACCAAGTCTCATAGTACCAAGAGACTTTTCTCCATAATTAGAGAACCATTCTCTATGTCGTGTCACGTGGAAAGAAGCACCAAAATCTAGCAGCCACGTGTGGGAAAGATAATAAGCCATAAGAACCTCAATTGGCATAGTGCTATCAAGTGTGAATACATCAACATCATCACAAATAGCATTAATTTCTTCAATCTTCACACTCAAGGTAGATGGTGCAGGTAGCTATTTAACATACCCATCAACATTTTTTCCTTTACCTTTAGCATTCTTTAATGCATAACAGTCTTTCTTCATATGTCCTTTCTTATGACAATAATGTCATTTGATAACCCTCTTCCTTGATTTACTTCTACTCTTATTCCCTTGACCTTTTTTTCCTTACTCTTGCTCTTGCCATGTTGTTGATTCTTTCATTGGTAATAATCATGAACATTATATGCATCTCCACTCTGAGTGCCAACCATAGATTTTCTACAAATCTCCTCACTCAATAGTGCTCCACATATATCATCACATATCAGCTTACTACCACATGCACTATTGCTAATTGCAGTGCAAAACCTATCCGATGATGATAGCAAGGTGCATAGCAATAAGATTGCTTTCATTTCATTATCCATATCCATAAATTGAGCTTGTATTTGCGAGAATAGAGCGTCAAAATCACTTAGATGAGCAGCAACACTATCTCTGTCCATGCAAAGGTAAAATAGTTTTCTCATTAGTTACACTTTATTTGATGTCGTCTCCTTTTCATATGTATTGCATAACTTCTTCCAAAGCCCCTCTACATTTTCATAGTCTAATATAGTAAAGTAAACATTATCTTCCAAGCGTAGTTGAATGGTAGCACCTTATTGATCAAGTGCAATCAAGTGCCAAGCGCTATATCAAAAGACCAAGTTTCTTGTTGCTTTTGCCATTATTTCCACTACTTTTCGCAATCAAAAACTCTCACACAAGGTGCTGGATCATTCAATGAGCTTTTCTCGCATTGAAAATAATTTAGTTAGCTTCTTCATGAATCCAGTGCTTCAATGGTGGTTTTTCATGGTACCAATTGAATACAAAATTCCACTATGGGATAGGAGAATGAGCCAGTTTGTCAACATTTTATGCATTTCTTCTCAAATAAAAAAGAGAACATGTCTTTGTTCTCATTTTCTATGACTCTTTGTTATACACAATATTAGTCCAAAGAAAAATCATGTTATGAAGATATCTTCCTTTATGTTCCGATCATATAGTATATGCACGATTCAAAAGTTGGAGAAACCACAAAATGGAACCATAGGGTTTTTAAAAAAACATGAAAAGGATAAGATGGGGCACCATGTGGAGGAAGAGTCTCCAAAATGCCATCTAAGTGAAGGACTACCAATGAGCTACACAGAAATGTTTATAAACACTTTAATGGTAGAGATTTTCCATCAACTCCATGAAAAAGTGGGAGGGATGGTGGAAAAAGAGAGATAGAAAGAGGCTAAGGATAGGGAAAAGATGGGCAAGAAGCACTCATGAGTGCTCATTAGTACCAAAATGATGGCCAAAAGCTCCACCTTATTGATGAAGAATCAACATGAAGGAAGAAATGCTGCCAAGACCTCCACCACTTTCTCAAAAAGCACCATAGATACCTTCGCAAAGACCACCAAGACATCCACCTAGTGCTCTGATACCATGTAGGTAGTACATGCATGAAAGGAAAATGAAAAGAAGAGTCTACTCATAAAATGAAAGAGTGTGAGAGACTCAAAGTGAGTAGACCAAGAAATGAGTAAACTCACATGGATTAGAAATGAGATTGCCAAGTGTACGGAGTAGTCTCTACGAACTTATAACTAAGTACAAAGTGGGGGAGATGCCCTCTGTATATAAAGTCGGAGGAGGCTCTCCAAATTACATCCTATGTGGGATAATTCACCTTGAAGTAGAATGAATACATTGATAGAAGCAAATGGCAAGGTACCCAAATACAATGAGATATAATTTAAAATATGAAATGGAGGGTCTCTTGGATACAAAATGGAGATGCACTCATGTGGATACCTTAAGAAATGAGGTAGAAGAAATTATGTTGTCAACAATTTTGAGATGAGGGTCACATGCTTACTCCTCTACAAGGTCTAGGCATAAGGATTTCGAGGAGATTGGATGTACTTTGTTCCATAATATTTACTATTCTAGATACCCAACGCATGCTCTCATATTCCTTGGAATCATATGTTTGGAGCCAAATTCTAAATCAATTATGGATCCTATAATTGGTTTCCTATTGATGGTTAGATGAATAAAGGAACCATGTAGAGTATTCTACATGATTATTAGGCAAGGATTATAGAATTGGTTGATAGATGACTCGCAAGCACATCATCCCATTCTCTCACAATATATATCACTCACATCCCGTAACATTGTGATGTATACATAAACGTGATGGTTGTACCGTAAGGCGTCATGGTTGTAAAACCAAAGATTAATCCCCCTATTTCTTTTGTAGTTTGCACATTCACCAACCTCAATTTCCAAAGTAATATAACTATAAATAATAATAATAATAATAATAATAATAATAATAACGTATCAATAGGTGAATCAGGAGGGAGAGAGAAACAATGCCCAAAACAATCCTTTCTGACAATCAATTGAGACATTACTCAAAACTATACATGATAATGAACGAGATTAATCATAAAAATAAAACAAACATACATTGCTTTTTGTCTCAATCGATTGAAACAAATAAAAATTCTTTTTTGTATTGCCGGGCCTTGACTTGTAATGAAATATTTCACGGAGAATAATTTGAAGAAGCGTGAAACAGAGATGGCCCTCGTATAAGCCGATCTTTAAGACTGGTCTTCATGCACATATAGGCTTGCGAAATTACAAACAATCCTGCCCAAACTTTAGATATGCGAGAAAGCAACTACGCACAAAACATTACAGGTATGGTCCCGTTGCTGATCTGGATTCAGCCTTCCATCGCTTGACAGATTGAAGGAAACTGATGGCATCCACTGGACTCCGTGAATGAAGCAGGCAAGAATCGCTCTCATCTCCAGTTGTAATGGAGGAATGATGCAGTCCTCATCTCAAGTTGTAATGGAGGAATGATGCAGTCCTCATCTGGCCAAATTGGAAGAGCAGTACATCTTCAAAACATCCAGCTGCAACGTGCAGTTCCCTGTAGATCGACTGTGTGCTCCCCTTTGGACGTTGCGACAAGGCCCTGATTAGTGACTCTCGTCTGGTTGTGTGACCTTTCCAGAGGATACAACCATTTACATCTCATGTAGGAGAGACTTCTCCACGGAGAAACGTACAATTTTTTGTTTTTTCAGCGATAGCTTTGCTTCTTCTGCAAGGATTCTCAGAGCTTGAGAGAGCTTCTAGGCAGAGCCCACGAATATCACAGCTAAACATTCTGTTAAATCGATATAAGATTTTGTCGGTCGAGCTATTTCGAATTGGCTCCGAGAATCGATGTCTACTATAAGCCTATCAGCATGTCTTGTTCCTCTTCCACAGATGACGTCGATGTATTCGTATTCTCCTGCAAACGTTTTGTAGTTAGGGTAGGTTAGCCTGACACGCTTGGATTACAAGCGCAACAGCTTGACGCGAGTACAAGAATGGGAGCACGTTATCGGCAAATGCACGGATTTCTGCACACAGGAAAACATACGCGGATGCGCACAGAAACATTCTGCTGAAAAATTGGGCGACGAACTCGTGTTTTGCAAGACGGGCTGTTCGTTTTATGTACAAAAAGCCTTCTCTCTCTCTCATGGGCGATGGAATAGGATAAATGAAGCTCACGGAAGCGGTCTGTGTCTCTTTGCTTCACTTCGCACTGCACGATATTATTATCTTCATTAGGGTCCGCGGACAGCATTCCGGACGATGTTAGAATTCAAACTTCAAAGTTAAGCCGTTCATACGGGAGAATGCAACATTACAAACATAATTTTTGTACCTGCACATTCGTGTGAATAATTAGGACAATGGAGTTTTGATATTTTACAGTGGGTTCACACTGTCCGGCGACGCAGTGAACGCTTCCATATGACATAATTTGATTTGTTTTCAAAAAAGAAAAGAATTCTAAGTGCATCATTTCTTGAGCCAAGCTTTCTCACTCGAAACAAATATGTACCACTTTGACAATAGCTTTTGATTGGTTCTTTGAGTTGTTCAACCAATAAAGTAACGTAAAAGTTATGATATACAGAGCCTACTATCATTCTATGTAAACTGAACCTGATGGCACATGGTATGAAACAGCATACTTGTGTTGCCCTACATGAACCCACCTTTAGATTTTCTATTTTTTAGTTAAATTGAGGAATCTAAATTTATTAAATGATTATACATCGTTGCTTTTCAACTCAAAAAATTATAACCCTTAGAGAAAAATGTAAGGCGCATCGTTATTGGGGTTGAAAACTCTAAGCCATCCTCCTTTGACGAGACACAAGATGGAAGAAGATAGAGTAGAGATTTCAAGAGTCAAAATCTACGTGGTATGTGAACCCTTTGATTGATTAGAATCTAGAACAATAAAAAAACATATATCAATCATGTATGCATCTATCAAATATTAGAATTAAGAGATATATATACTTTCAGTTAGTATTCCTTGCATCATTAGGAGATCGTAATGGAGCTCCCTCTAATGGATTAGAATCTGATTTTGGAGCAAAAAAGCTACTAGATATTAATAGTATGATTATTTACATACATACACATTCACATGTACACATTTACACATACACACAAGTTCACATATGAAAAGATATACATTCTAACATATACACATACAAAATCATAAATGTAAGACTTGTGTATGTATGCTTGTATGTATGTATGTATATGTGTGTGTATGTGTGTGTATGTGTATGCATCTATGTGTATGTGTGTGTGTATATGTGTATGTGTATGTTTGCATATTATCTATGTGTATGTATGCATGTGTCTCTATGTATATGTGTATTATTGTGTATGTGTATGTGTATGTGTGCATGTATTTATCATGTATGTGTGTGTATGTGGATGTGTGTGTATGTATGTGTACATGTATGTATGTGAATGTGTGTATGTGTATGTGTGCATGTATGTATTATGTATGTATGTATGTGTATGTATGTGTGCATGTATTTATTATGTATGTTTGTATGTGTATGTGTATGTATGTGCACATGTATGTGTACATATATGTATGTGTATGTATGTGTATGTATGTATGTGTGTATGTTTGTATATGCATGTTTGTATGTGTGTATGCATGTTTATAAATGCGTATGTATTAATTATGTATGTGTGTGCATGTATATGCACGTATAAGTTAATATATGTGTGTATGTGTGTATGCATGTTTGTTAATGTGTGTGTATTTATTATGTATGCGTGTGTATGTGTATGCATGTATATGTATATGTATGTATGCAAGTATGTGTGTGTGTATGTTTATAAATGTGCATGCATTTAGTATGTATGGGTATGTATCTATATGTGTGTTTATGTGTATGTGTATGTGTGTGGATGTCTATGTTTATGTATTTGTACCTGTATATGTATGTATGTATGTGTAAGTGTATGTATGTATGTGTAAGTCTATGTATATGTAAGTGTATGTACGCATGTTTAAGTGCATGTATGTGTGTATGCATGTTATTTGTGTATGTATTTATTATCTATGTTTGTGTATGTATATGTGTATGTGTATGTGTGTGTTATGTGTATGTATGTGTATGTGTATATGCATATATGTATGTGTTAAGTGTATGTTTGTATGTCTAAGTGTATGCATGTGTGTATGTGTTTATAGATTTAAATTATTTTCATATAGTGACCCTTTTGCTTTTATTTGAGATTAAAATAACAAGAGATATTGTATCGTAGAAAGCAATAACAGAAAATCTAACATTCCACCTGAGGTGTGGCAATACTTTTGAGGACAAGTACAACTTTAGGAACCATTTGCTTAGTGTGAGGTATACAAAATAGTTTATATTACTTTGAGCTATAACTTGCATATGTTTTATAAATATTTTACATCTAATCTATGTACTTTTGTTTCGTTAAATAAACACAAGCTTTTACAAAGAAGAGAGTTGAGTCAGGTCAAAGAAGAGACTTCAGTCAGGTCACTAATCATTAATCTTTTTAATTTGTTTCAATGTTGCAAAACGATTATTGTTGATATCCTACGAAAACTAAAATCAAATTTGCAACACATTATGGATATCAACATCTGAGTGAGTACATGCAAGATCGTCTGGAAGATTTTTTGAGTAATATTAAATTCATATTATTTATTTTATTTTTATTGATGTTTTATATGTTTTATTTTGTTATGTTTGTTATATGTAATATAGGAGTATTATTGAGAGGCAAATATGGATGAGGTGGAGGGATAGACAAAGGAGCGAGGATATCGATTGTCATAGAGTGTTGACCCCTCTACCCATGATGCCCCTTGAGATGATCATGATGATGCAGATGATCATGATGATGAGGATGATCATGATGATGTGGATGATCATGATCAAGGAGGGGATTCAAATGATTGACATTTTACATTCGATGTATAATTTACATTGATACACACATACAATTTCTTATATTTATATATTTTCAAATTTCACTTATGTTTCTAATTGTATTTATGATACTAATTAATGTAAAAAATGTACTAGTGACTTTTATTATAGTTTATATTTAACAAGACGATCTGAATGATATACAAACTATGAAAATTGTACTAACAATAATTAGCCATATATTATGTTGATTGAACTTCTTGAATAACGTGCATAAAGAGAGAGAGAGATAGATAGAGAGAGAGAAAAATAGAGAGAGAGAGAGTAGAAAAGAGAGAGATTGAGAAAGAGATAGCATGAGCTCATATGCATAGTGCACATATGAATGTTGGATCACTTTTCGATCAGATGCACACAAAATGACAATCGAAGAGTGATCCACAATTCTTTTCGATATACTCTTTGAAAAGATAGGAAGAGTTGTTTTAAGAGAGCTTGCAATAGAAGAGCTAAATGCAAGCATCATTTGGTATTTTTAGACTTATGTAAAGTCATACATGAGGGGGACACCATAAAAAGGTCAAGCTTCTC
>CM035406.1:167145919-167188419 GCA_020310875.1 Ceratopteris richardii
ATGCGCACACACACACACTTACACACACATACATATGTACACACACATATACACGCATAGACACACACACACACATACGCATAGACACACACACACACACAAATTCACACACATATACAGACATACACAATGCATAATGCATACACATACACACATGCACACATAATGCATACACATGCACACACATATACATGCATAATGCATATGCATACATAATGCACATGCATACATACACATACATAATGCATACACACACATATGCATACATCATGCATACACACACATACACACATATGTACATACACACATAGACATATACACACATAGACACATAGACACACATAGACACATACACACACATAAACACATACACACTCATAGACACACACACATACACATAGACGCGCACACACATACACACACATATACACACACATACACACATAATGATGCATTCACACATGCATACACACATAGACATACATATACACACACACATTCAAACATACACACTCATAGACACACATAATGATGCATTCACACACATACACATGCATACACACATAGACACACATATACACTTACACATCCAAACATACACACTCATAGACACACATTCATACACACACACATCCAAACATACACACTCATAGACACACACACATACACATAGACGCGCACACACATACACACACATAGACGCACACACACATACACACATATACACACACAGACACATACACACATAATGATGCATCCACACACATACACATGCATACACACATAGACACACATATACACACACACATACACACACATATATGCATACACACACACATAGAGAGACATACACACACATAGAGAGACATACACACACATACACATACATGCATACATATGCATACATAATGCATATGCATACATAATGCATATGCATACATACACATACATAATGCATACACACACATATGCATACATAATGCATACACACATATGCATACATAATGCATACACACACATACACAAACCTATGCATACATACATGCATACACACACATAGACACATACACACATAGACACATACACACACATAGACACATACACACACATAAACACATACACACTCATAGATGCATAGCGACACATACACATAGACACACACACATACACACACACATATACACAAACACATACACACATAGACACATACACACATAATGATGCATACACACATAATGATGCATACACACATATACACATGCATACACATACATATGCATACATACATGCATACACATACACACACATAGACACATACACACATAAACACATACACACTCATAGGTACACACACATACACATAGAAACACACACATATAGTATATACACACACATGCACACATAGACACATACACACATACACATGCATACACACACATACACATGCATACACACATACAGACACATATACACACACATACACAGATACACACACATATATGCATACACACACATAGAGAGACATACACACATAAACACATACATGCATACATATGCATACATAATGCATATGCATATGCATACAATATACATACATACTTACATGCATACATAATGCACATGCATAGATACATACACACATACAGATACATACACACATAGACACATACACACGCATGAACACATACATACTCATTGATACACACACATACACATAGACACACACACATACACACATAATGATGCATACACACACATACACATGCATACACACATACAGACACATGTACACACACATTCACACACATACATGCATACACACACATACACATACATGCATACATATTGCATATGCATATGCATACATACATACTTACATGCATATGCATACACACACACATATGCATACATATATACTTACATGCATATGCATACACACACACATATGCATACATAATGCATATGCATATGCATACATACATACTTATATGCATACATAATGCACATGCTTACATACACTGTCATAATGTATACACACACACATACACACATAGACACATATACACATAATGATGCATACACACACATACATATGCATACACACACATATGAATACATACATGCATACACATACACACACATAGATACATACATACACATAAATACATACACACTCATAGACACACACACATACACATAGACACACACACATACACACACACATACACACATAGACACATACATGTAATGATGCATACACACATACACATTCATACATAGACACACATAATGATGCATACACACACATACATATGCATACACACACATATGTATACATACATGCATACACATACACACATAGACACATACACACACATAGACACACATACATATACATAAACACATACACACTCATAGACACACACACATACACATAGACAACACACACACATACCTACACACATACACACATAGACACATACACACATAATGATGCATACACACACATACACATGCATACACACATATACATACATACATGCATACACATACACACATAGACACATACACACACATAGATACATACACACACATACACATGCATACACACATACAAACACATATACACACACACATACACACATAGACACATACACACATAATGATGCATACACACATACACATGCATACATAGACACACATGATGATGCATACACACACATACATATGCATACACACACATATGCATACATACATGCATACACATACACACATAGACACATACACACACATAGATACATAGATATACATAAACACATACACACTCATATACACACACACATACACATAGACAACACACACATATACATACACACATACACACATAGACACATCCACACATAATGATGCATACACACACATACACATGCATACGCACATATATGCATACATACATGCATACACATACACACATAGACACATACACACACATAGATACATACATACACATAAACACATACACACTCATAGACACACACACATACACATAGACACACACACACACATATACACACACACAAACACACATAGACACTTACACACATAATGATGCATACACACACATACACATGCATACACACATACAAACACATATACACACACACACATACACACATAGACACATACACATGTAATGATGCATACACACATACACATGCATACATAGACACACATAATGATGCATACACACACATACATATGCATACACACACATATGCATACATACATGCATACACATACACACATAGACACATACACACACATAGATACATACATATCCATAAACACATACACACTCATAGACACACACACATACACATAGACAACACACACATATACATACACACATACAAACATAGACACATACACACATAATGATGCATACACACACATACACATGCATACACACATATATGCATACACATACACACATAGACACATACACACACATAGATACATACATACACATAAACACATACAGACTCATAGACACACACACATACACATAGACACACACACACACATATACACACACACAAACACACATAGACACTTACACACATAATGATGCATACACACACATACACATGCATACACACACATACACATATATATATTGATTTCTAACCATTTTGTTTTATATGTTAGGTATTATGGATCCCAGTAGAGAGAGAAAGGCGAAACTCACTCTCATAAAAAGTCTTATGAGAGCAAGAGTTCCGTCAGATACTCTAGGGGCCATAATGTGGGACTATGCAGAGATGTCTGATGAGGAGTTGGATTATACGATCTAGATGCTTACGCGATCAGACGAGGGCTCTTCTGCGGCTCCACACGCAGGAAGAGAGCTATCTGCTCATAGGTATGTTTTTTTCATAAACTTTTTTAATGATATTATAACACATATTTTTATTTATTTCTATCTATCTATTTTCAGGACACCTATACCACCTCCAGCATGTGATAGCAGAGCAGAGACGTTGCATATGAGGACATGCATAGGCACGTTAGGACTAGATTGCGACATAGAGCTAGAGGGGAATATTGTATACATAGGAAATGGATTGGAGTTCAAGAGGAGAATACGCACACTATGCGACTCTTACCTGCGCTTTATCCACTTACCGTGGAAGTAAGTAAAAGTTTTACATATAAATTGAAATATATATCTTATGTTTTATTTATATTATGTTTTTTATTTTTGTAGTGAGCATGATGAGAGGGATAAAAAGTACGTGCTCAGTTCACTTGAGACGGAGTTTGGGACAGGGTGGTCTCTTAAATGGTGTTTAAAAGAGATGCGGACACTTATGGCTCATCGTCGCGACAATGCACGGTATGTATGTATATGTGAGAGAGAGAGAGAGAGAGAGAGAGAGAGAGAGAGAGAGAACACTAATCTCGATATTAGGGTTTTGAAATCCCTAATTTAAAAACTCCAATTCAACCTTTTAGCCATATGTTTGAAGTATATGTACACCTCCGACGTCCTACTAGAGAGATGTCTCTCCTCCCAACCTTATGCCTCTATATATAGATACTCGAATCAACGAGGATCATAATATGTGTAAAGATATATACACATCATGTAGATAGGATACATAAATATAAAATGGAGTAGATATATTATGCATCACACATACATGCCTAAATGCACACATAAATATATATATACATACTAACATATTTACATGTACATATTTACACATACATGTACATGCCTACATGCACACATAAACATATATATACATGCATACATATTTACATGTACATATTTACACATAGACACATATACATATATACATGTACACAATTATAAACACTTGCCTATATTACGTACATGAATACATGAATATTTTACATAAATGCATATGCATATATACACATATGCATATTTAACACATGTATACATATATCACACACATGCAAACACATACATATACATGAAATACATATATATGCATACTAACATATGTATACATATAATACACATGAATACACACACATATGCATACATACATGATAAAAATTTACTCCTCGAAGATAAAGCTATATATAAAATAATTAGGCATACCCCCGAGCTTCATGTTCTAACTTAGAAGAACATGATTTCATCTCTCTAGTAGGATTCATCGTTATTCAAGTTAATAAAAAAAACCTATTATCTGATATCCATTCACAAGCTTCAAGTTACTATCTAATCTGCTCATATGTTTTCATTATTTCCATCATTTTGGTAAGACATCAATATAGTCTCATCTTCATTATCCTTATTGATTTCATTTATTTTTTTCTATTCTTAAATCTATGTTCTCATGAATCACATCATCTATTGGTGGATTAATATCTATTTCTGGTAATTCCTCTTCCTCATCAGTAGAATCAACATGTAGAGAATTATCCTCTTCATCAAAAAGATTAGTATCATTATCACGTATAATGAGTCTAATTTCTATTCGAGATGTTGATGTATCAGTATCTAATGCTGAATCATCAAGAGGAATTTCTTCAATCTCTCTAACAATAAACTGTTCAAACAATGACCTTCCTGTATATCAATAATAATTTGATTTTATACATGGTTTTTAAATAAAATAATGATATTAATATATATAGAAAATACATACCCAAGCATTATCACGTTGACTAGGTGATGGTGCACGCTCAAAAGTACCATACTCTGCCTCATGTTGAATACATTCCAATCGTGGTCTTCGATACATGCCATAACAAGAGTTACACCAACATATAATATGCTCTTGATAGATTCATCATAATTCCTATGTGTGTACGTATATATGTGGATATGCATATGTGTGTTTATGTTATATGTATGTATATGTGTATATGTATACATATATGCATGCGTATATGTTTGCATGTATATGTGTATGTGGGTATGTGTATGTGTATGTGTATGTGTGTGTATATATGTGTATGTATTCTGACTTTTTTTTCTGTTTGAGATTAAATTAACAGGAGATATTGTATGGTCGAAAAAAATAAGAGGCGAGCTAACATACCACCTGAGTCGTGGCAGTTTTTTCGTAGACAGCTACGTCTTCAGGAGTCATTTCCTCAGTAGAAGGTACACAAATTAATAGTTTATATTTATAATTTTTATATATTTTAGTAATTTTTTATATTTAATTTATGTATTTTTTTCTTGAATAAACAGGCTGCTGCAAAGAAGAGAGTGGAGTCGGGCCACACATCGCACTTAGGCCAAATGGGCCATAATGGATTTGTAGCTACGTTTGTAAGTATATGTGTTATTGTGAGTATATTTTTTATTTTAGTTAAAATGCAAGCAACTAATGTTTTTTATTTGTTTCATTGCAGCGAAAGGATTATGGCCGATATCCTACGAAACACGAGATTGAGTATGCTACACATTTTGGATATCGGCGTTTGGGCGAGTATATACAAGATCATCCTGATACCTTTGTGAGTATTTTTAAATTTTATATAATTATTTTGGTGTTATGAACGTTTTAATTATTTTATTGATTTATGTTTGTTATATGTAATACAGGAGTATAATGGGGAGACAAATATGGATGAGGTGGAGAGACAAACACAGGAGGGACGATCTGATCGTCAGAGGGTGCTCATGACGATGAGGATGAGGAAGATCAGGATGATCATGATATTGCTGATGATGATGATGATCATGATGATGATGATCATGATGATGATGATTAGGATTTTAGTTGATTATGACATTGGATTATATGTATTTACATTGATATATATATATATATATATATATATATATATATATATATATATATTTTATCTATATATTTTTCATTTTAGTTATGTTTTGAATTGTGTGTATGGTATTCAATAATGAAGAGTTTTGTTCTATTGATTGTTATTATTGTTTATATTAAGCATGTGTTTTAATACTTTAATTATATAATTCATTCATATGTGTGTACCTAAGTGTATATGTATGTGTGTGTATATGTATGTATGTGCATGTGTATGTGTGTGTATATGTATGTATGTGCATGTGCATGTATAAGTGTATACGTGTGTATGAGTATGTGCATGTGCATGTGTATGTGTGTGTATATGTATATGCATGTATATGTATAACTCTATGTGTATGTGTGTGTATGTGTGTGTATGTGTGTGTATGTGCATGTATATGTGTATATGTAGGTATGTGCATGTGTGTGTGCATGTTTATATGTGTTTTAATACTTTAATTATATAAATTTATTCATATGTGTGTACCTAAGTGTATATGTATGTGTGTGTATATGTATGTATGTGCATGTGTATGTGTGTGTATATGTAAGTATGTACATGTGCATGTATAAGTGTATATGTGTGTATGAGTATGTGCATGTGTATGTGTATGTGTGTGTATGTGTATATGCATGTATATGTATAACTCTATGTGTATGTGCGTGTATGTGCATGTATATGTGTATATGTAGGTATGTGCATGTGTGTGTGCATGTGTATATGTGTTTTAATACTTTAATTATATAATTCATTCATATGTGTGTACCTAAGTGTATATGTATGTGTGTGTATATGTATGTATGTGCATGTGTATGTGTGTGTATATGTATGTATGTGCATGTGCATGTATAACTGTATATGTGTGTATGAGTATGTGCATGTGCATGTGTATGTGTGTGTATATGTATATGCATGTATATGTATAACTCTATGTGTATGTGTGTGTATGTGCATGTATATGTGTTTATGTAGGTATATATATGTGCATGTGTGTGTGCATGTGTATATGTGTTTTAATACTTTAATTATATAATTCATTCATATGTGTGTACCTAAGTGTATATGTATGTGTGTGTATATGTATGTATGTGCATGTGTATGTGTGTGTATATGTATGTATGTGCATGTGCATGTGTAAGTGTATATGTATGTATCAATATGTGCATGTTCTTGTGTATGTGTGTGTATATGTATAACTCTATGTGTATGTGTGTGTATGTGCATGTATATGTGTATATGTAGGTATATGCATGTGTGTGTGCATCTTCATCATGTATAAGTGTATGAGTGCATATCAATAAGTGTGAGTATGGTATGTAATGAAAATAACACAATTCAAATGATCTACAAATAATAGAAATTGTACTTACAATTGTTAGCCATAGTTTTTGCTTGGTTAGCTTCTTGAATAACCTGCAATAAAGAGAGAAATAAAAGAGAGAGAGAGAGAGAGAGAGAGAGAGAGAGATCTAGAGAGAGAGAGAGATCTAGAGAGAGAGAGAGATCTAGAGAGAGAGATCTAGAGAGAGAGAGAGAATTCAAAGAGAGAAAGATGCAAAAAGAGAGAAACAAACACAGAGGGAGACAATAATAGAGAGCTTAGGCAAAACAACAATTCTGCATATACTTGCTTCAGCTTGTAAGCGAAATGCAATTGCGAACGTTGCAGAGCTCTTCGATCCGATGCGTGAAAATGCCGATTGCAGAGCCTCCAACATTTTAATTTTTGTCCGTCAACAGATCGTCGTGTAAGCGATGCTATTCGTCGTCGTATAAGCGATATTTTTTAGCGTCACTTATGCGACGTCTATCGGCGTCGCTTATGAGACGCAAAAAAGCGTCGCTTAAGTGACGCATTTAGATAGCGTCGTTTTAGCGACGTTGTACGGGAGCATCGCAATCCAAGTCGCAAATACCGTCGTTTTTTGCGTCGTCTAATCGACGGTCCGCGCCCGACGCTTATTACGATGCAAGTTGCAATTTTATAGCGACGAAATTCTGTCGCCTTAACCGTCTCTATATGCCCGTATTCCTTGTAGTGTCAACATCACGGTCCTTTCAAAAAGGCTGAGAACTTTGGTAATCACTCAAGCAATGATCCTAAGAAGGCTTCAAAAACTCATCCAAGAAACTCACATGCAACTATTATGGAAAATCTGGGCATATTGATAAGTTTTTCTATGAGAAGAAGAAAAATTCTAAAGCCTCTACTTCCAAGAATCAAGGTAAGTCCTCTTAAGATAGGTCCCACTATTCAAATGAATATCGCTTTATCTCAACATAGCCCAATGCCCTAATCACTTCCATCTCATATCAGCAGTGGACATTTGAAAGTAGTGCAACCTCTTACATGTGCAAAGAACTTGACTCATTTCAAGAGTTAGAAGACTACACAGGAGAACTGTACTTCGAAAAAAACAATAGTCTTCCAATTGAAGGTAAATGAAAAGTAAAAACTTACAAATCATTGAGGAGAATGCAAAGCCTCATCAAACATACTTCCCTTACCAAACTTTTGTAAGAAACTCCTCTCCATCAAGGAAATCACCATTCATGACAAAAAAGTTATCTTTGAAAAAACATCAATGAAGCATTGGAAAATGCTACTATGTACAGGGAAACTGTGACAAGTTTGATGTATCTCACAATTACAAGGCCTGATCTAAGGTACTTCATTGGACTTGAAAGGCAATTTATGTAGGTTCCCTAGAAACCAAATTTAAATTTTTTGAGATGCACTCTATGTTATGTGAGTGCTACTTTGGATTATGCATTATTTCATGAAGATGGTGTAGAATTGCAGGTTCATGGATATATCAATTTAAATTGGGTTTGTCGCATTCTAGAGAGAAGATCTACTAGTGGCTTTCTATTCTCACTTTGGAGTGCAACTATTACATTAAGCAGTAAGAAGAAACCCATTATTGCTTTTTTGAGTATAGACGTGTTGCAATGCCATCATGTGAAGCATGATGGCTAGAGATGCTACTTGTTGATTTAGGTGTGGAAATACAAAAGCATATCATCATCTATAGTGATAATCTTAGTAGCATAGAGTTAGCACGAAACCCTATTTTTAATAGTAGAACAAAGCATATCGATGTACATTATCATTTCATTAGGAAATGCTAATTGACCTTGTTTACATGAGGGGAGATGAGTAGGTTGTTTATATTTTCACTAAAGCAATTGGAGCTGAGAAGTTGAAGAAGTTTCAAAATATGCTTGGATTACATGACATGACATTGAGCTTGAGTGGAAATGTTGAGATATGAAGCCCAAAGTGTGAAATCAAGGATGACATGTAAAACCTTTTCATTTCTCTAACATGTATAATGGTCATGCTAGTATATGTCAGGGATGCTTCATTGAGATTTATCTATGAAGATTGTAGGCACATTTTTTTATTACCACATCACTCATTTGTGGGCATTAGGTTTTTCCTTGTGTTGTCTTTGTACATTGCACTAGTTGTATTGTTGAGTTATTTCATTGATGTATATTCCTTTTATGTAATAGAAGAAGCAGAACAAGATTACTCTTCCTTGGCTCAATCTATTTGTGCTCCTCTTTGAGTGTGAGAGTGTGTGAGTGAGTTCTCTTCCTTATCTCCTTTTTCTTGACATCCACGACTAGAAGCGTGGTGTTTATATACACCTCTTGATTTCTTATGGTGGTTAGATCTTCTATCTTAAAGGTATTCCCAATATCTAGGAACAAATTGAATTTTAGTTAAAAAACAAAGCCATGGCTTTTGGATCCCTTCAATCACGAGATTCTCTCCATATCTTACTTTTTTAGCATTATCTAAGATAAACTCAAAGCTTTAACCTTTAAATTCTTGAAACCATATGTTTATGTTTTAACCTTTGAACAAGCCCTTCAGCTTGCTCCTTGCACCAAAAAAACCATGTGTGACATAATTAGTCTATCTATCACTATGGACTAGAAACATTTGGCATGTTTCTTTCTCAATTCTACTCTTTGAACATCAATGGAGCACCCATGTTCTGAACTCAAATCCTTAATAAGACAAGTCAAGGGCATCTGATTATAAAAAACAACAACAACAACAACAACAACAATAATAATAATAATAATAATAATAACGTATCAATAGGTGAATCAGGTGGGAGAAAGAAACAATGCCCAAAACAATAAACAATGCCCAAAGCAATCCTTACTGACAATCAATTGAGACATTACTCAAAACTATACATAATAATGAGCGAGATTAATCATAAAAATAAAAGAAACGTACATTGCTTTTTGTCTAAATCGATTGAAACAATATTGAAAGCTATGCATAACAATGAGATAGTTTAACAATGATAAAACGAATAAAAATTCTTTTCTGTATTGGCGGGCCTTGACTTTGAATGAAATATTTCATGGAGAATAATTTAAAGAAGAGTGAAACAGAGATGGCCCTCGTATAAGCCGATCTACGCACAAAACATTACAGGTATGGTCCTGTTGGTGATCAAGATTCAGCCTTCCATCGCTTGACAGATTGAAGGAAACTGATTGCTCAAACCACTGGACTCCATGAATGAAGCAGGCAAGAATCGCTCTCTTCATGAGTACAACAATGGGAGCACGTTATCGGTAAACGCACGGATTTCAGGCCATGAAAAGAGTTACGAAAATTACCTGCCGGAACTTTGTCGAACTTGAGCCACTTCGAATGACGCACTTCAGCATCGAATTTCAAGAGTTGGAGATGTTTTACAATGATGCGCCGACAGTTGATAACCTAATTTCCGCTTAATCTTTTCTGCCCTCTCTCATAATCAGAATGCGTCCATTCATATCGGATGTCTGGAGTTATAGTCTCGCACCTATGCACAACGTAAATGAAGACTGTACAGCATATGCAAGGGTTCCTCCCTTTCGAAAGAAACCTCGTATTATAGACGGACATAGACACAGGAAAACATAGGCGGATGCGCACAGAAACATTCTGCAGGAAATACAGTACTAGCGATCAAGCTGCTCACCTATCCAACCGGAGTCGAAACGCTGCTGAAAAATTGGGCGACGAACTCGTGTTTAGCAAGACGAGCTGTTCGTTTTATGTACAAAAATCTCTCTCTCTTTCTCTCTCTCTCTCTGGCGATGGATCCTGGTCCTCGAATAGAAGCTCACGGAAGCGGTCTGTGTCTCTTTGCTTGACTTCGCACTGCACGATATTATTATCTTTATTAGGGTCCGCGGACAGCATTCCGGACGATGTTAGAATTCAAACTTCAAAGTTAAGCCGTTCATACGGGAGAGTGCAACATTACAAACATAATTTTTGTACCTGCACATTCATGTGAATAATTAGTACAATGGAGTTTTGATATTTTACAGTGGGTTCACACTCTCCGGCGATGCAATGAGGGCTTCCATATGACACAATTTGATTTGTTTTCAAAAAAGAAAAGAATTCTGAGTTCATCATTTGTTGAGCCGAGCTTTCTCCCTCGAAACCAATATGTACCACTCTAACAATAGCTTTTGATTGGTTCTTTGAGTTGTTCAACCAATAAAGTAACATAAAAGTTTTGATATACAGAGCTTTAGCAAACTTGTGTTGCCCTACATGAACCCACCTTTATATTTTCTACTTTTTAGTTAAATTGAAAAATCAAAATTTATTAAATGATTATACATCGTTGCTTTTCAACTCAAAAAAGTTATAACCCTTATAAGAAAAATGTAAGGAGCATCGTTATTGGGGTTGAAAACTCTAAGCCATCCTCCTTTGACGAGGCACAAGATGGAATAACTCTACAACCTCGTTAACTACATTGAGGTAGTCAAATTCACCCAACTTTCTCTTTGATTGGCTCACATGAAAGATTAGATGAGCCATCTTTGATTGGCTCTTTGATAAGCCATCTTTTCCATTGTATTAAGCACTGGGAACGGACCACAACAGCTAAGAAAAAAATGTGTGCATGGTTTAATCCTCATTTTCTCATACGTAGATGGATCTCTAAGGTAGACTTACTCTCCTATCTCAAACTTAATTTCTCTCTTTTGATTGGTTATCATAGGCTCTATCTCGATCACGAGCTCTCCTAATAAAGTTTTTTTGTAATTCTAAGAATATCACTCATCCCTTCCAAGAAATCAACTGCATCTTGGGCACTCTCATATTGTAAGCATATTGCATAAGATGCCCTTTAGTTGAAATAAATACATAAGTATAAATGGACTTTGTCGACTTCTAGTATGAGGGCATGCTTGTACACCTTTATTCCATCAATCCCTAAAGGTAAACCTAATCTAGTTGCATTTGAATGTCTGGCATCTTGTGTAACTCTAAAGATATTTCTCACCAATCCACATGATCAATCAATAGATTTTATAATCAATGATCAGTCACCACCATCATGATCAACAAACAATCACTATCATGATCAATGATAACATCACTATTACCATGAATAACAAGTGAAAAGATGAAGCAAATTCTATAATCAATGATGAGTGATGGAAGATGAGATTATCATTTATCTATGTTCAATGATCCCTTTCTCCAAGAGAAAAGTCATGTTCAGTTAGACAATCCAATGAAAATAGTCGATTGTTGAAATGGTCCTATCTCCCTCATTTCATTACAAGATTACATGTCGATGGGTTAAAATCTAGTTAAAAAAAAAGAAACAAAAGTTCTACATAGGTAAGAATTCCACAACCCATACGGTAATACTTTTGAAAACCCAAAACAGAATCCATATGGTATAAGGACAAGAGTTTCACACAAAATAGATCTCAAAGTCCAAAAAATGCCACAAAAACTTAACGTCAAGGTAGATAACACCTACGAAATCAAGAATCAAACATCGTAAGCCATGAAAAATGCAGAAACCACACAAGAAGAAGGCTAGAAAGTTTGTGCATGAAAGTTGTGAGAAGAAAAGTTCTCGTAGTCGCACTAGTAGAAAGTATAGAGAGTGACAAGCTTGACCTTTTTATGATGTCCCCCTCATGTATCACTTTACATAGGTCTAGAAAATGACCAAAAATATTAAATGATGCTTGCGTTTAGCTCTTTTATTGCAAGCTCTCTCAAAAGGACTCTTCCTATCTCTACAAAGAGTATATCGAAAAGAATTGTGGATCACTCTTCGATTGTCATTTTGTGTGCATCTGATCAAAGAGCGATCCAACATTCATATCTTCACTATGCATATAAGCTCGAGCTCTCTCTTTCTCAATCTCTCTCTTTTCTACTCTCTCTCTCTCTCTCTTTCTTTCTCTCACTATCTGTCTCTTTCTCTCTCTCTCTCTCTCTCTCTCTCTCTCTCTCTCTCTCTCTCTCTCCCTCTTTCCCCTTCTCTATCCCACTCTCTCTCTCTCTCCCTTTCTCTCTCTTTATGCAGGTTATTCAAGAAGTTCAATGAGCATAATATATGCCTAATTATTGTTAGTACAAGTTTCATAGTTTGTATATCATTCGATTTTTTTTGTTTTCATTAATTCGTGTACTTACACTTACACATTCACATGCACATATACACATATAAATGCACATGCATACACATACACATACATACACATACATATACACATACAAATACACATGCATGTTGCTTCCTCAAGTATGCAACACGTGCTTCATTACGCATGGCATACAAAGAAGCAAGAGTGTCCCATGTAGAACATGACCGAATGTGTGGAACTATATGACGTGTCATTGAAAGCGCAATCAAAGCATGAGCTTGAGCATCTTTTCCATCCCATCTAAGCTGCTCTTGTGTACGTGGAGAAGGAGAAACCACTGTACTCAAAGAAGAAGCTCCATCTATGACAGTAGAATGTGAAGTAGAAGCACGTGCCGGTCTTCGATCTACATCTGTCACTATGTTCTAAAGTTGTTTTGCAACAAGAACATGCTTCATCATGTAAGAACACATCGGATAGTTGGTCCCATCAAGCTTATCTTCAGCTTGAAGCATGCCAAACAAGTCATTGCTGCCTGCCATTTCACTGAGGAACAAGAATGTGACAAAATCTTCACTTCGATGAAAGTTAAAATGAGTGCTGAAATTTCATCTCACAAACCCTCACTCTGATGGCGATTGTAACCGCACGAATGGCTTTGAAATGGGGGTAAAACGCTAGCGCACCTAGTGGAAATGTTTTCGGGCTGCTGAAATTCACACTTCTATGCTCCAAAGTCGATTTGCACTGTTAAAGTGAGCGCGCACCGCGACGCGAAAAAGCAAAACTTGAGAGGAAGCTCAACATGCTCTGATACCACTATTGGGTGTGTGTAGAAGTGCGAGAGACACACAAGAAGCACACACAACGAGCACAAACGCAACAAGACACACGGAGAAGACATTGGCTGGAATAGCTCTCTCTATTACTCTATGAACTGAACTGAAGTGAGAGCTGAATAATATCCCTAAGTACAAAGTACCACCACATATGAGAGTATCAAGTATGTGATAACATGGGGAAAAAACCTCTAGCCAGTAGTAGAATAAAAAGTACCCATGTATAGGGAAAAGGTTCACATCAAAGCTACTCGAGGAACACATAAGTGTAATATCTTACCCGTGACTTTTTCATGATCACTTTTATAGTGAGTGAGTAAACCTTTGAATTCAAATTCAAACTTTTGGCTCCCCATGATAAAGCTCCTACATAAAGGAGATATTCCATCAATCAAGTCTACCTTTTTTCATGAATCTCTTTTGGTAGGTGTTTACAAATATTCCAAGTCGAATTTGACTTTTACAAAGAGGTAAAGTGGTAATTAACCACTAGCAATGGTTCCTATGCTTCTCCATATGTGTATGGACTTCAATGTATCCATCAAGCCAAATGTGTAGGCTTGTGAATTACACCAACAGCTCCCCCTCAAGCCAAACATTTTGGCTTGGTCTTCATCTTCAATCTTCATGTATATCCTGCAATCCAATCAATGCTTTGAACCTGCAAAGTTTGGTTCCATCCAAAGCTTTAGCCAACAAATGTGCACATTGCATGTTGGTTGATACATAGGTTAGTTGAATGTCCTTGTTTAATAACTTCTCTCTCACATAATGGTAATGAACCTCTATATGTTTGGTTCTAGCATGATAGATAGGGTTAGCTGCAAGGTGAAGTGAGCTTGTATTATCTCCAAGGATTATTGGTGACCTAGTATACAAATGCAGTTTTGTATACAATAGCTTGATCCATATGGCTTCTTGTATGGCATTAGCAAGTCCTCTATACTCTGCTTCTATAGAAGAGAAAGCAAAAGTAGGTTGCTTCTTTGAAGACCATGAGATTGGTTTATCACCTGCAAATGAAATGTATCCTGAAGTGCTCCTCCTATCATCCTTGCATCCTTCCCAATCTGCATCTAAATAGATCTTGATATCAATGTCTAAAGTGTAAGGAAAATACAAACCATGATTTGATGTACCCTTGAGGTACTTTAATATTCTCTTAGCAGCTTCTAAGTGAGGTATCCTTGGCTTGTGCATAAACTGACTTAGCACACTAACTCCATATGCAATGTCTATCCTTGTTAAGGCAGCATAGTTGTTGGCAGCAGTCAGGGAACCGAAGGAGCCACAAGACGAAGAGAGTCAGAGCGAAGGGACAGCACAAGCAGACATGGCAGTCAGAGAAGATCTGGCAAATAGGCCAATAATTTTCCTCATGAAGAAGCAAGTATGAGCATTCACGCAAATCTAGCACTTAGGCAACCCTTTAACTTTTCAAAAACCCTTACACCAATTAAAAGTGATTTTTATCACTAAACACCATTGTAAATACCATTTCATATTTTCGTAGCTCCATTTTGTGCAAGCCAAGGAGTCCTTGAGCTTGAGGAGCTTTAGAAGTATCTACCTGCCAATTTTTGTAATTTTTAGATCTCGTTTGAGCCCTCAAATAAGCCCTGGAACCTAATTTTTAACTAGGCCGGACACTAGGTCTGAACAGGGCCAAAGCTAGTCAAAAGCTATAAAAGGAGCTAGAGAGCTCATTTTTGGGGTTAGATTGTAATTGAAACAAATTTGTAAGAGCTTTTGAAAGTAATCTAAGAACTCCATTGATTCTCCCTCTTTGTCTTGCCGTGTGTGCGCGTGTGTGTGTATGTGTGTGCATGCTAGTGTGCTTCTCACTCACGCACTTGTGCCGCCACTTGCTCGAGGTCTTCATACCATCCTCACGTCTTCCCGGATTGACATTAAAGGAGGTGCTACTCATCACTGAGCTACACCAAATTTTGGCACCGTTGCCGGGGATCGAGCTTTGAGGACGAGCGTGTGATGGTAAGACGAAGAGTTGACGTGTTGGAGTTGTAGGTATTTTCTTCACTTTCATCTATTTTCTTATTTTTTCTTCACCATCTTCATCACCATCATCATCATCACCATCTCCCACCTCCATCTCCATCATCGCGAAAATTTTAGTTTTTGAGTATATCACCATCTCCACCTCATTTCCCTCATTTCACTTGTGAGAGAGAGCGAGAGAGCGAAATTGCGTGTGCTGTTTTTGCGTGTTTCTTGAGCTGTCTTGCAGGTACAGGTCACATCATCGTCCCCAGCACTCTGCGCAGGTACGGATTTCGAAGTAACTGTCTGTGTGTCGCCGACTTCTGTCAATCGCGACTGACAGAAAAAACGCTCAAATCACCAAACAAAGTGCAAAATCATGATCTACAGGCCTAAAGCTTCCCAAAAATGTGTTTAGTTTCTTGAAATTCCTCAGATTTCTGTCAATCGCGATCGCTCTGTCAATCGCGACCGACAAACCACGACGGACAGATCTGTCAATCGCGATCGACACGTCAATCGCGATCGACAGCCCACGACGGCTCTGTCAATCGCGACCGATAGAGTCAACGACCGATTGACCACGACCGACTGACCATACGCGTGACACGTGTCAATCGCGATCGAGTCATCAATCGCGACCGACTCGTCAATCGCGATCGACACAGTCAACGACTGTTTGACCACGACCGACAGACCACGACGGCTCTATCAATCGCGACCGACACAGTCAACGACCGTTTGACCACGATCGAGAGACCCTCGCGACCGACCTGTCAATCGCGATCGACCCATCAATCGCGACCGACAGAGTCAACGACCCTTTGACCACGACTGATTGACTTTTCGTAACCTCTGTCAATCGCGACTGACCAGTCAATCGTGACTGACAGCCACGACGGACCTGTCAATCGCGATCGACACGTCGATCGCGACTGACCTGTCAATCGCGACCGACAGACTTTGCGAACACGTTAGAAGGGCAATTTAGGTCAAATTTTTAAGGCAAAAAAGGGGGGTCTAAATTTTGGCCGAGTGTGGGACAAACATTAGGGTATAGCATTGCATTATGAGGGCACGACCCAAGTAACTCTAGAATTCCTGTTTGCCTAGCTCAATCCTGTTTTAGCCCCAAAACCCTGAACCGGCATAACTTTCTCATACGAAATCCGTTTGCTGTGATTTTTGTTTTGTTGGAAAGCTCATGGGGAGCACAACTAAAACATCGACTGGTTATAGTTAAATTAAGATCACGAATATTTGATAGGGTATTTTGAAGTTGACCATACCCAGGAGGAACAAAAATTCAGGGATCTCTAGAGTTGTGTCCAAAAAGTCCTAGTGTAAATTGGTGAAGTGTTACATGAATAGAAGTGATTGGTTCTGTCTTTTGAATTTAAGTCTTGAGCTAACAGTGGGCCTCTTACAGGTCTTGTGAGAGCAGCGAAGGGTACGCAAAGCAAGAGTAAGTGCAGGCTTGGGAATACGCGTCCTGGGCACACCAGGGCAACAATACAAGGAAAGGAACTCAAGGTTGGAAAACCCGCAACACTCTCTGTCAATTCTTAGTTTAGGCTAAGTGCGGGTAGTGTTAGAAGTAATTCCAGGCAACGATAGGCACGAGCTAAATCAAAGACTATCTAAGAAAATCAAGCGCAAGTTAAGAGATAACCTGTGTGTGTGCGAACGACAATCTTAAAAGAAAAAGAACCTAACGTGAAACGATCAAACTAAAAGTGCGAAACTAAACTCAAGTATTCCTGACGACGTGATATCAGAAGAGTATAAACACGATAATCAACATAAAAAGAACTAAGTGACAGAAACAAAAGGACTCAGAAACGTGGTTGTACCTGGGAAAACATTGGGTTAATCAGTTAGGCATATGAACCTTAGATCAGGACGACACCTAGCAAGAGAGAGACAAAGCCTTAAGTCTTTCGAGGCTAGCGTCAACCACACTGCAAGGTCTTGGGCCCAGCAGTTGAGCCACCACTCGTACTACCCTAGCTCGGAGACCAGTGAGTCAGAGATGTCTCAAGGCATGGACAGACCTACAGGTAGTTCAGGTGTGCCATACTTGTACAAGGTAGAAGGCCCTTACAAAACGCAATTGGAATACCTTAGGACCAACCGATTAGGTGCTAGCATCTATGAGGACGGCCTAGGAAGATCTGTGGTACAGATTAAGAATCCTGATCAATCCATAGGACTAGAGCACCCAGCAGTCAAGTTTGAAAATGGTGCATACCTGGACAAAGAAGGAACCATATACGTAGTCACTAGTCACCCAGACAGGACAGATGAATTTGGGAATGTAATCTCAGAAGCAGACTTAGGTGACTTGGAACAGGGAAACATGGGAATAGAACCTAGAACGCCCCGAGGCAAATCTGTTCTCACTAGGATTATCACACCTGAGTGGGTGCCCCAAGACAACAAGTGCATAGAATTGCTTCTCAATCGAGAAACTGACGAAGCCTTTTGGAGGTATAAATCTAATCAGCCAACTGATATAGAAACAATCATGATCTATGAGTTTAAGGATCCTGATAGTCCAGGTAGAGTGACCTACTTAGATCACGCTTCAGAACGGATCTTTGTGGTTACGGAAAATGATAGGCATGCTTACACTTGGAAGGGTGAATTCATTTTCCCCCAACCAAGATCGAATGTATCCTATGGTCACCCTGGAGCTGGAACATCCCAAGCTCATGGAACTCAAAGAGACAGAAGTAGAGAGAGACCAGAAGTAAGCTTTGCCAACCCAGTGGGCAGAGAAAGAACGAGGACGGAGACGAATAGAGTAGAACCTGAGGTACTTAGAACTCACAGGAACCAAAGAAATGTGGATGGATTCCCCATGCCGAGACCTAGAGAGCACACAAGAACTTTGAGACCGACCCAGCTAGTTAAGTCCATGAAGAATTACTTTGATGGCACAGGAGATCCCTATGATCATGTGGCGGAGTTCAAGCAAGTCTTCAGAGCTGAACAAGTGGAGGATCTATTCACGCAATACAATGCCTTCGGTCTAACCCTTAGGAACACAGCACTTACATGGTTTCAGCCATTGGATGAGCGACAATTCAGGTGTATAGACCAACTCCTAGAGGCTTTCATTGTAGAGTTCTCTAAGAGTGGCATAAGACACAATACCTCCTCATTGATTCACAGCTTCAAACAGACTCCCCAAGAGACTGTAAGATTGGCAGGAAGAAGATTTAGACAATACCTTGAAAGGTGCCCTGTTTCGGAGCTACCCACACCTGCCAAACAAGTAGCCTTATTCCTTGATGGATTGCTGAGTACGAAATTGAGATCCTATGTGTATCTGAAGGACCCTAGGACTATAGAAGAGTGTGTACGCATGTGCATTGACATTGAAGATAACCTAGGGGAAGAACTAGAGCTTTCCAAAATCTACAAAGATTCAGATAGTGCATCTAGTCACTCTTCCACGCAATCCACATCAATTGAGGAACTTGCAGAGAAAGTAGCTCAGAGATTAGGCGTAACTAGCAAACAAATCCCAAGGTTTGCCCCCGTGAAACGGTGCTATACTTGTGGTGGTGACCACATGGCGAATGTCTGCCCCATTATGGCTCAGCCCCAAGTAAATCCTAGTAGCCAGTACTGCACCATAGAACGGAGATACACCAATCACACCGCACAAGATTGCCCATACAACAAGCAGGCAGTTAGGCAACCCTACCCTCAGCCATACCCTCAGCAGGGAAGATACCAGAACCCGTACCCTCCACAACCATATGGTAGGCCACAACAAAATTACCAACCACAATATCAAGGCCAACAAAGGCCTCAACCTGTGTTAGCACAACAACCCCCTGCCCCAGCCAATGTGATTCCGGTAAAGTATACGGCGGCAGAAGAAAACCTGAATAGAGCTATAGTCCCGGTAACATCCTTGCTTTCTGAAAGTGACCCCGGTGACCATAGCTTTGATTCTACACATGTCGATAGTCCCCAGGCGTACTACATGCAGTCTCCAGAACATGGTGAGTCTTACTATACTGAAGAGCCAAATGAACCTAGTTGGGAGTCAGATTACACAAACATCATGTATGCAAACCCCAACCCTAGGCCTCAACCTAGGCAAGTAAGACCTCCGTTCCCAAGAGGACCGTGCTAAAGATGCCAAGGAGATCACCTCGTTCGTGATTGCCCCTTACCTCCACCTCCACAAAACCAGTCAGTGACGATCCAGGGCTTTTGCCAAGATTGTGGAAAAGAGCATCTCTTACGAGATTGCCCAAGATAATATGCCAAAAATCACACCTATCAATGTTATTGGGTTAGTGGTAGATTCCACAGGAAGTGTCACTTCCACTGCTCCCGTACAGGTAGTCACTAGAGCTCAAGCATTGCAGCAGAATCAAGGGGTAAACCAGGATAAGAACTCAGAGGCTAGTGAAACCGAGAGCGTGACAAAGAAAAGGACTAGAGCGTGGAAAGACAGTCGAGAAAGAATGAAAAGACAATGGGCTAAAAAGATGAGTGAACTCGAGGAAAGCATAAGAGAAACCAAAGCCAAGATAACTGAACTCACTTCTCAAACTCCCTCTCACACGATCCCATCACCACCATTCCCATCGCCATCCGACCCGCCACCTTCCAACCCACGTCATACGATTCCACCACCCCCTAGAGTAGGATCAGTATTAGTTGATCCCATTCCAGAAGACATAGACATGATGCTTAAAGCATATCAGGCCAGAATTCAAGAAGGGCCAAATGTCACAGATCATGACAAGTGTTACCCTAGAGCTGACCTAGAGATAGAAAGAACCAAGCTTTGCACGAAAATGGTCGCATTGGCTCAGACTATGTTTGAAGCCAGTCGCCTTTTCAATTACTCGGGCTCAGCCAAGACGCAATTACACTTGGATGGACTTCTAGAGAAATTAGAGGGAATAATCGCTAGATCTGCGAAGGAAGAAAAAAATCAAGAAAGGGAGAATGTAAGTAAAATCATGACCCAGCCCCCACCGGAAGCTTATGTGCCAAATTCCATTGAACCAGACAATTCCCCCTCCCTAGAAAGAATAGAGAGGCTAATGGCACAATCAGAAAAGGAACTTGCCCCTCAAAGAAAGGAAAGCGCAAGAGAACGGATAAGCCAGCCTCTTCGGGATGCCCATGTGCCTCCTCAAGAAGCTTATCTTTCCCCCCAAAAGGCAGATGAGCCTCCCTCGGAAGCTTATGTACCTCCACAGGTTGCCTACATTCCCTCTCAGGGAGCGTATGAGCCTGTTCGGAAAAGTAATAGAATAAGTAATCCTCCCCAGGAATCCTGTGCTCCAGCCATCTATGAGAACGAGGAGAGAGCCAACGATAGAATAAGCCCTCCTTCCCAGGTTGCCTATGTGCCTAATTCTACGGAGCCAGACACTTCTTCTTCTATGAATCGGTTTGCACCAGACTTCCTACGAGAGATTCAAGAAGACAAATGGGATAATGAAAGTGAAGTCGCCCCTCCTTTTGAACTTGTGGATGATGCACACGACCAATTCCCACAAGACATCCCATCTATTTACGGGGAACATGAGAGTACTCAGTCTCACGAGAGATTGGACTTTGAGTCTAATTCCATACAAGAGCTACCCCACTTCAAAGGCCCATGGGAAGCAAAGTCCACATGTATGAGAGCACCCACAGTCATGGTAAGGAACTACGACTCAGTCATATCAAGGAACACGGAGGTAGTAAAGAACACCAAGGCGCAGCACGATCTCACTTTGGAAGAACTGCCTAAGAATAGACCAAAAGCGCGGAAATGTGTAGCCAGTCAAGTGACTGAAGTTGCAGAACCACGTTCCCGAGTAGGATCCCATAGGACAGTGCCAGAAATTCCCTTGGACAAGATAGGAGATATGTGTGAAGGTGAAGAAGGGAACACCTATCTTCCCATCACCTACCACAATTTTGGACTCAGGTGCAGGAGTTGCAATTGCCACTACTTCCCTATGGAAGCATTGGGGCAAGCCGGCACTCAGGCCCACGAGGATGAAATTGCAAATGGCCGATGGTCACATAGAGAGACCCCTAGGATTGCTAGAAGGAATAACTCTCACCACTTGTGGTGTCGAGTTTGAGCATACATTCGCTATATGTGACTTCAGCAAAAATCATGCCTATGAGATGATTTTGGGAAGACCATTCATGCGACAGTTGCAAGTGGTACAGGACTGGGGAACCAATTCTTTGTACCTGCAACACTTAGGTGTTACGACCAAAGTCAATCTCAAGGATTATTCTCATAGAGATGTCCCTCCTATCCAATGGAATCCCATCCATAGAGCCAAAGATGATACAGAATCGGTGCATTCCATAGGGTCAGGATCCTCATGGATGCATGAAGACACTCACTTATGGATGTGCAAGGTAGCAGTAGAGGAAGAGAAGAGAGAGAAAGCCAGAGAGGTAGGTGCGAAAGAAACCCATAGATCAATCCAAGACCCAGCCTATGCACCTGTAGTTTTTCCAGACGAAGAATTTGAACCTCACGGTTGGGCAGAAATCTTAGCAACAATGGACGTAGCCATCAATGAAGAACAATGGACACCTCACTGTGATGAGGATGGCTATGACATTTCAGTCTTCTCCATAGAGCCAATCATGGGAGAGGCAGTTCTAGAAGAATGCGAACCTAGCCCTGATGCATATGAGGATGCAAGTGACTCCGATCTAGAGTCAATCATTATGGACCCACCATTTGCATCAGATGAAGAATACTTCCATGAAGTAGAATTTCAACCCCAGAGGCATGGAGAGCTTACAAACGATGTAAGATTAGCAACACATGTGACCCCGAAGGAAGAAGGGAAGAAACGAAAGAAGAGAGAAGTCTCACCAGAAGAGGAAGAATCTTTGTTTGAGGTCCCGGAAAATTTTAAGAAGTATGAGATAGACGACAGGAGAGTCATGATAAGAATGCCTAAACGAGAGGCACAATCAGGAGAGGCCTATGATAACAAAGAAACCACCAAGAAAATTGTAGTGGCCCTAGAAGAAGGAGAGGAGAGATGCACATACATAGGCCATGACCTAACAGAGGAAGAAGAGCATGCGTTAATTGCCTTGCTGAGAGAATACAGAGATGTATTCGCTTGGAGTTACAAGGATTTGAAAGGTGTTGACCCTGACATATGCTCACACACCATCCCCATGACCTCAGATGCTAAACCCTCTAAGCAAAAGCCCTACACATATAACGATAATTACGCTGCTAAGATCAAAGAAGAGATAGATAGACTGGTTGAAGCTGGATTTATCTATGAAATTGAGCACACTGAATGGGTATCCCCCATTGTGGTGGTGCCCAAGAAGAATGGCAAGCTGTGTGTGTATTAACTTGAAAAAGGTTAATGCGGCCACTATTCGGGATAACTATCCGCTTCCCATCACAGAACATCTCTTAGAAAGAGTGGCAGGCAAGGAAGTGTACAGCTTCCTTGATGGATTTTCGGGTTACAATCAAGTAGCCACAGCTCCAAAGGATCAGCATAAGACAGCTTTTGCCACAGAATGGGGCATTTTTTCCTTTAGAGTAATGCCATTTGGGCTTACCAACGCACCAGCTACCTTCCAGAGGCTGATGTGCCATGTATTTAAGGAGTTCCTGAGGAAAAACTTAGAAGTCTATGTTGATGATCTTTGTGCTCATTCCAACATTAGACAAACCCATATCCCTGAACTCAGACAAATCTTTGACAAATGTAGAGAATATCAAGTCTGCCTGAACCCAGAAAAGTGCGTTTTTATGGTCAGGCAAGGCAAGATTCTAGGACACATAGTGTCAAAGAATGGCATATCTACCGACGAAGAAAAAGTGAGAGCCATAGCAGAGCTACCTAGGCCAAAGAATGTCAAGGAAGTACAAGCTTTCATGGGGCACTGTGGTTATTACCGACGATTTATACACATGTATGCTGTCATTGCAAAGCCCATGTACGGACTCCTGACTAACTTTGAGTGGACGGATGAATGTGAGAATTCCTTCCAGGAGCTTAAACGAAGATTATGTTCAGCACCAATCTTGACCACACCAGATTGGAATAAGCCATTCCATGTTCACGTGGATACATCCAATTATGCCATTGGATGTGTGCTTGCACAACCTACTGGTGAAGGTAATGTGGATCTTCCAATTGCCTATGCCAGTAGACAATTGAATGCGGCTGAACGGAATTACACCACTACAGAGCGAGAAGGATTAGGCATGGTATATGCAGTTAAGAAATTTAGACACTATTTGCTTGCAAATAAGTTTAAATTTTTTACTGATCATCAAGCATTGCTATACCTCGTAAATAAGCCATGCAATACAGGAAGATTGGTGAGATGGTTTCTCTTGCTAATGGAATATGACTTTGAGGTTGTCGTAAGAAAAGGGAGGACTCATTTAAGAGCAGATCATCTCTCTAGGCTCACATCGGGAGAAGCCCCACAAGGAGTATCAGATGACCTTCCTGATGCTTACTTGTTTAATTTGGAAGTGGTGCCACAGTGGGCTAAGCCATTGGTACCAGTATTGACATACGGGCCTAATCATCCAGTGGTAAACACACGGAATAGAGAGGTTGTAAAAGCCCAAAAGTACCACATCATGGCAGGAAGTATGTACAAGCACACAGATCAAGGGATCTTGGCTTGCTGCGTAGAAGAGGATGAGTACTCTAAATGGTTGCAATTAGCACATGTAGGTGCACTAGAGCAACACCATTCAAAGCAACGAACTTTACAGACCCTAAAGAGACTCGGAGTACATTGGCCAACTATGGAAGATGATGTCCAAAAGTTGTGCAAGGAATGCCCAATCTGCTGCACTAAACCACCTGTGGAACACGCTACTCTTTATCAAGTATCCATAGTGCCAGATTGGAGCGAACCTCTAGTATCCTTCCTGAGGACAAACACATTCCCTCCAGACATGACTCTGGCGAGGAAAAGGAGTTTAGAACAAGAAGCCCTGGATTACTCACTCATTGGTGATAATCTATATAAGCGTGGTAAAGATGGTTACCTAAGGTTATGTGTCCATGAAAGTGAATATCTGAAGATCTTGGAAACTGCTCACCAAGGTGTAGCAGGAGGACACTTTGGACCGGATCGGGTGATCAAGGCAATACTATTTGCGGGCTTCTGGTGGCCTACCCTTCACATGGATGCACATACCTATGTGAAACGGTGTGATGTCTGTCAAAGGACTCAGTATCCTATACGCAAAGACGAGATGCCACTGAAACCTATGATGGGTGGACGTGCATTCTCTAAATGGGGAATAGACTTCATAGGTCCTATTAATCCCCCAGCTAAGGGTTCTCATGCGGAATACATCATTGTTGCAACAGACTATCTCACCAAGTGGGTGGAGGTAAAAGCTACGACAAAGAATGACGCCCAGACAACTGCTAAATTCTTGTTTGAGAATGTATTCACGAGATATGGGCTACCTATAGAGCTTGTAAGTGATAGAGGCACTCATTTCTTGAACGAAGTGATTGAAAATCTACTCCAGGAATTCTTGGTGATACACAAGAAGTCTGCCCCCTATCACCCTCAAGCTAATGGACAAGCTGAGAGCACTAATAAGATCTTATGCAATGTACTGACGAAATTAGTGAACACGAAACGCTCTGATTGGGACAAACAGCTACACCATGTTGTTTGGGCATACCGAGTTGCCTACAAAACGGTACTCCAAGCCACCCCCTTTCAGATGGTATTCGGCCAAAACGCTCTGCTACCCTTGGACTTCCTGATTCCTACATTGAGAGTAGCACAAGAGCACGAATGGACAGGTCATGAGCTCTCCTCTAGGATCTTTGACCTTGAACGATTAGGGGAAACAAGACTGAGAGCCGCTGCAGGAATATATGCAGCCAAGAAGAGACAGAAGGCATACTTCGATGCCCATGTGAAGGATAAGGGTTTGAAAGTAGGAGATCTAGTTTTAGTCTACACACTGAAACAACACGCGAGGAAGCTAGAAAAGAGAGGCTACGGACCTATGATCATCAATAGGATCTCCACGAGTGGAGCAGTACAACTAGCCACGTTAGAGGGTGATGTTCTCCCAAACTATATTAGCGGTTGCAGAGTCAAGTTGTATCAGGAACCCCTCACGGAGGAAATGCTCAACCGACTCAACACTGCTAAGAAACGCAAAGAGGAAGAAAAGAGAATTCGAGAAGAAGCTCAAGCAGAAGCGTTAGAACGCATCAGAAGGATGAAATTACGAAGGCAAGGTAGAGATCAGCCTAGAACAAATGACTATGCCGATCAAGGATATCATATGGCAATGTGTGAAGTCGCAGGAACAAGTTCACATAGGATAACTGATCGACGCCCTTTCGTAACCTTAGATATAGGACAAGGAAAGAGTGCAAGGACCGTAAGAGCCTTGATTGACTCAGGTGCAGCCACTAGTGCTGTTAAACTGTCTTACTGTCAAGAGTTGCAGTTAACTGTCAATCCTGTGGAAGCATATCTCATAGGATTGGGAGGCGTGGAAACCCCTTGCATGGGCGAGGTGGAACTTCCCCTCTACATTCATGATGAGGCAATGACAGTTAAAGTACTAGTGTGTCAAGACGAGGATCTCACTGAACCCCTTGTCTTGGGTCAAGACTGGATCTATGACCAAGCAGTCAACTTAAACCTAAGAAGTGGACTTCTTCAGGTATGGGTCAATCATAGTCGAATTACAATAGAGTTAGATAATGGAGCACTCAAGGAACTAGGAAAGGCACAGACTCCTGGTCCCTCCAGGGGTGCACATGAAGTTGACCATGCTGTTCTTGTCCAAAACTATGTGTTGCAGAGGAATGATATTCTCAAAAAAGGAGTCAGGGATGCAACGGAACTCCCTTCTTTTCCAAAAGCCAGAAGGAGGCAGCAACCAAAGGTGGATCAAAGGCAGAAGAAGCAGAGTACTACCTACGCCGGAAGTCAAAAGTACCTGCGCAACAAAATATCTCAGCAAGTAAACCAAGTATGGGTGCGGAAAGACGAACACCCGATTGCACTCACGCCAACCACACGGGCAAAGCTTCTTATTAGTAACCAACAACACGACAATAATAAGAAGTCTTTCAGAAACTCTTCTGCTAACGTGAAATCTATTTGGGTGCCCAAGAAGTCGATGAAGGCTGGCCCACAATCAAGACAAATTTGGGTGCCTAAGGCTTGCTTGCGGGCGCAAATAGCTACGCCAAAGCCACAACCAATACAGCGTAACCCATTCACCCGCGCAGCCAGCATTCACTTGTTTTCAACACTCAAGAACACACTAAGGCCCATGAGCACGAACATAATCGCTTGTAAATGGGTCCCTAAAAGGCCTCAGTTTCAAGCCGATACACCTATAAAGCTCTCTAGAGCCTCTACGACACCAAGAACAAGACCCATCCACTGCATTTGGCAGCCTAAGACCTGTAATAAACCCCCCGACCCCAATTTGTAAATGCATCCCCACTTACTAACTGCATTAGTCTCCTAGGACTACCCAAGCAATAACGTCACACACTGTCTTCGTGCACTTCCTAACCACTAACTCACCATCTACCTCATGTTAATGTTGTAACGGGGACAACAACGGATTTATTCTGTCCATTACGATGTTAACACGTAGTTCTATATTCTCACAGAACCAACCAGCAGACAGGGCAATGGCAGACGCAGGTGCCAGTTCTCAAGCCGGATCCGGTGCCCAGATTGTGGACATAGAAACACTCCTCCTCGAGCCACATCTCACCGCAAGGTCGCAAGAACTTCAAGCCGTGCATGTGCTCCCCATTCAGGATCCTCCTCAAGGGCACACTTCTCAAGTAGGTAAGCACGCGCATTGGTTCAGTGATGTCGCGGGACCATTGGGCGATGGAACTTATTTCTGGGAAGCAGAATTGGAATTTAATGGCAAATGGGGTCGATACCACTTTTTCACGCACGAGTTTGAAAGCTATCAAAACGCCGAAGTCATGCGATCAGTTTGGATCAAAGCGGGTGTGGACAGTTATTTCAGGGCCCACTTACCAAAGCCGGATTTCTTACGATGTTCATATCTGATCAGTACCATCACGCCAAGCAGGGCCAAAGGAGGCGACAGTACCTTTGTGTTGCCATCACTGCTGCCGGGTCATGAGCTTAAAAGATTCAAGTTGACCCTCAATCTGGTAAGAGAAGCATTGGGTATGTATGGCATGCACATCCCAACAGAAAAGGAAACCATGGTTCCAGGTCGAATGAAACACAAAGATCTTAATAAGTTGAAGGATATGGTAGCGATGACACCTACCATTGCGCTTCACCTGCGAACCATCATGCAGCATTTTGCTTTCCCCGCCCAGGAACGATTCACAATGCCCCCGAAGAAAATATGGTTCAGCCTGTATCTAGCAGAGACAGAAAGCCTTCCCATCAATGTGCCACACTGGATCATAGATCAGATCCACCTAGCCCATCAAAGGTGGAACAAGAAGCAGAAAAATGTGCTTCATGGATGTTGCGCTCTAACAAAAATAATCTACCGATGTCTGGCCTATGATGTGCCTATTCAGCGGGCACTCATATGGCCCCGCGCCCAGGAATTCCAAAGAAGACTATCAGCAGCAGGTCCCCCATCAAAGAAGATGAGGGGGGGAGTGCAACTACCCTGTGCTCAACCAAGGGGAGCCACCCCTACACCAGAAATTACCCCTCCCCAAACACGACGCATTAGGCCATTCACAATCCGGCTACCACGACCAAGCACAGAGGGGCCTAATCTGGTATTTCCACCCGTCCCTTCAGATCTGGAATTCCCACAAGGTTTTACTCTCAACGATCTCACGGATGAAGAAGTGGCTAGACTGATCTATGACTCTAATCTCGAGACGAAAGTTCAGGAATCACAACCCCAGACAACAACAGCCGGCCCCACCCGACCAGAGGTGGTAGAAGTCGACGCCGAGGAACAAGAGGCCGAACAAGAAGAAGAAACCTACGAGGAACAAGAATATGACGAGCTCTCCGAACTGGCAAGTGCCGCTGCGTATTCGGCACAAATCAAGAGACTATATCGAACCATGCAACTAGTTCAAGAACAGCATAAGATGTCACTGGAATCGGGCAAGAAACTCATGAACCAGTTGCTAGCTGAGGAAGGTGTGGACGAGTTGTTCATTGAGTCCATAAACCTTCATGCCGACGCAGTAGGATTGGATGAGGCCATCCATGAGGCAATGGCCTACATTCACAGATTTGAGAAGAGGGTTCCCGTTCGTCCCAGGAGGTCCGGGAAACAAATTCATACCAATGTATCAGCACCAAGAGAGACAACGCAAGCAGAAGAATATCAGGAAGCACCACTGTCACCACCATCCCCACCTCGCACTACACAATTCACTCCACCACATGACACTAGCACTACCACGTCCACTACCACTACCATTGTCATGGGCATCCCACTCTCTCCGGGAATCCAATTCGGGGGAGTCACCATGCCCACTTTCACCACTCTGTTCACTGACGTCACATCCACTCCACCCACGATCCCCATCTACACTGTCACTCAAACAATCGACACGATGGAAACGTCTCCTGCCACAGCACCGCTCCCTCCCCCCATGCCACCTTCATCTCCCATACCCCCTCCACCCACATTCCCACTTGCGTCCACATCATTCCCGCCCCCATTCCCCCTGCATCTTCACCCCTCCCAGCATTATTTAATGTAAATAGCATATTTTTAGCATTAAATCAATGTGTATATCAGCTTCAGAATGAGTACAGAGCGCTGGACGGCCGGTATCAACAACTGACAACACACCATCAGGACTTACAAAGGCAATTTCACATTCTACAAGAGGAAAATGCAGAAGTGAATCAACACTATTCAATGCTTGAGCAGGCTCACCAAACACTTGGAGGCACCCCAACCACCGACAGAATCAGGTGTCAAACAACTAGAAGCTTTGCTTGAAGTATACCAGACCGATAACCTGCGAGTCAGACGCAACTTGGCGCTACTACGGAAACATATGGCCACAGCACTGGAGGAGAACAAAAGACTGCAAAAACAAAATGAAGAGAATCTGGAAGCAGCAATGGAAGGCTCCCCTCACGAGATAGATCCAGAGCAATTTAAAGCAATTCCCACGGAGACGATGAAAACCATTCTGGAAAGCTATTCAGATCTCCTGGAAGCCCATGATGACTTGGAAAGAGAGCGTGACACACTTTAGAGCAGGCTGAAGGAACAGGAAGAACAACTGAAGAGTGTCCCATCAACCTCCACCTCAGACGAAGTAAAGGCCTTAACCGAGCAGGTAGCAGAATTACAAAAGAGGTTACTAACATACGAGGGGCAGCCATCCCCTGTGGTAGAACCAGAGCAAGAAGAGCTAGTCCCTATTGAGGTAGATGATTCTTACGAGGAACCGTATGTTCCTATGCCAATGCCAGGCGGGCGACGAACCTCAGAGGGACTAGACACATTGGAAGTGGAAGCACCCGAGTGGCTTCAGACACTGGAAAGGACAGCGAACACTCACGAAGAACGGGTGGCAATTCAGATCCAATCACTAGCGAATTTAGAAGAGACCGTCATAAAGTCTGAATACTTCAGAAGCATGTCTCACCATAGATGGATCGGCACCAATAATGACCAGTATGTGCCATTCTGTATACTTTTGGCCGATTACAACGCGGAGATTCAACGACAATGTGGCAAACCTCCCACCTTTGCTACACAATTTGGTCCAGATGATCTACCAGAAAGTGCTCAGCGTGGGTCCATCCATCAACCCACCTGGAGAATCAGGCTTTTGGAAACGTATCCAGAAATGGTCCGAACCTGGAATAATATGCCGTTGTTTATTAAGTACAACCCTTGTTACATTCCAGTTCTGCGACGACGCACCTGGCCTGAATTCACTATAGCTGTTAGAGACATCAAAGCCTGTGCAAAATGGTTGAATTATGTTTACCTAGCACCTCCACGAGGACCTCCCACAATCAATTACATGATTTCTACAATCCGTCACTGGAGTACTAGGCTACGCAATAATCCTGATGTGATGGCCCATATGTGCATGAAAATATTTGAATTAATGCTGATCACTTTCAGGACGTTTAAAAACATTAAGGACCCTCACTTCTCAGGTGCAGGCTTTATGACAGGAAACCAAGATCTAGTGTATGATATGAGTACCACCCCGTCCATTGAAGTAATATATGCTTGGCACGCCAGAATCAAATACCTCCCAGCCTGCTTTAAACAGACCTTTGAGGAGATGTTCATCACCGGATTCTGGGAATATCACTCCGAAATCTTTATACCCAGGCCATCCCATCTCCTCCAATTATTTGCTGTGGAGAGAACTATTTACTCAGAACAATTAAGGGTGCCTCATCCAGATGTTCCCGGTCCTGTAAATTGGGATGAGCTTCTCATAGATCTAGCACGCGGATTGCGACTCGAAGAACACCACCTAGCCTCCGATGTCGTCCAATACTATGTTCAAAAATCCTCTAGACAAGGGTCTATCAGGGGCGACAGACGCGAGAGTGGGGGGGGTGTTGGTAGCAGTCAGGGAACCGAAGGAGCCACAAGACGAAGAGAGTCAGAGCAAAGGGACAGCACAAGCAGACATGGCAGTCAGAGAAGATCTGGCAAATAGGCCAATAATTTTCCTCATGAAGAAGCAAGTATGAGCATTCACGCAAATCTAGCACTTAGGCAACCCTTTAACTTTTCAAAAACCCTTACACCAATTAAAAGTGATTTTTATCACTAAACACCATTGTAAATACCATTTCATATTTTCATAGCTCCATTTTGTGCAAGCCAAGGAGTCCTTGAGCTTGAGGAGCTTTTGAAGTATCTACCTGCCAATTTTCGTAATTTTTAGATCTCGTTTGAGCCCTCAAATAAGCCCTGGAACCTAATTTTTAACTAGGCCGGACACTAGGTCTGAACAGGGCCAAAGCTAGTCAAAAACTATAAAAGGAGCTAGAGAGCTCATTTTTGGGGTTAGATTGTAATTGAAACAAATTTGTAAGAGCTTTTGAAAGTAATCTAAGAACTCCATTGATTCTCCCTCTTTGTCTTGCCGTGTGTGCGCGTGTGTGTGTATGTGTGTGCATGCTAGTGTGCTTCTCACTCACGCACTTGTGCCGCCACTTGCTCGAGGTCTTCATACCATCCTCACGTCTTCCCGGATTGACATTAAAGGAGGTGCTACTCATCACTGAGCTACAATAGTTCAAGCTAGCCACCATGCCTTGATAACCTGTAATGTCTTTAATTTCATCACCTTCATGGGTACTTAGTTTTAGGTTTACCTCCATTGGAGTACTTGCAACTTTGGCATCGTGCAAGTGAACCTTCTTCAACATATCCTGTATGTAGTTTTTCTGAGTAATGTATATTCCAAAGTTAGTATAGACTTACTGAAGTCCAAGAAAATACTTTAGTAGAGCAAGATCATTGATCTTGAGCTCCTTCATCATTTGGCTCTTGATTTGCCTGATTCCTTTCACATCATTACCTATAAGAATGATGTCATCAACATAAACACATAGGTATATTACCTCTGAATTACTTCTCTTGATGAATGGAGAAGTGTCTGCCTTACTCATGACAAAACCTTGGTCTTGAAGATAGGTGGTCAACCTATGATTCCATGCTCTAGGTGCCTGCTTTAATCCATATAAAGCTTTACTCAATTTACACACATATGAGACCTTGTTAGGATCCTCATAGCCAGGAGGTTGTGACATATATACCTCCTCTGAAATCCATCCATTCAAGAAAGCATTTTTGACATCCAATTGATACATGGTCCAATTTTTTAATGCAGCTATACTCACCAATACTCTGATGGTTGGCATCTTGGCCACAAGAGAGAATGTCTCTTCATAGTCAATGCCTTGGGTTTGTGCAAAACCCTTGGCTACCAATCTGGCTTTGTACCTGTTAATTGACCCATCAGAATTTCTTTTAAGTTTATAGATCCATCTGGACCCTATTACCTTCATGGATTCCTTCTTTGGTACTAGCTCCCATGTGTTACTTTCCTTGAGTGCTTCAATCTCTTCATCCATAGCTTCTTTCCATCCTGATTTGGTTATGGCTTCTTCATATGATCCTGGTTCTTCAATTGACAAATATTTGGCAAGATAAACTGAGTGTTTAGTAACAAGAGATGTATCATACCCATATCTGATAGGTTTTTTGCTCTATCTTTATGATCTTCTCATTAATTGATGTGAAGATTTAGGTATATCTTCAAGCTCCTTCATTTTGAATTTGCCCTTGGACTTCCATGCCTTGAACTCTTCAAGGTTGATAATATCTTCATCATCTGAAGTTCAGTCTTCATTCTGAGTAGGTTCCTCTTTCGCAAGACTTGGAAACTCCTCTTCCAAATCATAGGGCAATTTGAACTTCCTGCATTCATTCTCATACCAAGAATCATTTTCATCAAAGGCAACATCTCTACTAATCATGAATCCTTTATTAGAAGGATTATAAAACCTGTATCCTTTTTTATTTAAATCATATCCAATAAAGATGCACTTCTCAGCCTTTGGTTCTAGCTTACCTCTTATCTAAGAAGGAATGTGTACATATGCTACACATCCAAATATCCTACAATGGTCTAGTGAGGGTCTCTTACCATGCCATGCTTCATAGGGTGTCATCCCATCAAGGGACTTAGATGGTAACCTGTTTATGAGATAAGTGGTAGCGGAAACACTTTCTGCCCATAAATAGTAAGGTAACTTTTTTTCATTCAACATAGACCTAGCTGTCTCAACAATCAACCTATTTCTTCTCTCAGCTACCCCATTCTGTTCAGGAGTATACCTTGTGGTGGTTTCGCTTTTGATGCCTCTGTCCTGCAAGAAGTCTTCAAACTCATTGGAGAAGTACTCTCCTTCTCCATCTGACCTTAGTCTCTTCAAGTTCTTTCCTGTCTGATTTTCAACTAGTGCAAGATATTTTTTAAAGCAATTAAATACTTCATTCTTGTGCTTCATGAAGTATAATACACTCCACCTGCTATAATCATCAATAAAAAATACATAGTACCTTGATCCTGAGATTGAGGGATCTTTTCTTGGTCCCCATACATCTCTGTGTACAAGTTCTAGGTAGTCCTCATGCATGTAGCCTTTCCTTGAGAAGGGTAACCTGTGAGACTTCCCAAATTCACAAGCACTACATTCGTATATCATGTGTTGTTTGGAAACATTGAGTATTCCAATAACATATTGATCCCTGCATATTTGCTTCAAAGTTCTTTCTCATACATGCCCTAATCTTTTGTGCCAAATCTCAAGCTCTGAAAGTGTTTGATCTTTATATAGTGCAATATTCTTTGTGTCTTCTAGCTCAAAAGTGAAAAGTCTACCTAATTTTTCTCCTTTAGCAATCCTTTCGAACCCCTGCTTAGGATCCTCCACAAATGCTCCAAATTGGTTGAATCTAACTTGCAAACCTTTCTCCACAATCTATCCAACACTCATCAGATTTTTGGTAATGGTTGGTACATAGAGTAGCCTACTCAACAAGTTCTGATTTCCATCAGAAGCCTTAACATTTCCAACCTTAACTACTGAGTGCTTGGTGTCATCACCTATTTGTACTTGATGCTTACCTTTTGGTTCCTCAAGATCAGAAAGTAGTGCCACATTGCCAACCACATGATTTGAGCATCCTTAGTCAATGTAGAATAGGTGGTCATCATTTGTACCTGGTTTTGAACTCGTGTTCATGATTAGAAGAGAATCATCTTGCTCTTCTGTATAAATATTGTAATCCTTAATGGATTTGAATCCTCCTTGGTAATTGCTATTGTAGTTGTTGTTGTTGTAATTGTTGTTGTAGTTGTTGTTGTAGCCTTGGTGATGGTTGAATCTACCTCTTGACTGTGAGTATCCACCTCTTTGGTATCCTCTTCCTCTCTAATTTTTGTAGTTTCTGAAACACTCATCTATCGTATGATTTGATAAAGCACAAATATTGCATGGTGAGGAGTTATAGGATCTCCCCCTACCTTGCTTACCTCCTCTACCCCTTCCTCTTGATGATCTACCTCTCCCTACATAGTTAGCTTGGGAAGTAGAGCCTTCATCTTCTCCTTTCTTGTTCTTGCCTTTATCTTTAACTTTACCTTTATCAATGTATAGGGCAGAAGAGCTATTACCTTTGGATGTATCTCCATTCTTGTTGAGCTTGGCTTCATGAGTAAATAATTGCCCCGTGAGAGTGGTAAGGTCTGGAATCTGCATGTCTATGGAAAGGTCCATGTCAGTGGTGAAGCTTTCCCATTTGTCATCAACTTTGATCCCATTGATCACTTGCCTTACAATCTGCTCTTCTTCAATCTCTTCTCCTATGCCTGCTAACTCATCTGCTACATCTTTAATCTTGGTCACAAACTCTGAAATAGCTTGCTTAGATTGCTTCCTTAATGTGGTAAATTCAATCCACAACTGATGTTTCCTATCTCTTGTGTTGGAAGAAAAATAAGATGACAAGGTTTCCCAAGTCTCTTGGGATGTCTTATAGTTCCTAATATGTGGTAAGAGAAAATGAGAGATGGAGTTAAGTAAATAAGACCTTTCCAATGCATCATTAGCACACCATGTGTTGAGCTTCTCATGTTCTTCCTTTGCTGGCAATCCTCTTGTTTTGAATGAGGGCAATTCCTCATCTCTTGAGATGTATCCATAGAGACTCCTTCCTTGTAGGTATGCCTTCATCCTTAGAGACCATCCCTGATAGTTGTTCCTGTCCAATTTATCAATAAATGAAGGAAAACCATCTCCCATTTTACCTTAGTTTGCTCTGATACCACTGTTGGGAAAGATGGATGGACACTCCAAGATATTGAGTAGGTATTGCCAAATCGTGCTTTATACCAGCCCTTGTAAGCTTCAAAGTTGATAATTAGACCTCCTTAGCTTTCCAATGATACCAAAATATGACCTATGTACTTTGGAAATGATGTGTGTAAATTTTGAACCAAAACAGATAACTCTAAAATTGAAGATCTCTAAAAAACCTTCTATTTATGTCTTGACACCTGCTGGATCTTTTGCTCACTATGACCAGCACAATAGGAATGTAAAAAATTCCTTTTAGGGATATCTAATTAGCTTAACAAGATAACTATTCCAAGTGGAATGATGTAAAAAGATAAACTATGCTAAGAGAAATCAATTTAGCAAATGAACCTTTACCCCCGATTTTTTAGGACTGTTGCAGACAATGACTAGTAATCACCTCGATGAGCTTTTCTTTGAAATGGCTGAATAGAATCTCTTCAAATTTTGTTAGTATGTAGAAAACCTTTAGCTGAATCCAACAAGATTTAAATCATTGAATGTGGTGAAGAAATGATGGATATGCTCTTCACAAGTTGACATACTTTCAACTAGTATGACAGAGAACGCAGAGATGGACAATGTAAATGTATGTATTAATGAACACTTGTATACAATCCCATTGGCATGAAGATCATTGCCTAATGGTGTGGATAAGCGTGGGCTAGAGTGTAGGCCTCACACACACTCAGAATTGATAGTAATGAGCTTGCGAATGATGAGTCTTACCCGCGACTTTTTCATGATCACTTTTATAGTGAGTGAGTAAACATTTGAATTCAAATTCAAACTTTTGGCTCTCTATGATCAAGCTCCTATATCCTATGAGATATTCCATCAATCAAGTGTACCTTTTTTCACGAATCTCTTTTTATGGATGTTTACAAATATTCCAAGTCAAATCTAACTTTTACAAAGAGGTAAAATGGTAATTAACCACTAGAAATGGTTCCTATGCTTCTCCATATGTGTATGGACTTCAATGTATCCATCAAGCCAAATGTGTAGGCTTGTGAATTAAACCAACAATACCCATATTTGATAGGTTTTTTGCTCTCCCTTTGTGATCTTCTGATTGATTGATTTAAAGATTCAGGTACGTCTTTAAGTTTCTTCATCTTGAGTTTGCCTTTGGACTTCCATGCCTTGAATTCTCCAAGATTGATAATGTCTTCATCATCTGAATTGGAGTCTTCGTTCTGTGTAGGTTCCTCCTCCAAGTCATAGGGTAGTTTGAACTTCCTGCAGTCATTCTCATACCAAGAATCATTTTCATCAAAGACAACATCTCTACTAACCATGAATCCCTTATCTGAAGGGTTGTAAAACCTGTATCCTTTCTGATTTAGATCATATCCAATAAAGATACACTTCTCAGCTTTAGGGTCTAGCTTACCTCCTCTACCCCTTCCTCTTGATGATCTTCCTCTCCCTGCATAGTTGGCTTGGGAGGTAGTACCTTCATCCTCTATCTTCTTGTTCTTGCCTTTATCTTTAGACTTACTTTTATCAGTGTATAGGGAAGAAGAGCTATTACCTTTGGATGTGTCTCCATTCTTGTTGACCTTGGCTTCATGAGTGACAATTGTCCCATGAGAGTTGTAAGATCTAGAATTTGCATGTCCATGTATAGGTCCATGGCAGTGGTGAAGCTTTCCCATTTGTCATCAGCTTTAATCCCATTGATCACTTAGCTTACTATCTGCTCTTCTTCAATCTCTTCTCCTATGCTTGCTAACTGATCTGCTACATCTTTAATCTTGGTCAGAAACACTGAAATAGCCTGCTTAGGTTGCTTCCTTAGTGTGGTGAAGTCGATCCACAATTGACTTTTTCTGGCCTTTGTGTTAGAAGAAAAATGGATGACAAGGTTTCCCAAGTCTCTTGGGATGTCTTAGAGTTTCTAATATGTGGAAAAAGAAAATCAAAGATGGAGTTGAGTAAGTAAGACCTTGCTAATGCATCCTTGGCACACCATGTGTTGAGCTTTTCATGTTCTTCCTTTGTTGCTAGTCTTCTGGTTTTGAATGAGGGCAATTCTTCATCTCTTGAGATGTATCCATAAAAACTCCTTGCTTGTAGGTATGTCTTCATCCTTAGAGACCATGCCTGATAATTGTTCCTGTCTAATTTATCAAAAAATGAAGGAAAACCATCTCCCATTTTACCTTGACTTTGCTCTGATACCAGTGTTGGGAATGATGGATGGACACTTCAAGATGATGAGTAGGTAGTGCCCAATCCTACTTTGTACCAGCCCTTTGATGCTTCAGAGTTGATACGTGGACCCTTTTAGCTTTCCAATGACACCATGAAATGGCATATGTACTTTGGATATGATGTATGAAAAGATAGAATCAAAACAGACAACTTTGAACTTCAAGCCTTCAAGAAAACCTTCTATTTTTTACAATACACCTGCTCTATATTTTTCTCAGTATGACCAGCACAGTAGGAATTGAAAAAATTCCTTTTAGGGGTATCTAATTAGCTTAGCAAGCTAACTATTACAACTAGAATTACGTAAAAAGATTAACTATTCTCATAGAAATCAATTTAGCAAGTAAACCTTTACCCCCGATATTTTAGGACTGTTGCAGACCTCCACCAGTGATCACTTCGACAATCTTTTCTTTGAAATGGCTGAATAGAAATCTATCAAATTCTGATAGCATGTAGAAAACTTTGAGCTAGTTCCAATAAGCTATAGAGCTTTGAATTTGGTGAAGAAATGAGTGAGGTATGATCTTCAAAAGTTGACAGACTTTCAAGCACTATAGCAGAGAACTCAGAAATGAACAATGTAGATATATGTATTAATGAACAATGTTGTACAATGCCATAAGCATGAAGATCATAGCCTAATGGTGTAGATAGGTGTGGGATAAAGTGTAGGCCTCACACACACTCAGAAAATGACAATGAACAGTCGGGATGATGAGTCTACTACCTGCGATTTTTTCCTAGAAGTTTATATAGATGTTCACTTCCAATTTGAATTTGAATTCAAATTGTTGGCTCTCTTTTACAAAAAATTATCCTCCATTATAGGAAATATTCCATCAATCAAAGCTCTAACTTTTCCAAGAGATTTTCCTTGGTAGGTACTTACAAAGATTCCAAGTCAAATGTGACTTTTACAAAGAGATATAATGGTAATTAACTTCTAGCATTGGTTCCCATGCTTCTCCATATGTGTATGGCCTTTAAGCAAAATGTGTAGGCTTATGAATTACACCAAAAGAGCACATACTAGATCCACGGGGAACTGCATGTTGTCGCTGGATGTTTTGAAGATGTATTGCTCTTCCAATTTGGCCAGATGAGGACTGCATCATTCCTCCATTATAGCTTGAGATGAGGATTGCATCATTCCTCCATTACAACATGAGAAGAGAGCGATTCTTGCCGGCTTCGTTCATGGAGTCCAGTGGTCTGAGCAAGATCTGGATGCAATCACTTTCCTTCAATTTGTCAAGCGATGCAAGGCTGAATCTTGAGTTTCCTTCAATCTGTGAAGCGATGAAATGCTGAATCATGATCACCAATAGGAGCATACCTGTAATGTTTTGTGTGTAGTTGCTTTCTCCCATATCTATACATATGTTTGAAGAGTTACTTCCCGTTTGGGCGGGCTTATTTGTGATTTCTTTTTCTTTTTGTCTTGAGAGTACAATGATTGAAAACAAGCTCACACACCCAACCTCTTAAGGTAGAGGCATCGATCACCTCTTAAGGTAGAGGCATCGATCTGTGAAAAACTCATAAATACATGTCCAGCCAAGTCTTAAACTGGGGACTTCCTCTTAAGACTCAAGGTGTCAAAACACTTGGTTAAGCGGGTTGCATTAAGACTAGTCTTAAACATTGGCTTATACGAGGCCCATCTCTGTTTCACTCTTTAAAGTATACTCTATGAAATATTCCATTAATAGGCCCTCCGATACATAGAAGAATGTTAATTCGTTTTATCATTATTAAACTCTCTCATTGTTACGCATAGTTTTATATATTGTTTCAATCGATTGAGACAGAAGGCAATGTATGTTTGTTTTATCTGTATAATTTCTCTCGTTCACTATTATGTATGGTTTTGAGTAACGTCTCAATTTATTTATCTCGTTCATTATTATGTATGGTTTTGAGTAATGTCTTAATTGATTCTCAGTAAGTATTGTTTTGGGCATTGTTTCTCTCTATCTCTTGATTCACCTATTGATACATTATTATTATTATTATTATTATTACTACTACTACTACTATTATTATAATTACTATTATCATTACTATTATTATTATAGTTAGATTACTTTGGAAATTGAAGGTTGGTGAATGTGAAAACTAGTTGCAGAACCCATCTATCCTACAAAGAAAGTTAGGGGGATTAATCTCTGGTTGACAACCATGACCTCTTATGGTACAACCATTACATTTATGTATCCATCACAATATTACGGGCAACTAACCAATACATAAATGGTTCTCTTAGTGTAAAGTAAACAATGTTCAATATGGTATATTTCTTATATTTTGTAGAAAAATGTATGGAATTTTTCTATGCTGAATGGTTTTACACACATTATGAGCATGAAAGCTCGCAATCTTCATTCATCTTTATTTATCTCCTAAGAAAACATGAAATATAAAAAGTATCTATACTAATCTAAAAGTTGAGCAGACTTTAATTTTCATTGAAAAATGTGGCCATATAATTCTTAGGGATGCAAATCAATGTAGGCTAAAGAGACATTTTCCATGGGTCTTTTAGATTGTCTAGAGGGAACCAAGATTGTATTAGCTCTACCAATACCAAACAACTTGTAAGATAATGTTTGAATGAGTGTAGGAAACCATAAATGCAATGTACACATAACTTATCAATGCACCAATACCACTGGAAGTACTTTGAATTACGTTTTCTAGTCTTTTCATTATCCTCTTTTAATCTTCAACCAATTTTCTAAATGGCATGGTGAATGCCATCAGTCATTGAAGTGAATATGGCTAATAGACTATGCGGCTATTTATCAATGACAATGCTTAATATCGAATGATGTGTGAAGCCACACCATAAGTGCCATCTTGGAACTCCATTGATGTACCTTGAAACAATTTATGTTTATTATCATTGGTGCTTATACGATTCTAAGCCTACCAACTTATGTAAGCATGAGCAAAACTTCTTTTGATTATTAGTAAGGTCAATTTGGGAATCACCATTTTTGTGATGATGCATAGGTTTCTCTATACTCCCAATTTCCTTTATTTCTAGTGCCAATATCTCTTCACAGAAATCCTCTTGCCTTCTTCCATGTCATCAATACTTATTCCAAACTATCTTGCCATTCACTAGCTTTTCTAACAACTAGTGTAACATTTCCACCATAAAAACCAATTGAATTAAGAAGCTTCCCCAATTTTCTAACAACATGTGAGGATTTATTAACTAGATTTATGACAAATGCGTATTCTATATGGAGCTTCAATACTCGTGAAGTCATGGAA
>CM035406.1:167190919-167228419 GCA_020310875.1 Ceratopteris richardii
TCACTTCTATCTCATCTCAGTAGTGGATATTTGAAAGTAGTGCAACCTCTTACATGTGCAAAGAACTTGACTCATTTGAAGAGTTAGAAGACTACACAGGCAAACTCTACTTCGGAAATAACAATAGTCTTCCAATTGAAGATAAATGAAAAGTGAAAAATTTAAAATCATTGAGGAGAATGCAAAGCCTCATCAAACATACTTCCCTTACCAAACTTGTGCATGAAACTCCTCTCCATCAAGGAAATCACCAATCATGACAAACAAGTTCTCTTTGACAAAACATCAATGAAGCATTGAAAATGCTACTATGTACAGGGAAATTGTGACAAGTTTGATGTATCTCACAATTACAAAGCTTGATCTAAGCTACTTCATTGGACTTGAAAGTCAATATATGTAGGTTCCCTATAAACCAAATTTAGATTTTTTGAGAGAAGATGTACTAGTGGCTTTCTATTCTCACTTTGGAGTGCAACTATTACATTAAGCAGTAAGAAGAAACCCATTCTGGCTTTTTTGAGTATAGACGTGTTGCAATGCCATCATGTGAAGCATGATGGCTAGAGATGCTACTTGTCGATTTAGGTGTGGAAATACAAAAGCATATCATCATCTATAGTGATAATCTTAGTAGCATAGAGTTAGCACGAAACCCTATTTTTAATAGTAGAACAAAGCATATCGACGTACATGATCATTTCATTAGGAAAAGCTAATTCACCTTGTTTACATGAGGAGAGATGAGTAGGTTGTTTATATTTTCACTAAAACACTTGGAGCTAAGAAGTTGAGGAAGTTTCAAAATATGCTTGGATTACACGACATGACATTGAGCTTGAGTGGAAATGTTGAGATATGAAGCCCAAGGTGTGATAATCCACGATGATTTTTCATTTCTCTAACATGTATAATGGTCATGCTAGTATATGTCACGGATGCTTCATTGAAATTTATCTATCGAGAGTGTTGGCACATTTTTTTCTTACCAGATCACTCATTTGTGGACATTAGGTTTTTCTTTATGTGTTTTCTTTATATATTGCACTAGTTGTATTGTTGCATTATTTCATTGATGTATATTCCTTTTATGTAATAGAAGAAGCAGAACAAGATTATTCTTCCTTGGCTCAATCTATCTGTGCTCCTCTTTGAGTGTGAGAGTGTGTGAGTGAGATCTCTTCCTTATCTCCTTTCTCGTGACACCCACGACTAGAAGCGTGGTGTTTATATACACATCTTGGTTTTTTATGGTGGTTAGATCTTCTATCTTAAAGGTATTCCCAATATCTAGGAACAAATTCAATTTTAGTTAAAAAAACAAAGCCATGGCTTTTGGATCCCTTCAATCACGAGATTCTCTCCATATCTTACTTTTAGAATTATCTAAGATAAACTCAATGCTTTAACCTTTAAATTCTTCAAACCATATGTTTATGTTTTAACCTTTGAAGAAGCCCTTGAGCTTGCTCCTTGCACCAAAATAACCATGCGTGACATCTTAAGTCTATCTATCAATATGGACTAGGAACATTTGGCATGTTTCTTTCTCAATTCTACTCTTTGAACATCAAGGGAGCACCCATGTTGTCAACTCAAATCCTTAATAAGAAAAGTCAAGGGCATCTGATTATTAAGCTGCAAAATGATAAGTTTTTAAGGTCTCATACATTGCTTGAAGCTTTATAAAAAATGGTAGGCCAAATGGAGCAAGATAGATACAAGGAAAAATAGTCAACCAAGAGGACCCACCACCCAACATCAGATAAGTTTGGATAATACCAACTACTAGAAGATATAATAGAGAGATTTGAGAAGATTACAATACTAGGACAACTATGAAGGGTACTGTCGAGTATGAAAATGTCTAGGAAGGGGAAGTTTCAATTTTAGTGGTAGTGAGATATACCATTTTGGTAATTTTATAGCTTTGAAGAGTTGTTTTCAAAGATATACTCTTTGTAGAGATAGGAAGAGGTTTTCTAAGAGAGCTGGCAACAAAGAGCTAAACGAAAGCATCATTTGATAATTTTGGTCACTTTTTAGACTTATATAAAGTCATACATGAGGGGGACAATATGAAAAGGTCAAGCCTCTCACTCCTAGATATCTTTTGCTAGTGTGAGTTAGAGATCTTTTCTTCTTTCAAATTTCATGCACAAACTTTCTAGCCTTCTGCTTGTGTGATTTTTGCACTTTTCATGGCTTATGATGTTTCATTCTTGCTTTCATAAATTTTCATGGAATTTTCTTGGCTTTGAGCACTATTTTGTCTGAGAATCTTCTCCTTACACCATATGGATTTTTCTTTTGGGTTTTCGAAAGTACTATATCATATGGTTTCTGGAATTTTACCTATGTAGAATTTTTGTTTCATTTTTTGAAACTTCATTTTAAGCCACGAGACATGTAATCTGCTGAAGAAATGAGGGACATATGACCATTTCAATGATCGACTATTTTGATCGGATTGTCTAAGTGAGCATGCCTTTTCTCTTGGAGAAGAGGATCATTGATCATAGCTTAATGATCATGTCATCATTCATCACTCATCATTGATTAGAGATTTTGATTCATGTTGTCACTCATTATTCATGGTAATAGTGATGATTAATCATTGATCAAGATAATGATTGATTGTTGATCATGATAGTGGTGATTGACCATTGATTATGCAATCTATTCATTGATCATGTAGATTGGTGAAAAAACGCTTGGGAGTTACACAAGATTCCATCTATTACATTCAAATGCAACTAGATTGGGTATATCTTTATGGATGGAAGGAGTAAAGGGGTACAAGCATGCCCTCATATTGGACGTCAACAAAGTCCAGTATGCTTAGAGTATGAGAGAGCCCAAGATGACAAAGTCGAGTATGGGTTTGAACGAAAGAGCCTCTTATGCAGTATGCTTACAATATGAGAGAGCCCATGATGCAAACGATTTCTTGGAAGAGAAGAGTCATATTTTTAGAACTACAAAGAACTTAATTAGGAGGGCTCTTGGTAAAGCTAGATACTATGATAACCAATCAAAGGAGAGAAATTAAGTTTGATAGGAGAGCAAGTCTATCTTAAAGATCCATCTAGGTATGCAAACATGAGGATGAAACCATGTCCAAAAGTTTTTCTTAGGTGTTCTGGTCCATTCACAATACTTAATAGAATGGAAAAGATGGTTTATCATCACGACTATGAGAAGATAGTCACATTCATCTAATATTTCATGTGAGCCAATCCAAGAAAAAGTTGGGTGAATTTGACTACCTCATTGTAATTAACAAGGTTGTAGAGTTATTCCAATAAATTCTCGCATAGCACCTAGATTTTCCTAGGAGAGTTTGTTATTTGAATAGATTCTCACATAGCACGTAGAGTTTGACTCTTGAAATCTGTACTGTATCTTTTTCCATCTTGTGTCTCGTCAAAGGAGGATGGCTTAGAGTTTTCAACCCCAATAAAGATGCTCTTTACATTTTCTTTCGTATAAGTGCTATAAATTTTTTTAAATTGAAAAGTAATGCTGTGAAATCATTAATCAAATTTTGATTTTTCAACTTTAACTAGAAAATAGAAAATATAAAGGTGGGTTCATATAGGATGACACAAGTTTGCTAAGTCACACCATGTGTCATCGGGTTCAGTTCACACAGAGCAACAGTAGGCTCTAGGTATAAAAACCTATATGTTATTTTATTAATTGAAGATATAAAAACTTTTATGTTATTTTATTGATTGAACAAGGTAAAGAACCAATCAAAAGTTATTGTCAGAGTGGTACATATTTGTTTCAAGAATTAAAGCTCGACTCAAAAAATGACGAGCTTAGATTTTTTTTCTCTTTCGAAATCAAATGAGATTGTGTCATATGGAAGCACTCATTGTCTGGCCAGGAAATGTGAACTCACTGTAAAATAACAAGGCTCCATCATCCTAATTGTTGACACGAATGTGGAGGTACAAAAATTATGTTTGTAATGTTTGAATGACAAAACAAGAGTAGTTATGAAACGTTTCCAATTCAGCAGAGTACCTTAACGGCCTCTATGACGAAGATGGAGTCCATATGTCATACACTTCACGATTCCGTGAATTCTGCACTCTGATTCAAGTTCTGCATGATACCCTTGAAAGGCCTCTCATTTTGAAACCAATAAGCTCCATTGATTAGCATTAACAGCATCATCGCCATCACTTTAAACAATGATCATTTTTCAACAATCATCGTCATTACCTATATACAGAAATCACTAATCACTACAACCAAGTGCGATTAACAGGTTTTAGCCAAGTGATCATGCAGCAGATCATGCGCGGTTGCTAATGATGGACTACTGAATATTAACTATATGATGCATATCTACAAGGAGCAGAAGTTACCATCGATCTCTTTTGTCTATAAGAAACTTTGAATAGAAAAATATTATGGACTTGCCTTCGGTAGCACAGGCGGATTGGAATTCGGAAGAGATCGCTTCTCTGACCAGACGGATTCGAAGAGATAACTTGTCTGACCACGAGCATAAATCTTCCGACTATTTTGAGACATGATAATTGACTATTTTGATAATTGACTATTTTGAGAACACCACAAGCAGAAGCAACACTGTCTCTCGGGAAAATCTTGGAGAGAAATTATCAAATTCTTCAGGTCTTCTCTCATGCTTATAGATAGAGCGCGTTTTGTAGCGTACACTTGATTGTGGACACTTCCACGCAGCAACAGCGACACACACACACACACACAGAACCTTTATTCGTTTAATCGATCATTATTGGCAAAAACAGGAACTGTTCTTGGAGGCTCCATCATTTGAGGACGAGATCCAACAGAATAATCTTTGCTATAAAGGATACGGATTTGCAGAGTTTACATGTAGCTTGAATTGCGGAGGCGGATGCATTCACCGAAAAAGTTGAGCAAACTTTTATTCTCATTGAAAAATGTGGCCATATAATTTTTAGGGATGCGAATCAGTGTAGGGTAAAGACACATTTTCCATGGGTCTTTTAGATTGTCTAGAGACAACCAAGATTGTATTAGCTCTACGAGTCCCAAATAGTTTGTAAGATAATGTTTGAATGAGTGTAGGAAACCACCAATGCAATGTACACATAACTTATCAGCGCACCAATACCACTCGAAGTACTTTGAATTATGTTTCTAGTCTTTTTATTATCGTCCTTTTAATCTTCAACCAATTTTCTAAATGGCATGATGAATGCCATCAGCCATTGAAGTGATTATGGCTAATAGACTCTCAGGCTATTTATCAATGACAATGCTTAATATGGAATGGTGTGTGAAACCACACCATAAGTGCCATCTTGGAACTCCATTGATTCACCTTGAAACAATTAATGTTTATTATCTTTCGAGCTCATACGATTCTAAGCTTACCAACTTATCTAATCATGACCAAAACTTCTTTTGCTTATTAGTAAAGTCAATTTGGGAATCACCATTTTGTGATCATGCATAGCTTTCTCTATAGCTGCCAACTTCCTTTATTTCTAGTGCGAATATCTCTTCTCAAAAATCCTCATGCCTTCTTCCATGTCATCGATACTTATTCCAAACTATCTTGCCATTCACTAGGTTCTCTAACAACTAGAGTAACATTGCCACCGTAAGAACCAATTGAATTAAGAAGCTTTCGTAATTTTTTAATAGCATGTGAAGAATTATGAACTAGATTTATGACACATGCATATTCTATATGGAGCTTGAATAATCTATAAAAAGCAACTCGTGAAGGCATGAAATGCGCAAAAGTGAACATTAACTATTGGAAATGGAATAATGGGATTCCAATCTTTATATAATATTTCACAATCATATTTTTCTAACATGGGAAACCTTAATAAAGGTAAATCCTAATTTTTAGAAGTAGGTGCTTATGCGCCATCATCTAAATCATATATGATCTTTTATTATCTCTTTATTAGTTTATAAACTGCAATATGGACAAGGATAAAAAATAGATGCACCTTGTTTGCAACCCAACATGCATTGTATAGTCTTTAAATCCCCAAAAAAGTATCATTATATCTCAAAAGCACCTAAATCTGCTATATTGAGTTTTGCACCATGAATTTGAGAAGCTATTACCTTAGTGATCCATGGGGTCCCACTACAAATCCATGAATGAACATGCAAGAGATTGACAATTAAAAAAACCATGTGCTAAAGAGATGAATCTCCTCCCAACCATATGCCTCTATATATCTCTCTCTCCAAGTGACTCCCTTCTTGGGTAGGTGAATTCTAACCATCCATGTGTTATCCATGTAACTTCATGTGTGCCAAGTGTCCCAATTGACTAGAGTGAACTCAAGGGGATGCTTCTAGAGCTGTTATATAGCTTATATTATGTAGAAGAGTCCCATATGAACTCGTGGGCAACATGGCTTAACCGAATCTCTTTCAAGGAGCTGGCATGGGTTCAAATATCATGCAAAGCGGTAGCATGGAAATTTCTTCTCTGATAAATATGGCATAGCTCTTTAGCAAAAGCTCGTTTCGAAATCGCAAAGATTGGTGGTTCCATAAAGATAGTATTTTTGTGTTGTAGCTTTTTGATGCTTGCTTTTCAAGAAGCATACAAGGCTATATAAGAAGAGGCTCACACATGAGTGTTCTTACACACCATCAATGAGCGCTTCTTAGAAGGGATTGCACATGAGTGCCATGTGGCATCCATGTGTGAAGCCATAGGGTGACTATTTTAGTAGGTAAATAGAATTGAATGGGTTGGTGCATGGATGCGCAACAAGACATCATCAAAGTTCTCTGTGTATTTGAAGAATCTTTTAGCATCGTGAGGTCTTCTTCGACAAAGTTTTTGCAAGGTCTCCTATGAAAATTAAGGAGGATCATAGGGAATCCCACAGTTGGTATCAGAGGAAGACTCACAAACGACAAACATCATAGCGATCATGGTGAGAAGGACACCCAAGAATGGAGGAGAGCCACACATAGCTGCTGACCCACGGTAGAAGCGTAGCTCCTCTTCGTTCCCCTCCTCTGGATGAAGCATATGAGGATGCCCCTCTTTATCTATAGTCCTAAGTAATTACTGAGCACTCTAATGTGGGATTAGTGCATGCCATGCGAGTTGTTGGGGAGAAAGAAGAAGTCGAGTGACACTCAATTAGCAAGAGGTAAAGAAATTAGTCAAATTTGAATTTGTTCTTGAACTTGGGGGAGAAGAACCATGAATATTGAGCATGATTAAGGAAAACAAATGTATATACATGTACTACGGGTTGTGGATATGGGATGAGGGTCATTGGAGCATGTGAAATATGTATAAGGAACCCATTTTCAAGCTATCGATGTACCCTTCTCATGAAGAAATTGATTTTTGCCTTCATACCTTGACATATCCATCTTGTCCTTCCCATAGCTTGATGCTTTAGCCTCTGATTGAAGGGATTATTTTCATACTAAGAAGCTATACTATAATATTTAAACGTCAAAAAATACTTGATTTGAAGAAGTTTTGATGGGCCAAAATCCCTTTAGAGCACTTGAGCAGATACTAGCTTTTGATCATTTGGCTTTGGAATTGACTTTTGTCACTTGGTGTGGCATCGTAGCTTTCATTCGCAAGTGTTGGACTACTTTTGACTAACAAGGATTGGCGAGGAGCAAAGATCAATTTTTCTCAATTATCATGTTTTCGGCTATTGTCACACACTTTGGGCATGATTTTTGTTGGTTTTTGGTGTTTATACTCCTCTTGAACCAATCAGAGATTTCAAAGTTTTGTTTAGGCTTGAGAAGGATTGCAAATCAAAGACTTGACGCTTCTAAGATTGCTTCAATTTTGCATTGAAAGGCTTCATTTATATCAGGAAAATGCTCTAGAGTTATTTTTTCTCTCTTTCTTGTTATCATTAGTGTCCATATGAAAGGCCAAATGGCCATCGAACACTTTCGTATATGTTCTTTAATAAAACATATAGTGGCCTGGTTAGACAGAAACTGTAAGCTCAATCGCATTTGTAACATTTGAGAAGTCTATGTTCGTGCTCCCTGTGTACTGTGTTTTTTTGCATATTCTATAGCGTTTGTGCAGAGTACCATGTGCGGGGCATGGAGATCGGTTTCCTACCCTAAGGATATCATCTTGGAGCTCTCAAGAAGGAGAGCACACTATGGTGCATCACCATCAAAATACTTCACTGGTATCAGAGCATTTCTATGCAAAATCTTTGCTCCTTTTGTGTGGGCGAAGCAAGCACCCACCCACCCACCCATGTGTTTCTCCAAGACTTATGACTAAGGCGGCGACCAAGGCATAGACCTTGGCATAACTTTTCATCCTAGTCACCGAAGTCACCACTGGTGTTATTGGCTGCACGTGCAAGAGGACCTCAACGATCAAGGAAGGTAGAGGTTCTCGATACTTCTCGAGAGGTCATCCATCCTAGTATTGTTCCTCCTCGAAGCTTACTTAACCTTGGCAATCTCTTGCCAATAAGCTACACTCGTGTGGTGTCTGAAGAAGGGGAAAAACTAAGGTTAATATTACCTTGACCATGTTTTGGTCCCTCAAAGCTTCATTCTTTACTTTCAAAGCCTATTTTTGAAGCAATTTTTGGGGTGTTTTTTGGAGCTATTTTGGATTACTTTCGTGCATAGTTCCCTTCACATAGGTCTAAGAACACAAGAAGAGTGTTTTTGTACTTCTCCAACAATAAATACTCACGTTTTGGGGCTGTGTTTTAATCCACATGACAGGTTTCTCAAAAGGTTTTCAATTGGGGTGGGAGCAGCCACTACAAATTTATGCAAGTTTTAGAGCTTAAACAACAGAGTTGACATACATTATTTGGGTTGTGCACTCAGCCTTTCAGTGTCATTTTACTGCATATATTGAGCACATACACATTATGTATGCTTCTTTGGATACCAGTTATGTAGGTCCATGTGCTCATTGATATAGCGGTTACGTTGTTTTTTCCATAAAGCCTTTTTCATTTGATAAAGAGGGTCTCTTCGGTGGTGTAGGTGGAAGACTTATCCGCCCTCACCATCGGAGATGTATGATAGTTGTTCATAGGTGCTCTAAAATCTTAGTTGGCTCTTATGGGTAATTGATTATATGTAGTGGAGTCAATGATTCACTATGCAGGTAAACATGTCACTACTTGTAGTTTTATGATATTTTGACACTTGTTATATGATGATTTTGCAGAGGATACTCTAGCAAAATGTATCCATATTTTTGGTTTTTTCACTATACAATTGTCGATATAATCCTTGATATAGTTATTGGTGTGAGCACATTTATTCTCAGCTACTCCTTTTGGTTGGTCATTAGTTGTTCATTAATTCAATTTTTTGGGTAGATTGGTGAATTCTCTCCCAAAATCTGACACTTAGTCATCTTTCTTTGAGCCTTAGTGGGGTTTGGACTCTTCTAGCTCCATTATCATTCGATTGAGTTCTCTATCATCATGGCATCAAAGGTCTCATGCACATATAGTGGATCAGGGTCTAGTGCTAGTGTTCCAAGGAGGAGCTATAAACTGTAGGGCAAAGAACATTTTGAGATCTGAAAATTTGATGGCACAAACTTTGCTCTATTGAAGAATTAGATTGAAGATTTTCTAATTTAGAGGAGGCAATGGAAGCCAATAAATGGAGTCTCAAGGAAGCCTACTAACATGGATGAAGATGATTGGGATGATTTAGATGAAATGACTAGGTCTACCATTTGATTACACTTGGAAGATAATGTTTACTTTACAATATTAGACTATGCAAGTGTAGAGGAGCTTTGGAAGAAGTTATGCAACACATATGAAAAAGAGACGATATCAAATAAAGTGTATCTAATGAGAAAATTATATGACCTTCGCATGAAGGACACAGATAGTGTTGTTGCTCATCTAAATGATTTTGATGCTATATTCTCCCAAATACACGCTCACAAAATGGATATGGATAATGAAATGAAAGCAATCTTATTGTTATGCACCTTGCTATCATCATGGGATAGGTTTTGCAATACTATTGGCAAAAGTGCACCTGGTAGTAAACTTGTCTATGATGACATATGTGGAGTGCTCTTGAGTGAGCAGATTTGTAGAAAATCTATGGTTGGCACTCAGAGTGGAGATGCATATAATGTTCATGATTCCACCAAGGAAAGAATCAACAACGTGGTGAGAGCAAGAATAAGGAAAAAATGGTCAAGGGAATACGAGTAGAAGTAAATCAAGAAAGAGAGATATCAAATGACATTATTTTCATAAGCAAGGACACATGAAGAAAGACTGTTATGCATTAAAGAATGCTAAAGGTAAAGGAAAAAATGTGGATGGGTATGTTAAATAGCTACCTACACCATCTACCTTGACTGTGAAGATTGAAGAAATTCATGCTATTTGTGATGATGGTGATGTATTCACACTTGATAGCACTATGCGAAATGAGGTTCTTATGGCTTATTCTCTTCCCACACATGGCTGCTAGATTTTGGTGCTTCCTTCCACGTGATACCACACAAAGAATGGTTCTCTAATTATGCAGCAAAGTCTCTTGGTACTATGAGACTTGGTGACTCTTACCAGTGTGACATTGTCAGGATCAAAGATGTGATTGTGCAATTCATTGATGGTTCAAATTTTACTCTGCATAATGTACGCCATGTACCTCAGTTATCATGCACTTTGCTATCATTTGTTCAACTTGGTGACCTTGGCTACAAGGTGGTCTTCTATGCTCAGTTTGCATATCAAAGGGCAATATGGTTATTGCAAAAGGAAGCAAAGTTGGCTCACTTTATCCTTTATTTGTATCAGAGAAAAAGGCTTGTTAGCTGTTACTGAAAAACCTATGGCTTGTATTCGGTGTGGCTGTTTGGGCCATATATCATGTAGTGGAATGGAAAATCTTTCTCTTTTTGGCTAATTACCTGTGTTATCTTTCTCTGATTTTTCATATTTTGAGCATTTTTAACATGGAAAGATCTACTTTGCACACAAGATGCACATTGACTCTTCAATTCAGCCTTTAGATCTCATTCATACAAATGTGTGTGCTCCTATGCCCACAAGTTCATTAGGTGATTCTCTTTTCCACTTTCATAGATGATGCTACTAGAAAAGTCTCGGTATAACCTATCAAAGCAAAGGATGAGGTATTCTCTACTTTCAGGAAATGGCTTGCTTTAGTTGAGACTCAAAAAGGAACTAAGCTTAAGGCTTCACATTCAGATAATGGGTGTGAGTATACCTCACATGAATTCAGCCTTTTCTATTAGTCTAGAATAATTTGTAGACAACTCCTTATACCCTAGTACAAAATGACATTGTTGTGCTATTTGATGCGAGGCATCAAATCATAGGAATAGACATATTAGAATTTGATGCATAGCATTGAATGTTGGACAATTGCTATGTGCAAAAACAATAGTTAGTCGAAATTCAATGCTAGGCATCGAATTTCAATAGGATTCCAATACGAGGTGACTCTAGGTGTAGCTTTCGACAACTAGTCAATGCCAAGCATTGAGTTGAAGCAAGTTACATGGCAGTTGGCCTCTAAGTATTTATTCATTTAAGTCTCCTAGCAAAGATTTTATCCATTTATTCAATGCTAAGCAACAGAACCATTGATATATGTTACACTTTGTAAACAATCTTTGAGTTGACACTCATCCTTTGTTTGCAAAAACCTCGAAAGAAGAGTGGTGAGACGAATGAAGATTGTCACTTTGCCTTTCTCGCTCATATCCAAAGGGCAAGGCATGAGAAGTCAAGAATAAAGACAAAGGAGATGGAGATCGAGGATGAGTCCTCTGGACCAAAGTTTTTTTTCAAACCCCATGGAACCCCTAAGGTCATTGTAATACAATATATATTGTGAAGATGTAAATAACATTTTTACAATAGTACCTAGGAACCAATATTCCCTTTTATAGTAGACATCCCATACGCCCTTAGAATGAGTGGTTCTATTAATGATGGTGGGTCATTCAAGCACCCACAGATACAAAAGATGGGGATAGATTTTACTAAATTGGCCATGTTGCCTCTGCCCTCAAAATATTCAGGCAGTGCATTGCTGTAGAGAAGGATGAAGCCCAAGTCAGCTTCATTAGGATGCGGACAAATGGCTTGAATCAATGCCCAAATGAGGATCAGGAGGTTGGGAAGAAACATATGGCTGAGTCAGAGAGATTTTGGCCTGCATCAAGGGAGCTCGTGTCTTTATTGGAAAATGAGCCTAGAGACATGGATGACCTTGAGGAGCTAGTTCTAGAGCAAGAAAAGCCCTCAAAACCTTCTCAAGTCCCTAAAGATGTTGCTATGCAACAGGCCAAGCATTTATATGATCAAGTTCTATTCTAAAAGGTTTGTTGAACTTTGAAAACATATAATTTTGTAATTATTTTATTATTGGAATATAAGTATCACTATCTTTATTATTTGTGCTTGCCCCATTCCACATTCTATGCATTTGTGTTGGATTGGTATGTGGTTTTATTAATGAGGTAAATAGAAGCATGTAGAAAAGATCCTCCAATGTTTATGCTAGTGTCAAATGATGTGATGCTATATATATTGACCCTTGAAAAGTGTATTTTATTTCTCCATGTATATTAACTCAAATTCTTATTAAGAATGAGAACATAAATCTCTCAGCAAGAGTGCAAAGCGCCATATCAAGAGACCGAGTCTCTTTGTTTTTGGCATTATTTCCACTACTTTCAGAAATTAGAAATTGTGATACAAGGTGCTAGATCATTTGATGACCTTTTCTAGAATTGAAAATAATTTAGTTAGCATCTTCATGAATCTCGTGCTTCAATGGTGGTTTTTCATGATACCAATTGAAAATGAAATAGTGTTTTCCACTATGGAATAGGAAAATGAGCCATTTTTTCAACATTTTCTACAATTCTTCTCAAATAAAAAAGAGAACATTTCTTTGTTCTCGTTTTCTATGACTTCGTGTTATACACAATATTATTCCAAAGAAAAATAATGTTATTAAGATATCTTCCTTTATGTTCCGATCATATAGTATATGTATAATTCAAAAGATGGAGAAACCACAAAATGGAACCATAGGGTTTTTAAAAACACATGAAAAGGATAAGATGGGGCACCATGTGGAGGAAGAGTCTCAAAAATGCCATCTAAGTGAAGGAACTACCAATGAGCTGCACAAAAGTGTTTATAAACACTTCAATGGTAGAGATTTTCCATCAACTTCATGAAAAGGTGGGAGGGATGGTGGAAAAACAGAGATAGAAACATGCGAAGGATAGGGAAAAAATGGACAAAAAGCACTCATGAGTGCTCATTAGTACCAAAATGGTGGCCAAAAGCTCCACCTTATTGATGAAGAATCACCATGATGGACGAAATGCTGTGAAGACCTCTACCACTTTCTCGAAAAGCACCATAGATACCTTCGCAAAGACCACTAAGACATCCACCTAGTGCTTTGATACCATGTAGATAGTTATGCATGAAAGGAAAATGCAAAGATGAGTCTAGTCAAAAAATGAAAGAGTGTGAGAGACTCAAGGTGAGTAGACCAAGAAATGAGTAAACTCACATGGATTATAAATGAGATAGCCAGGAGTATGGAGTAGTCTCTAGAAACTTATAACTAAGTACAAAGTGGGGGAGATGCCCTCCGTATATAAAGTCGCATGAGGCTCTCCAGATTACATGATATGTGGGATAATTCCCCTTGAAGTAGAATGAATACACTGGTAGAAGCAAATGGCAAGGTACCGAAATACAATGAGATACAATTTAAAATATGAAATGGAGTGTCTCTTGGATACAAAATGGAGATGCACTCATGTGGATACGTTAAGAAATGAGGTAGAAGAAATTATATTTTCAACAATTTTGAGATGATGGTCACATGTTGACTCCTCTTCAAGGTCTAGGCATAAGGATTTCGAGGAGATTGGATCTACTTTATTCCATAATATTTGCTATTCTAGATACCCAACGCATGCTCTCATATTCCTTGGAATCATATGTTTTGAGCCAAATTCTAAATCAATTATGGATCCTATAATTGGTTTCATATTGATGGTTAGATGAATAAAGGAACCATGTAGAGTATTCTACATGATTATTAGGCAAGGATTATAGAATTGGTTGATAGATGACTCGCCCACGAATATCACAGCTAAACATGCTGTTAAATCGATATAAGATTTTGTCGGTCGAGCTATTTCGAAATTGGCTATCATGTTTTGTCGGTCGAGCTATTTTGGCGGTCGAGCTATTCCGAAAATCATGTTTTCTATAAGCCTATCAGCATGGCTTGTTCCTCTTTCACAAATGACTTCGATGTAGCCTGACACGCTTGGATTACAAGCGCAACAGCTCGACGCGAGTACAGGAATGGTAGCACGTTGTCGGCAAATGCACGGATTTCAGGCCATGAAAAGAGTCAGGAAAATTACTTCGAATATCAAGAGTTGGAGATGTTTTACAATGATGCGGCAACAATGACGCGCTTAATCTTTTCTGCCATCGTTCATATCAGAATGCGTCCATTCATATCGTAAATGAAGACTCTACAGCATATGCAAGGGTTCCTCCCTTTCGCAAAAAACCTCGTATTATAGACGGACATAGACACAGGAAAACATACGCGGATGCGCACAGAAACATCCTGCAGGAAATACAGTAGTAGCGATCAAGCAGCTCACCTATCCAACCAGAGTCGAAACGCTGCTGTAAAATTGGGCGACGAACTCGTGTTTGGCAAGACGAGCTGTTCGTTTTATGTACAAAAAGCTCTCTCTCTCTCTCATGGGCGATGGATCTGGTCCTGGAGAAATGAAGCTCACGGAAGCGGTCTGTGTCTCTTTGCTTGACTTCGCATGCACCATATTACTATCTTTATTAGGGTCCGCGGACAGCATTCCGGACGATGTTAGAATTCAAACTTCAAAGTTAAGCCGTTCATACGGGAGAGTGCAACATTACAAACATAATTTTTGTACCTGCACATTCGTGTAAATAATTAGGACGATGGAGTTTTGATGTTTTACAGTGGGTTCACACTGTCCGGCGACGCAATGAGCGCTTCCATATGACACAATTTGATTTGTTTTCAAAAAAGAAAAGAATTATGAGTCTATCATTTCTGGAGCCGGGCTCTCTCTACTCTCCCTCTATGTAATGTGAACATCATGGCACATGGTATCAAACAACAAACTTGTGTTGCCCTACATGAACCCACCTTTATATTTTCTATTTTTTAGTTAAATTGAGAAATAAACATTTATTAAATGATTATACATCGTTGCTTTTCAACTCAAAAAATTATAACCATTATAAGAAAAATTTAAGGAGCATCGTTATTGGGGTTGAAAACTCTAAGCCATCCTCCTTTGACGAGACGTGATATGTGAGAATCTATTGGAATAACAAATTCTCCTAGGAAAATCTACGTGCTATGTGAGAATTTATTGGAATAACTCTACAACCTCGTTAACTACATTGAGGTAGTCAAATTCACCCAACTTTCTCTTTGATTGGCTCACATGAAAGATTAGATGAATGTGACTATCTTCTTAGAGTCGGTGATGATAAGCCATCTTTTCCATTGTATTAAGTATTGGGACGGACCACAAAAGCTAAAAAAAAAATGTGTGCATGTTTTCATCCTCATTTTCTCATTCCTAGATGGATCTCTAAGATAGACTTGCTCTCCTATCTCAAACTTAATTTCTCTCTTTTGATTGGTTATCATAGGCTCCATCTCGATCACGAGCTCTTCTAATAAAGTTTTTTGTAATTCTAAGAATATCACTCATCTCTTCCACGAAATGATCTGCATCTTGGGCACTCTCAGATTGCACGCATATTGCATAAGATGCCCTTTAGTTCAAACCCATAAATAAGTATAAATGGACTTTGTGAACTTCTAGTATGAGGGCATGCTTCTACACCTTTATTCCATCAATTCCTAAAGATAAACCTAATCTAGTTGCATTTGAATGTCATAGATGGCATCTTGTCTAACTCTGAAGCTATTTCTCACCAATACATATGATCAATCAATAGATTTCATAATCAATGATCAATCACCACTATCATGATCAACAAACAATCACTATCATGATCAATGATTAATATGTGAGTGATGGACGATGAGATTATCATTTATCTATGTTCAATGATCCCCTTCTCTAAGAGAAAAGTCATGCTCAGTTAGACAATCCAATGAAAATAGTCGATTGTTGAAATGTTCCTATCTTCCTCATTTCATTAAAAGATCACATGTCGATGGCTTAAAATCAAGTTAAAAAAAACGAAACAAAAGTTCTACATAGGTAAGAATTCCAAAAACCATACGATATAATACTTTTGAAAACCCAAAAAAGAATCCATATGGTATAAGGACAAGAGTTTCACACAAAATAGATCTCAAAGTCTAGAAAAGGCCACAAAAACGTAACATCAAGATAGATAACACCTATGAAACCAAGAATCAAACATCGGAAGCCATGACAAATGTAGAAATCATACAAGAAGAAGGCTAGAAAGTTTGTGCATGAAAGTTTCAAGAAGAAAAGATCTCGTACTCACACTAGCAAAAAATATAAAGAGTGAGAAGCTTGATCTTTTTATAGTGTCCTCCTCATGTATGACTTTACATCAGTCTAAAACATGACAAAAAATATCAAATGATGCTTGCGTTTAGTTGTTTTATTGGAAGCTCTCTCAAAAAGACTCTTCCTATCTCTACAAAGAGTACATCGAAAAGAATCGTGGATCACTCTTCGATTGTCATTTTGTGTGCATCTCATCAAAGAGCGATCCAACATTCATATCTACACTATGCATATGAGCTCGAGCTCTCTCTTTCTGAATCTCTCTCTTTTATACTCTCTCTCTCTTTCTCTCTCTCTCTCTCTAATGCCACAAAAACTTAGCTTCAAGGTAGATAATACCTATAAAACCAAGAATCAAACATCGCAAGCTATGACAAATGTAGAAATCACAGAAGAAGAAGGCTCGAAAGTTTGTGCATGAAAGTTGCAGGAACAAAAGTCTCGTACTCACACTAGCAAAAAATATATAAAGTGAGAAGCTTGAGCTTTTTATAGTGTCCCCCTCATGTATGACTTTACATAAGTCTAAAAAATGACCAAAAATATCAAATGATGCTTGTGTTTATCTCTTCTATTGCAAGCTCTCTCAAAAAGAATCCTATCTCTACAAAGAGTATATTAGAAAGAATCGTGGATCCCTTTGCAATTGTCATTTTGTGTGCATCTGATCGGAGAGCGATCCAACATTCATATCTGCACTATGCATATGAGCTGGAGCTCTCTCTTTCTCAATCTCTCTCTTTTTTCCTCTCTCTCTCTCATTTTCTCTCTCTCTCTCTCTTTCTCTCTCTCTCTCTCTTTCTCTCTCTCTTTCTCTCTCTCTCTGTCTCTCTCCCCTTCTTTATCCCTCTCTCTCTTTCCATCTTTATGTCGATTATTCAAGAAGTTCAATGAGCATAATATATGGCTAATTATACACATATACATGCACATGCATGCACATACACAGACACATATACATGCATATACACTTACACGAGCACATGCACATACACACTTATACACACACATACACATACACATGTGTATACAAACACATACAACCATGTATTTACACATAGACATGCACATAGTCACACATACATATTCACATACACATGCATATGCACAAACAAATCTACATGCACATGCATGCATGCACATACACATACACACATAAACAGATACTTATACACATGCACATGCATGCACATACACATGCATGCAAATGTAGATGCATGCACATGCACATGCATGCTCAGACATATACACATGCATATGCACACATGCATATATACACATACACACACAGACACATACACCTACATATACACATAGACATACATATACACATATACCCATACACATACACACACATACATGCATATACACACACTTAACAAATATAGATATATACCTACATGTGCATACATACATATACACACACTACACACACATACATACACACAAACACACATATAATATGAATGAATTATACAGTTGAAGTAATAAATCACATGTTAAATATAAAATTTAATAAAAGTCACTAGTACATTTTTTACATTAATTAGTATCATAAATACAATTAAAAACCTAAGCAGAATGTGAAAATACATAAATATAAAAAATTGTACACATGCATATGCACAAACATATCTACATGCACATGCATGCATGCACATACACATACACACATAAACACATACTTATACACATGCACATGCATGCACATACGCATGCATGCAAATGTAGATGCATGCACATGCATCCACATGCACATGCATGCTCAGACATATACACATGCATATGCACACATGCATATATACACATACACATATACACATATACACACAGACACATACACCTACATATACACATAGACATACATATACACATATACTCATACACATATACTCATACACATATACACATACACATACACGCACATACATGCATATACACACACACTTAACAAATATAGATATATACCTACATGTGCATACATATATATACACACTACACACACATACATACATACATCTATACACACAAACACACATATAATATGAATGAATTATACAATTGAAGTTATAAATCACATGTTAAATATAAACTATAATAAAAGTCACTAGTACACTTTTCACCTTAATTAGTATCATAAATACAATTAAAAACATAAGTAGAATGTGAAAATATATGAATATAAAAAATTGTACACATGCATATGCACAAACATATCTACATGCACATGCATGCATGCACATGCATGCATGCACATGCCTGCATGCACATACACATACACACATAAACACATACTTATACACATGCACATGCATGCACATACACATGCATGCACATGCATTGACATGCACATGCATGCTCAGACATATACAGATGCATATGCACACATGCATAGATACAGATACACATACATATGTACACATACACACACAGACACATACACCTACATATACACATAGACATACATATACACATATACGCATACACATACACACACATACATGCATATACACACACTTAACAAATATAGATATATACCTACATGTGCATACATACATATACACACACTACACACAAACATACATACATACATATATACACACACACACATACAATATGAATGAATTATACAATTGAATTAATAAATCACATGTTAAATATAAACTTAAATAAAAGTCACTAGTACATTTTCGACATTAATTAGTTTCATAAATACAATTAAAAACATAAGTAGAATGTGAAATTTTATAAATAAAAAAAATTGTACACATGCATATGCACAAACATATCTACATGCACATGCATGCATGCACATACACATACACACATAAAAACATACTTATACACATGCACATACACATGCATGCAAATGTAGATGCATGCACATGCATCCACATGCACATGCATGCTCAGACATATACACATGCATATGCACACATGCATATATACACATACACATATACACATATACACATACACACACAGACACATACACCTACATATACACATAGACATACATATACACATATACGCATACACATACGCATACACACACATACATGCATATACACACACTTAACAAATATAGATATATACCTACATGTGCATGCATACATATACACACACTACACACATACATACATACATACATATATACACAAACACACATATAATATGAATGAATTATACAGTTGAAGTAATAAATCACTTGTTAAATATAAACTATAATAAAAGTCACTAGTACATTTTTGACATTAATTAGTATCATAAATACAATTAAAAACATAAGTAAAATGTGAAAATATATAAATATAAAAAACTGTATGCGTGTATCAATGTAAATAATACATCGAATGTAAAATATCAATCATTTGAATCCCCTCCTTGATCATGATCATCCACATCATCATGATCATCCTTATCATCATGATCATCTGCATCATCATGATCATCTCAAGGGGCATCATGGGTAGAGGGGTCAGCACTCTATGACAATCGATATCGTCCCTCCTTTGTCTATCTCTCCACCTCATCCATATTTTCCTCTCCATAATACACTTATATTACATATAACAAACATAAATAAATAAAACATATAAAACATCAATAAAAATAAAATAAATAATCTAAATTTTAATAATACTCACAAAAGCATCTCAATCATTTTGCATGTACTCACTCAGATGCTGATATCCACAATCTGATGCAAATTTGATTTTATTTTTGGTAGGATATCGACCATAATTGTTTTGCAACATTGAAACAAATTAAAAAGATTAATGATTAGTGTTTTAAATAGAATAAAAAGTATAGTTTCAATAATATATATACTTACAAATGTAGCAACAAAATCATGATGGCCCATTTGGCATAAGAGCAATGTATGACCTGACTGAACTCTCTTCTTTGTAATAGCTTGTGTTTATTTAATGAAACAAAAGTACATAGATTAGATGTAAAATACTTATAAAACATATGCAAATTATAGCTCATAATAATATGAACTATTTTGTATACGCACACTAAGGAAATGTTTCCTAAAGATGTACTTGCCCTCAAAAATACTACCACACCTCAGGTGGAATGTTAGATTTTCTCTTATTGCTTCCTAGGATACAATATCTCCTGTTATTTTAATCTCAAACAAAAGAAAAAGAGTCACTATATTAAAAAAACTTTAAATTTATGAACATCCATACACACATACACTTAGACATACATACCAACATTCATTGCATAATCATTCATCCACAGTCATCTAAGTCACCGAAGTCACCGTTGGCGTTGTTGGCTACATATGAGGGAGGATCTCAATGATGAAGGAAGCTAGAGGTTCCTAGTACTTCCCGAGAGTTCACCATCCTAGTATTGTTCCCCTTGGAGCTCGCTTAATTGTTGCAATCTCTTGCCACTAAGATACACCCTTGTGGTGTCTAAAGAAGGGGATAGACTAAGGTTAACGTCAACTTAAACATGTTTTGGACCCTCAAAGCTTCATTCGTTGCTTTCAAAGCCTTTTTTTGAAGCATTTTAGGGGTGATTTTTAGAGCCATTTTGGAGTACTTTTTAGAGCCATTTTGGTCTGAGCCGGATCAGGATGCAATCACTTTCCTTCAATTTGTCAAGCAATGCAAGGCTGAATCTTGAGTTTCCTTCAATATGTCAAATGATGGAAGGCTGAATCTTGATCACCAACAGGACCATACTTGTAATGTTTTGTGCGTAGTTGCTTTCTCGCATATCTATACATATGTTTGAAGAGTTACTTCCTATTTGGGAGGGCTTGTTTGTGATTTCATTTTTTTTTTCTTGAGAGTACAATGAATTGAAAACACACTCACACACCCAACCTCTTAAGGTAGAAGCATCGATCACCTCTTAAGGTAGAGGCATCCATCTCTGAGGAACTCATAGATACATGTCCAACCAAGTCTTAAACTCAGGACTTCCAAATAAGACTCAAGGTGTCAAACCACTTGGTTTAGCGAGTTGCATTAAGAACAATCTTAAACATTGGCTTATACGAGTCCCATCTCTGTTTCACTCTTTAAAGTATACTCTATGAAATATTCCATTAAAAGGCCCTCCGATACATAGACGAATGTTAATTTGTGTTATCTTATTAAAATCTCATTGTTACGTTTAGTTTTGAATATTGTTTCAATCAATTAAGATAGAAAGCAATGTATGTTTGTTTTATCTGTATAATTTATCTCATTCACTATTATGTATGGTTTTGAGTAACGTCTCAATTGATTTATCTCATTCATTATTATGTATGGTTTTGAGTACCGTCTCAATTGATTCTTAGTAAGTATTGTTTTGGGCAATGTTTCTCTCTTCCTCTTGATTCACCTATTGATACGTTATTATCATTATATTATTATTATTATTATTATTATTATTATTATTATTATTATTATTATTACTATTATCATTACTATTATTATTATAGTTAGATTACTTTGGAAATTGAAGGTTGGTGAATGTGCAAAGTAGCTGCAGAACCCATCTATCCTACAAAAAAAAATTAGGGGGATTAATCTCTGGTTGACAACCATGATGTCTTATGGTACAACAATTACGTTTATGTATCCATCACAATGTTACGGGCAACTAACCAATACATAAATGGTTCTCTTATTATAAAGTAAACAATGTTCAATATGGTATATTTCTTATATTTTGTAGACAAATGTATGGAATTTTTCTATGCAGAATGGTTTTACACACATTATGAGCGTGAAATCTCGCGTTTTCATTTAGCTTTATTTATATCCTAACAAAAATTGAAATATAAAAAGTATCTATACTAATCTAAAAGCTGAGCAGACTTTAATTTATATTGAAAAAAGTGGCCATATAATTTTTATGGATGCAAATCAATGTAGTCTAAAGACACATTTTCCATGGGTCTTTTAGATTGTCTAGAGAGAACCAAGATTGTATTAGCTCTGCCAATACCAAACAATTTGTAAGATAATGTTTGAATGAGTGTAGGAAACCATTAATGCAATTTACACAACTTATCAATGCACCAATACCACTGGAAGTACTTTGAATTATGTTTCTAGTCTTTTTATTATCCTCCTTTTAATCTTCAACCAATTTTCTAAATGGCATGGTGAATGCCATGAGTCATTGAAGTGATTATGGCTAATAGACTATGCGGCTTTTTATCAATGACAATGCTTATATATCAAATGGTGTGTGAAGCCACACCATAAGTGCCATCTTGGAACTCCATTGATGTACCTTGAAACAGTTGATGTTTATTATCATTGGAGCTCATATGATTCTAAGCCTACCAACTTATCTAAGCATGATGAAAACTTCTTTTTCTTATTAGTAAGGTCAACTTGGAAATCACCATTTTTGTGATCATGCATAGGTTTCTTCATAGCTCCCAACTTTCTTTATTTCTAGTGCCAATATCTCTTCTCAAAAATCCTCTTGCCTTCTTCCATGTCATCGATTCTTATTCCAAAGTATCTTGCCATTCACTAGGTTTTCTAACAACTAGAGTAACATTGCCACCATAATAACCAATTGAATTAAGAAGCTTCCCCAATTTTCTATTAACATGTGAGGATTTAGTAACTACATTTATGACAAATGCATATTCTATATGGAGCTTCAATACTCGTGAAGGCATGAAATATGCAAAAGTGAACATTAAATAATGGAAATGTAATAATGGGACTCCAATCTTTATGTGATATTTCACAATTATATTTTTCTAACATGGGAAACCTTATTAAAAGGTAAATCGGAATTTTTAGAAGTAGGTGCTTATGCACCATCATCAAAATCATATATGCTCTTTTATTATCTCTTTATTAGTTTATAAACTGCAATATGGACAAGGATAAAAAATAGATGAACCCTTTTTGCAACCCAACATGCATTGTATAGTCTTTAAATCCCCAAAAAAGTATCATTATATCTCAAAATCACCTAAATCTTCTATATTGAGTTTTGCACCATGAATTTGAGAAGCTATTACCTTAGTGATCCATTGGGTCCTACTAGAAATCCATGAATCAACATGCAAGAGACTGACGATCACAAACACCATGTGCAAGAGAGATGAATCTCCTCCCAACAATATGCCTCTATATATATATCTCTCTCCAAGGGACTCCCTTCTTGGGTAGGTGAATTCTAATTGCAACCCAACATGCATTGTATAGTCTTTAAATCCCCAAAAAAGTATCATTATATCTCAAAATCACCTAAATCTGCTATATTGAGTTTTGCACCATGAATTTGAGAAGCTATTACCTTAGTGATCCATTGGGTCCTACTAGAAATCCATGAATGAACATGCAAGAGACTGACGATCACAAACACCATGTGCAAGAGAGATGAATCTCCTCCCAACAATATGCCTCTATATATATATCTCTCTCCAAGGGACTCCCTTCTTGGGTAGGTGAATTCTAACCATCCATGTGTTAGCCATGTAACTTCATGTGTACCAAGTGTCCTAATTAACTAGAGTTAACTCAAGTGGATGCTTCTAGAGTTGTTATATAACTTGTATTATGCAGAAGAGTCCCATATGAACTCGTAAGGAGCATGGCTTAACCAAACCTCTTTCATGGTGGCATGGGTTCAAATCTCATGCAAAGTGGTAGCATCGAAATTTCTTCTCTGATAAATTTGGCATAGCTCTTTAGCAAAAGCTCTTTTCGAAATGACAAAGATTGGTTATGCCATAAAGACAGTATTTTTGTGTAGTGGCTTTTTGACGCTTGCTTTTCAAAAAAACATACAAGGCTATATAAGAAGAGGCTCACACATGAGTGATCTTACACACCATCAATGAGTGCTTCTTAGAAAGGATTGCTCATGAGTGCCATGTGGCACCCATGTGTGAAGCCATAGGGTGACTATCTTAGTATGGAGAGAGAACTGAAAGGGTTGGTGCATGGTTGGGCAGTAAGACATCATCAAAGTTCTCTGTGTATTTGAAGAAACTTTTGGCATCGTGAGGTCTTCTTCGACCAAGTTTGTGCAAGGTCTCCTATGAAAATTAAGGAGGTTAATAGCGAATCCCATAGTTGGTCTTAGAGCAAGACTTAGGAACGACACACATAATAGGGATCACGCTGAGAAGAACACCCAAAAATGAAGGAGATCCACACACAGCCGACGACCCATGCAAGGAGCATGGCTCCTCTTCCTTCCCCTCCTCTTGGATGAAGCATATGAGGATGCCCCTTTTTATCTATAGTCCTAAGCAATTACTGAGCACTCTCATGTGGGATTAACGCATGCCATGTGAGTTGCTGTGGAGAAAGAAGAAGTCAATTGACACTCAAATAGAAAGAGGTACAGAAATTAGTCAAACTTGAATTTTTTCTTGAACTTGGGGGAAAAGAACCATGAATATTGATCGTGATTGAGGGAAACAAATGTATATACATGTACTATGGATTGTGGATATGGGATGAGGGTCATTGGAGCATGTGAAATATCTGTAAAGAACCCATTTTTCAAGCTATCAAAGTACCCTTCTCATGAAGAAATTGATTTTCACCTTCATACCTTGACATATCCATCTTCTCTAACCCATAGCTTGATGCGTTAGCGTCCGATTGAAGCGATACTAGGGGAGCACTCTCAAGCCTAGCTTTTGATCATTTGGCATTGGAATTGACTCTTGTCACTTGCTGTGGCATCATAGCTTTCATTTGCAAGTGTTGGACTACTTTTAACGAATGAGGATTGGCAAGGGGCAAAGTGCATCAATTTTGCTCAATTATCATGTTTTGGGCTATTGTCACACACTTTTGGCATATTTTTTGTTGGTTTTGGGTGTTTATACCCCTCTTCAACCAATCATAGATTTCAAATTTTTGTTTAGGCCCGACAAGAATTGCAAATTAGAGACTCGACGCTTCTAAGATTGCTTTACTTTTTCCCTTGAAAGGCTGCATTTGTATCAGGATAATGCTCTAGTGCTATTTTTTCTCTCTTTCTTGTTATCATTAGTGTCCATATGAAAGGCCAAATGGCCACGGAACACTTTTGTATATGTTCTTTAATAAAACATATTGTGGTCTGGTCAAACAGAAACTTTAAGTTCAATCGCATTTGTAACATTTGAGATGTCTCTATTGTGCTCCCTATGTACTGTGTTTTTCTATGTATTCTATAGCCTCTGTGTAGAGTACCATGTGCAACACATGGAGATTGGTTTCCTACCCTGAGGATATCATCTTGGAGCTCTCAAGAAGGAGAGAAAACTGTGGTGCATCACCATCAAAATACTTCATTGGTATCAGAGCATTTCGATGCAAAATCTTTGCTCCTTTGGTGTGGGTGAAGCAAGCACCCGCCCACCCACCCAAGTGTTTCTCCAAGACTTATGGCTAAGGCGGCGACCAAGGCATACCTTTTCATCCGAGTCACCGAACTCACTATTGGTGTCGTTGGCTACACGTGCAAGAGGACCTCAATGATCAAGGAAGGTAGAGGTTCTCGATACTTCGCGAGAGGTCATCCATCCCTGTATTGTTCCCCCCTGAAGCTCACTTAACCATGGCAATCTCTTGCCACTAAGCGACACTCTTGTGGTGTCTGAAGAAGGGGAAAGACTAAGGTTAATATTATCGTGACCATGTTTTGGTCCCTCAAAGCTTCATTTTTTACTTTCAAAGCCTGTTTTTGAAGCAATTTTGGGGTGCTTTTTGGAGCTATTTTGGATTACTTTCATGCATAGTTCCCTTCACATAGGTCCAAGAACATCAAGAAGAATATTTTTTTACTTCTCCAACAATAAATACTCACGTTTTGGGGCTGTGTTCTCTTCCACACTACAGGTTTCTAAAAAGATTTTCAATTGTGGTGAGAGCAGCCACGAGTCATTGTACTGCATATATTGAGAACATACACATTATGTATGCTTCTTTGGATAGCAATTATGTACGTCCATGTGGTCATTGCTATAGCGGTTATGTTCTTTTTTTCATAAAGCCTTTTACATTTGATAAAGAGGGTCGTGGTAAGGTTTTCCTAAATAGGAGACACACAGATGTCGGGGACTCTTCGGTGATGTAGGTCGAAGCCTTATCCACCCTCTCCATAGGAGATGTATGATAGTTGTTCATAGGTGATCGATAAGCCTAGTTGACTCTTTTGGGTAACTGATTATATGTAGTGGAGTCAATGATTCACTATGCAAGTAAACATGTCAGTACTTGCAGTTTTATGATATGTTGACACTCGTTATATGATCATATTGGAGAGGATACTCTAGCAAAATTTTTCCAAGTTTTTGTTTTCCAACTATAGAATGGTCGATTTACTCCTTGATACACTTATTGCTGTAAGCACATTTATTCTCACCTACTCCTTTTGGTTGGTCATTAATATTCATTAATTCATTTTTTCGGGCAGATTGATGAATTCTCTCCCAAAATCTAACACTCAATCCTCTTTCTTTGAGCCTTAGTGGGGTTTGGACTCTTCTAACTCCATTATCATTCTATTCGGTTCTCTATCATCATGGCATCAAAATACACATCTAGTGGATCAGGGTCTAGTGCTAGTGTTCCAAGGAAGAGCTATAACTTGCACGGGGAAGACCATTTTGAGATCTGAAAATTTGATGGCACAAGCTTTGTTATATTGAAGAATCATATTCAAGATGTGCTAATTTAGAGGAGGCAATGGAAGCCAATAAATGGAATCTCAAAGAAGCGTGCTAACATGGATGAAGATGATTGGGATGTTTATGTTCTCATTCTTATTAAGAATTTGAGTTCATCTACATGGAGAAATAAAATACACTTTTCAAGGGTCAATATATATAGCATCACATCATTTGACACTAGCATAAACATTGGAGGAGCTTTTCTGCATGCTTCTATTTTAGCTCATTAAGCAAACCACATACCAATCCAACACAAATGCATAGAATGTGGAATGGGGCAGGCACAAATAATAAAAACAGTGATCCTTATATTCCAATAATAAAATCATTACAAAAATATATGTTTACAAAGTTCAAAAAACCTTTTAGAATAGAAGCTGGTCATATAAATGTTCGGCCTCTTGCATAGCAACATCTGAGGGACTTGAGAAGGTTTGGAGGGCTTTTCTTGCTCTAGAACTGGCTCCTCAAGGTCATCCATGTCTCCTGGCTCATCTGCCAATGGTGGCATAGGCTCCCTTGATGCAGGCCAAATTCGCTTTGAGTCAGCCATATGTTTCTTCCCAACCTCCTACTCCTCACTTGGGCATTCATTCAAGCCATTAATCCGCATCCTTATGAAGCTCACTTGGGCTTCATCCTTCTCTACAGCATTGTAGTGCCTGAACATTTTGAGGGCAGAGGTGAGTGTCGTACCTGAAAACAAAAAAATCAATGGCACGTGATGCCAAAAGAGTGTCAATGGCCAAGATTGCAATTAGAAGTACATGTGCCAGAAAATAAGTCCAAGATCGAATCATCATCATTGGAGAACAATTGGATTAACCTCATTATATGCTTTTGGGGCTTTTGATAAAGATTAACAAATGTCTTGTCTCCTAGCACATGACAAAGTTTCTTTGTAACTGTAGGGAATACTAATGCATTTGAAATTCCATTCTCACTTCAATGTTCCTAGACCCTTCTTTTACTAACTTCATCATAGTACCCAATTGTAAGGCACTCGATAGCACTAACAAACCTATGCCTTGGTGTGTGATTTACATTTGTCTTTGCCTTGAAAATTTATAATTATAAGAACAATATGATGTGCAATTTCTAGAAAAAGACAAAAGCAAGGACATACCATGTAAGACACTATATAGCATGACATGTTGACTTTAATAATTTTGAGACAGAGAAGGATTGGTCCCTCCTATGAAAATAGCAATCCTCCAAAGTGGCGACATGGCCAATTCAGCAAAATCTATCCCCATCTTTTGTATCTGTGGGTGCTTGAATGGTCCACCATAATTAATAGAACCATTCAGTCTAAAGGCATATGGGATATCTCTATAAAAGGGAATAATGTTTCCTAGGTACTATTGTAAAAATGTAATTTACATCATCAAAATATATATTGTAATACAATGGCCTTAGGGGTTCCATGGGGTTTGAAAAATACTTTAGTCCAGAGGACTCATCTTCGAACTCCATCTCCTTTGTCCTTATTCTAGAATTCTCATGTGTTGCCCTTTGGATATGAGCGAGGAAGGCAAAGTCACAATCTTCATTCTGCTCACCACTCTTCTTTTGAGGTTTTTGCAAACAAAGGATGAGTGTCAACTCAAAGATTGTTTACAAAGTGTAACATTTATCAATGGTTCTGTTGCTTAGCATTGAATAAATGGATAAAATCTTTTCTAGGAGACTGAAATGAATAAATACTTAGAGGCCAACTGCCATATAACTTGCTTCAACTTAATGCTTAGCATCAACTAGTTGTGGAAAGCTATACTTAGAGTCACCCCGCATTGGAATCCTAGTGAAATTTGATGCCTGACATCGAATTTCGACTAAGTATTGTTGTTGCACATAGCAATTGTCAACCATTCAATGCTAGGCATGGACTTCTAACATGTCAGTTCCTATAACTTGATGACTCGCATCGAATAGCACAACAACACCATTCTGTACTAGGCTACAAGGCCTCATTGGTAGTTCCTTCACTTAGATGGCATTTTGGAGACTCTTCCTTCACATGGTGCCCCATTTTATCCTTTTCATGTGTTTTTAAAAACCCTATGGTTCCATTTTGTGGTTTCTCCATCTTTTGAATCGTGCATATACTATATGATCAGAACATAAAGGAAGATATCTTCATAACATGATTTTTCTTTGGACTAATATTGTGTATAACAAAGAGTCATAGAAAACGAGAACAAAGACATGTTCTGTTTTTTATTTGAGAAGAAATGCATAAAATGTTGAAAAATTGGCTCCTTTCGCTATCCCATAGCGGAATTTTGTTTTCAATTGGTACCATGAAAAACCACCATTGAAGTACCGGATTCATGAAGAAGCTAACTAAATTATTTTCAATGCCAGAAAAGCTCAGCGAATGGTTCACCACCTTGTATCAGAGTCTCTGATTTCTAAAAGTAGTGGAAATAATGCCAAAAGCAAAAAGAAACTCAGTCTTTTGATATAGCGCTTGGCACCTGATTGCACTTGATCGATAATGTGCTACCATTCAACTACGCTTGGCAGATAATGTCTACTTTACTATATTAGACTATGCAAATGTAGAGGAGCTTTGGAAGAAGTTATGCAATACATATGAAAAAGAGATGACATCAAATAAAGTGTATCTAATGAGAAAATTATTTGACCTTCGCATGGACACAGATAGTGTTGCTGCTCATCTAAGTGATTTTGATGCTCTATTCTCCCAAATACAAGCTCAAAAAATGGATATGGATAATGAAATGAAAGCAATCTTATTGCTATGCACCTTGCTATCATCATTGTATAGGTTTTGCACTAGAAGTAGCAATAGTGCATGTGGTAGTAAACTGATATGTGATGATATATGTGGAGCACTATTGAGTGAGGAGATTTGTAGTAAATCTATGGTTGGCACTCAGAGTGGAGATGCATATAATGTTCATGATTCTTACCAAGGAAAGAATCAACAACGTGGCGAGAGCAAGAATAAAGAAAAAATGGTCAAGGGAATACGAGTAGAAGTAAATCAAGGAAGAGGGATATCAAATGACATTATTGTCATAAGAAAGGACACATGAAGAAAGACTGTTATGCATTAAAGAATGGTAAAAGTAAAGGACAAAATGTTGATGGGTATGTTAAATAGATCGCTGCACCATCTACCTTCAGTGTGAAGATTGAAGAAATTAATGCTATTTGTGATGATGTTGATATATTCACACTTGATAGCACTATGCCAAATTGAGGTTCTTATGGCTCATTCTCTTTCCCACACGTGGCTGCTAATTTTGGTGCTTCTTTCCACGTGACACGACAAAGAGAATGGTTCTCTAATTATGCCGCAAAGTCTCTTGGTACTATGAGACTTGGTGACTCTTACCAGTTGGACGTTGTCGGGATCAGAGATGTGATTGTGTAGTTCATTGATGGTTCAAATTTTAGTAAGCATAATGTATGCCATGTACCTTAGTTATCATGGAGTTTGATGTCATTCCTTCAACTTGATGGCATTGGCTACAAGGTAGTCTTCTATGCTCAGTCCTTTTGCATATCAAAGGGTAGTATGGTTATTGCAAAAGGAAACAAAGTTGGCTCACTTTATCCTTTATTTGTATCACAGAAACAACAACCTATGGCTTGTATTTGGTTGTTATTGAACAACCTATTGAACAACCTATGGCTTGTATTTGGCATGGCTGTTTGGGCCATATATCATGTAGTGGAATGGAAGATGTTTCTCTTTTTGGCTAATTACATGTGTTATCTTTCTCTGATTTTTCAATTTGTGAGCATTCTCAACATGGAAAGCAAAGTAGAAATGCGCACAAGATGCACATTGACTCTTCAATTCAGCCTTTAGATCTCATTCATACAGATGTGTGTGGTCCTATGATCACAAGGTCATTAGGTGGTTCTGTTTTCCACTTTCATAGATGATGCTTCTAGGAAAGTCTGAGTATAACCCTACTTTCTGAAAATGGCTTGCTTTAGTTGAGACTGAAAAAGGAACTAAGCTTAAGGCTTCACATTCAGATAATGGGGGTGAGTATACCTCACATGATTTCAGCCTTTTCTGTTAGTCTAGAGGAATTCATACAGAGTTTATAAACACTTCAATGGTAGAGATTTTCCATCAACTCCATGAAAAAGTGAGAGGGATGGTGAAAAAAGAGAGATAGAAAGAGGCGAACGATAGGAAAAAATGGGCAAGAAGCGCTCATGACTGCTCATTAGTACCAAAATGGTGGCCAAAAGCTCCACCTTATTGATGAAGAATCACCATGAAGTAAGAAATGCTACCAAGACCTCCACCACTTTCTCAAAAAGCACCATAGATACCTTCGCAAAGACCACCAAGACATCCACCTAGTGCTTTGATACCATGTAGGTAGTACATGCATGAAAGGAAAATGAAAAGAACAATCTACTCACAAAATGAAAGAGTGTGAGAGACTCAAAGTAAGTAGACCAAGAAATGAGTAAACTCACATGGATTAGAAATGAGATTTCCAAGAGTACGGAGTAGTCTCTACAAACATATAACTAAGTACAAAGTGGGGGAGATGCCCTCTGTATATAAAGTTGGAGGAGGCTCTCCAAATTACATCCTATGTGGAATAATTCACCTTGAAGTAGAATGAATACATTGATAGAAGCAAATGGCAACGTACCCAAATACAATGAGATAAAATTTAAAATATGAAATGGAGGGTCTCTTGGATACAAAATGGAGATGCACTCATGTGAATACCTTAAGAAATGAGGTAAAACAAATTAAATTGTTAAAAATATTGAGATGAGGGTCACATGCTGACTCCTCTACAAGGTCTAGGCATAAGGATTTCGAGGAGATTGGATCTACTTTGTTTGATAATATTTACTATTCTACATACCCAACGCATGCTTTCATATTCCTTGGAATCATATGTTTGGAGCCAAGTTCTAAATCACTTATGGATCCTATAATTGGTTTCCTATTGATGGTTAGATGAATTAAGGAACCATGTAGAGTATTCTAGATGATTATTAGGCAAGGATTATAGAATTGGTTGATAGGTGACTCGCAAGCACATCATCCCATTCTCTCACAATATATATCACTCACATCCCGTAACATGGTGATGTATACATAAACGTGATGGTTGTACCGTAAGGCATCATGGTTGTAAAACCAAAGATTAATCCCCATATTTCTTTTGTAGTTTGCACATTCACCAACCTCAATTTCCAAAGTAATATAACTATAAATAATAATAATAATAATAATAATAATAATAATAATAATAATAATAACAACAACAACAACAATAATAACGTATCAATAGATGAATTAGGAGGGAGAGAGAAACAATGCCCAAAACAATAAACAATGTCCAAAACAATCCTTGCTGACAATCAATTGAGACATTACTCAAAACTATACATAATAACGAACGAGATTAATCATAAAAATAAAACAAACATACATTGCTTTTTGTCTCAATCGATTGAAACAATATTCAAAGCTATACATAACAATGAGAGAGTTTAATAATGATAAAACGAATAAACATTCTTTTCTATATTGCCGGGCCTTGACTTGTAATGAAATATTTCACGGAGAATAATTTAAAGAAGAGTGAAACAGAGATGGCCCTCGTATAAGCCCATCTTTAAGACTGGTCTTCATGCACAATAGGCTTGCAAAATTACATACAATCCCGCGCAAACTATAGATATATGAGAAAGCAACTACGCACAAAACGTTACAGGTATGGTCCTGTTGCTGATCTAGATTCGGCCTTGCATCACTTGATAGATTAAGGAAACTGATTGCATCCAGACCCGGCTCAGACCACTGGACTCCATGAATGAAACAGGCAAGAATCGCTCTCTTCTCAAGTTGTAATGGAGGAATGATGCATTCCTCAGCTCAAGTTGTAATGGAGGAATGATGTAGTCCTCATCTGGCCAAATTCGAAGAGCAGTACGTCTTCAAAACATCCAGCTGCAACGTGCAGATCCCCGTAGATCAACTATGTGCTCCTCTTTGGACATTGGGACAAGGCCCGGATTAGTGACTCTCATCTGGTTGTGTGACCTTTCCAGAGGATACAACCATTTACATCTCATGTAGGAGAGACTTCTCCACGGAGAAACGTACATTTTTTTGTTTTTCAGCGACAGCTTTGCTTCTTCAGCAAGGATTCTCAGAGCTTGAGAGAGCTTCTCGGCCGAGCCCACGAATATCACAGCTAAACATGCTGTTACATCGATATAATATTTTGTCGGTCGAGCTATTTCGAACTGGCTCCGAGAATCGATGTCTACTATAAGCCTATCAGCATGTCTTGTTCCTCTTTCACAAATGACGTCGATGTATTCATATTCTCCTGCAACCGTTTTGTAGTTAGGGTAGGGTAGCCTGACACGCTTGGATTACAAGCGAAACAGCTTGACGCGAGTACAAGAATGGGAGCACGTTATCGGTAAATGCACAGATTTCAGGCCATGAGAAGAGTTAGGAAACTTAGCTGCCGGAACTTTGTCGAACTTGGGCCACTTCGAATGACGCACTTCAGCATCGAATTTCAAGAGTTGGAGATGTTTTAAAATGAGGCGCCGACTGTTGATAACCTAATTTCCGCTTAATGTTTTCTTCTATCGCTCATAATCAGAATGCGTCCATTCATACCGGATGTCTGGAATTATAGTCTCGTAAATGAAGACTCCACAGCATATGCAACGGTTCCTCCCGTTCGCAAAAAACCTCGTATTATAAACGGACATAGACACAGCAAAACATACGCGGATGCGCACAGAAACATTCTGCAGGAAATACAGTAGTAGCGATCAAGCTGCTCACCTATCCGACCAGAGTCGAAACGCTGCTGTTTGGCAAGACGGGCTGTTCGTTTTATGTACAAAAAGCTTTCTCTCTCTCTCTCTCATGGGCGATGGATCCTGGTCCTGGAATACGATAAATGAAGCTCACGGAAGCGATCTGTGTCTCTTTGCTTCACTTCGCACTGCACGATATTATTATCTTCATTAGGGTCCGCGGACAGCATTCCGGACGATGCTAGAATTTAAACTTCAAAGTTATGCCGTTCATACGGGAGAATGCAACATTACAAACATAATTTTTGTACCTGCACATTCGTGTGAATAATTAGGACAATGGAGTTTTGATATTTTACAGTGGGTTCACACTGTCCGGCGACGCAATGAACACTTCCATATGACATAATTTGATTTGTTTTCAAAAAAGAAAAGAATTCTGAGTCCATCATTTCTTGAGCCGAGCTTTCTCCCTCGAAACAAATATGTACCACTCTGACAATAGCTTTTGATTGGTTCTTTGTGTTGTTCAACCAATAAAGTAACGTAAAAGTTATGATATATAGAGCCTACTGTCCTTCTATGTAAACTGAACATGATGGCACATGGTATGAAAGAGCAAACTTGTGTTGCCCTACATGAACCCACCTTTATATTTTCTATTTTTCAGTTAAATTGAGAAATCTAAATTTATTAAATGATTATACATTGTTTCTTTCCAACTCAAAAAATTATAACCCTTATAAGAAAAATGTAAGGAGCATCGTTATTGGGGTTGAAAACTCTAAGCCATGCTCCTTTGACGAGACACAAGATGGAAGAAGATAGAGTAGAGATTTCAAGAGTCAAAATCTACGTGGTATGTGAGAATCTATTGCAATAACAAATTCTCCTAGCAAAATCTACGTGCTATGTAAGAATTTATTGGAATAACTCTACAACCTCGTTAACTACATTTAGGTAGTCCAATTCACCCAACTATTTTTATGATTGGCTCACATGAAAGATTAGATGAATGCGACTATCTTCTTAGAGTCGGTGATGATAAGCCATCTTTTCCGTTGTATTAAGTATTGGGAACGGACAACAACAGCCAAGAAAAAAATGTGTGCATGGTTTCATCCTCATTTTCTCATACGTAGATGGATCTCTAAGATAGACTTCCTCTCCTATCTCAAACTTAATTTCTCTTCTGTGATTGGTTATCATAGGCTCTATCTCGATCACTAGCTGTCCTAATAAAGTTTTTTTGTATTTCTAAGAATATCACTCATCTCTTCCAAGAAATCATCTGCATCTTGGGCACTCTCATATTGTAAGCATATTGCATAAGATGCCCTTTAGTTGAAATGCATTTGAATGTCATAGATGGCATCTTGTCTACCTCCGAAGCTATTTCTCACCAATCCACATGTTCAATCAATAGATTTCATAATCAACGATCAATCACCACTATCATGATCAACAAACAATCACTATCATGATCAATGATTAATCATCACTATTACCATGAATAACGAGTGAAAAGATGAAGCAAAATCTATAACAATGATGAGTGATGGAGGATGAGATAATCATTTATCTATGTTAAATGATCTCCTTCTCCAAGAGAAAATTCATGCTCAGTTAGACAATCCGGTGAAAATAGTCGAGTGTTGAAATGGCCCTATCTCCCTCATTTCAGTACAAGATTACATGTCGATGGCTTAAAATCAAGTTTTAAAAAAAAGAAACAAAAGTTCTACATAGGTAAGATTTCCAAAAACCATACGATATAATACTTTTGAAAACCCAAACAGAAGCCATATGGTATAAGCACAAGAGTTTCACACAGAATAGATCTCAAAGTCCAAAAAATGCTAACACCTATGAAACCAAGAATCAAACATTGTAAGCCATGAGAAATGCAGAAATCACACAAGAAGAAGGCTAGAAAGTTTGTGCATGAAAGTTGCAAGAAGAAAAGATCTCGTACTCACACTAGCAGAAAATATATAGAGTGAGAAGCTTGACCTTTTTATAGAGTTCCCCTCATGTATGACTTTACATAAGTCTAAAAAATGACCAAAAATATCAAATGATGCTTGCATTTGGCTCTTCTATTGCAAGCTCTCTCAAAACAACTCTTCCTATCTCTACAAAGAGTATATCAAAAAGAATCGTGGATCACTCTTCGAGTGTCATTTTGTGTGCATCTGATCAAAAAGTGATCCAACATTCATATCTGCACTATGCATATGAGCTCATGCTATCTCTTTCTCAATCTCTCTCTTTTCTACTCTCTCTATCTCTTTCCCTCTCTCTCTCTCTCCCTTTATCTATCCCTCTCTCTCTCTGTCTCTCTCTCTCTCTCTTTATGTAGGTTATTCAAGAAGTTCAATGAGCATAATATATGGCTAATTATTGTTAGTAGACTTTTCATAGTTTGTATATCATTCAAATTGTTTTGTTAAATATAAACTATAATAAAAGTCACTAGTACATTTTCTACATTAATCACTATCATAAATACAATTAGAAACATAAGCGAAATGTGAAAATAGATAAATATAAGAAATTGTATGTGTGTATCAATGTAAATTATATATCAAATGTAAAATGTCAATCATTTGAATCCCCTCCTTGATCATGATCATCCACATCATCATGATCCTCCTCATAATCATGATCATCTGCATCATCATGATCATCTCAAGGGGCATCATGGGTAGAGGGGTTAGCACTCTATGACAATTGATATCATCGCTCCTTTGTCTATCCCTCCACCTCATCCATATTTGCCTCTCAGTAATACTCCTATATTACATATAACAAACATAACTAAATAAAACATATAAAAGATCAATAAAAATAAAATAAATAATATGAAATTAAATAATACTCAAAAAAGCATCCGGATGATCTTGCATGTACTCACTCAGATGGTGATATCCAGAATGTGTTGCAAAATTGATTTTATTTTCTGTAGGATATCCACCATAATCGTTTTGCAACATTGAAACAAATTAAAAAGATTAATGATTAGTGACCTCACTGAAGTCTCTTCTTTGTAATAGCTTGTGTTTATTTAATGAAACAAAAGTACATAGATTAGATGTAAAATATTTATAAAACATATGCAAATTATAGCTCATAGTAATATCAACTATTTTGTATACCTCACACTAAGGAAATGGTTCCTAAAGATGTCCTTGTCCTCAAAAATATTGCCACACCTTAGGTGGAATGTTAGATTTTCTCTTATTTCTTCCTACGATACAATTATGTCTTGTTATTTTAATCTCAAATAAAAGAAAAAGGGTCACTATATAAAAAAACTTTAAATCTATAAACACATACACACATGCATACACTTAGACATACATACATACACTTAACACATACATACATGCATATACACATACACATA
>CM035406.1:167233419-167273419 GCA_020310875.1 Ceratopteris richardii
CTCCTCCATGGGTTGCAACCTTAGTCTTCAACATCACCATGAAAGCTAAAGGTCCTTTCAAAAAGGCTGAGAACTTTGGTAATCACTCAAGCAATGACCCTAACAAGGCTTCAAAAACTCATCCAAGAAACTCACATGAAACTATTATGGAAAACCTAGGCATATTGATAAAGTTTTCTATAAGAAGAAGAAAAATTCTAAAGCCTCTACTTCCAAGAATCAAGGTAAGTCCTCTCAAGATAGGTCTCACTAATCAAATGAATATCGGTTTATCTCAACATAGCCCAATGCCGTAATCACTTCCATCTCATCCTAGCAGTGGATATTTGAAAGTAGTGCAACAGCTTACATGTGCAAAGAACTTGACTCATATCAAGAGTTAGAAGACTACACAGACGAACTATACTTCGCAAAAAACAGTAGTCTTCCAATTGAAGGTAAATGAAAAGTAAAAACTTACAAATCATTGAGGAGAATGCAAAGCCTCATCAAACATACTTCCTGTACCAAACTTGTGTATGATACTCCTCTCCATCAAGCAAATCACCAATCATGACAAACAAGTTCTCTTTGACAAAACATCAATGAAGCATTAGAAAATGCTACTATGTATAGGGAAATTGTGACAAGTTTGATGTATCTCACAATTACAAGGCCTGATCTAAGGTACTTCATTGGACTTGAAAGTCAAATTATGTAGGTTCCCTTGAAACCAAATTTAGATTTTTGAGATGCACTCTATGTTATGTGAGTGCTACTTTGGATTATGCATTATTTCATGAAGATGGTGTAGAATTGCAGGTTCATGGATATATCAATGTAAATTGGGTTTGTGGCATTCTAGAGAGAAGATCTACTAGTGGCTTTCTATTCTCACTTTGGAGTGCAATCTATTACATTAAGCAGTAAGAAGAAACCCATTCTTGCTTTTTTGAGTATAGACGTGTTGCAATGCCATCATGTGAAGCATGATGGCTAGAGATGCTACTTGTAGATCTAGGTGTGGAAATACAAAAGCATATCATCATTTATAATGATAATCTTAGTAGCATAGAGTTAGCACGAAACCCTATTTTTAATAGTAGAACAAACCATATCGATGTAGATTATCATTTCATTAGGAAAAGCTAATTGACCTTGTTTACATGATGAGAGATGAGTAGGTTGTTTATATTTTTACTAAAGCACTTGGAGCTGAGAAGTTGAAGAAGTTTCAAAACATGCTTGGATCACATGACATGACATTGAGCTCAAGTGGAAATGTGGAGATATGAAGCCCAGGGTTTGATAATCCAAGATGACATGTACCACTTTTTCATTTCTCTAACATGTATAATGGTCATGCTAGTATATGTCAAGGATGCTTCATTGAGATTTATCTATCGAGAGTGTTGGCACATTTTTTTATTACCAGATCACTCATTTGTGGACATTAGGTTTTTCCTTATGTGTTGTCTCTGTATATTGCAATAGTTGTATTGTTGCATTAATTCATTGATGTATATTCCTTTTATGTAATAGAAGAAGCAGAACAATATTATTCTTCCTTGGTTCAATCTATCTCTGTTCCTCTTTGAGTGTGAGAGTGTGTGAGTGAGTTCTCATCCTTATCTCCTTTCTCTTGACACCCACGACTAGAAGCGTGGTGTTTATATACACCTCTTGGTTTTTTATGGTGGTTAGATCTTCTATCTTAAAGGTATTCCCAATATCTAGGAACAAATTGAATTTTAGTTAAAAAACAATGCCTTGTCTTTTGGATCCCTTCAATCATGAGATTCTCTCCATATCTTACTTTTAGCATTATCTAAGATAAACTCAAAGCTTTAACCCTTAAATTCTTCAAACCATATGTTTATGTTTTAACCTTTGAACTAGCCCTTCAGCTTGCTCCTTGCACCAAAAAAACCATGCGTGACATCTTCAGTCTATCTATCACTATGGACTAGAAACATTTGGTATGTTTCTTTCTCAATTCTACTCTTTGAACATCAATGGAGCACCCATGTTGTCAACTCAAATCCTTAATAAGACAAGTCAACGACATCTGATTATTAAGTTCCAAAATGATAAGGTTTTAAGGTCTCATACATTGCTATAAGTTCATCACCAAATGATAGTGTATGTAGCTCCAGAACACATAAAGATGCTTGAAGCTTTATAAAAAATGCTAGGCCAAATGGAGAAAGATAGATATAAGGAAAAATAGTCAACCAAGAGGACCCACCACCCAACATCAGATAACTTTGGATAATACTAACTACTAGAAGCTCTAATAGAGAGATTTGAGAAGATTACAATACTAGGACAACTATGAAGGGTATTGTCGAGTATGAAAATGTCTAGGAGGGGGAAGTTTCAATTTTAAAGGTAGTGAGATATACCATTGGTAATTTTATAGCTTTGAAGAGTTGTATTCTAAGACATACTCTTTGTAGAGATAGGAAGAGGTTTTCTAAGAGAGCTAGAAATAAAGAGCTAAACGAAAGCATCATTTGATAATTTTGGTCATTTTTTCGACTTATATAAAGTCATACATGAGGGGGACAGTATGAAAAGGTCAAGCCTCTCACTCCTAGATATCTTTTGCTAGTGTGAGTAAGAGATATTTTCTTCTTTCAAATTTCATGCACAAACTTTCTAGCCTTCTGCTTGTGTGATTTTTGCACTTTTCATGGCTTATGATGTTTCATTCTTGCTTTCATAACTTTTCATGGAATTTTCTTGACTTTGAGCTCTATTTTGTGTGCGAATCTTCTCCTTACACCATATGGATTTTTCTTTTGGGTTTTCCGAAGTACTATATCATATGGTTTCTGGAATATTACCTATGTAGAATTTTTGTTTCATTTTTTTAAACTTCATTTTAAGCTTGAGACATGTAATTTGCTGAAGAAATGAGGGACATATGACCATTTCAATGATCCACTATTTTGATCGGATTGTCTAAGTGAGCATGCCTTTTCTCTTGGAGAAGGGGATCATTGATCATAGCTTAATGATCATGTCATCATTCATCACTCATCATTGATTAGAGATTTTGATTCATGTTGTCACTCATTATTCATGGTAATGGTGATGATTAATCATTGATCATGATAGTGATTGATTTTTTATCATGATAGTGGTGATTGACCATTGATTATGCAATCTATTGATTGATCATGTGGATTGGTGAAAAAATGCTTCGGAGTTAGACTAGATTCCATCTATTACATTCAAATGCAACTAGATTGGGTATATCTTTATGGATTGAAGGAGTAAAGGTGTGCAAGCATGCCCTCATATTGGATCGCCATTAGTGTTACCCTATAAGAATGAGCAGCACATAAGTAGGCATCATTCATAAAATCAATAGCAAAGTCCTCTGCAGCTTCTTGCAGGCATAGCAGTGCTTGAGTTTGCCACCTCACATTGACAAAGGATGAGGTCTTCATCAAAGAACAGAGGTTGGCTGAGATCTGCTTGACAACTCTCATAAATGGAAGTCTTGGGATCAACAATCCCACAGACTTTTGAGCTCTTCTAATTTCCCTCAAGGACTTTACATGGTACTTGACCCTTTTTTTTGAAGGCTTGTCTGGCACATTGGCTTGAACCTTCTGGGAATTTTGCTCCTGGACATTTTCCCCTTGGGCATTTTTGTCCTGACCCTCAGGGTACAACTTCCTTGCTGTCTTTTTGGTTCTAGCCATACTCTGCAAAAAATCAGTCTTTAGGCAAGGAATTAGGAAAAGTGGAATATTCCACTGTCAAAACTTACTCTCAAAAAGCTATGATCAATGACTCTTTCCACTATCAGAGGCATGACCGATGCAAGCGATAACAGTCATCCGGAAATGCCCGGATGTCCCTGATCGCTTGCATCGGTCGTCTTTAAATTAATCATCAAATATCAATAAATAATATCTTACAATGCAAAATACTCAATTATCACTAAGATAAAGATAATTGGAAAACTATAATCAATGAGTCTTTCCACTATCAGAGGCACGACCGATGCAAGCGATAGCAGTCATCCGGAAATGCCCAGATGTCCCTGATCGCTTGCATCGGTCGTCTTCAAATTTATCATCAAATATCAATGAAATATATCTTACAATTCAAAATACTCAATTATCACTAAGAAAACGATAATTGGAAAACTATAATGAATGACTCTTTCCACTATCAGAGGCACGACCGATGCAAGCGATAGCAGTCATCCGGAAATGCTCGTATGTCCCTGATCGCTTGCATCGGTCGTCTTTAAATTTATCATGAAATATCAATAAAATATATCTTACAATGCAAAATACTCAATTACCACTAAGAAAAAGATAATTTGAAAACTATAATCAATAACTCGTTCCACTGTAAGAGACACGACCGATCCAAGCGATAACAGTTATCCGTAAATGCCCGGACGTCCCCCATCGCTTGCATCGGTCGTCCCTGAATTCATCATCATATTTCAATAAATAGTAGTTAAAATAAAGGTAACAATGCGTTATACTCAAGCATAGCAAAGGAAACCAAAATTTGCAAACTATGATCAAGGACTCGATGATATTAAAAAACATGACCGATCCAAGCGATTAGGGTTATCCAAAAATCTCGGATGTCCCTAATCGCTTGCATCGGTCGTGTCCACATTACCTTACGTAGAGAGCGCTCTCTATAGAAATTGTGAAGTAGCCTAAAAACGTGGTGGCAATGGAACCTCGACGCTTGGCAATTGTTGACAGAAAAAAATGAAGGAAATGAATAGGGAAGCTTAAATAGGTCCCAAAACTGAGTTGATCATTGTGCCACGTGGCATGCCCCGATTGGTCCACGTCAGATACCCGTTGCGAATTCCAACGTCTTTTGCCACGTGGCATGATTTGATTGATCCACGTCATCTATCCGTTGCATCGGGGAACGTACACTTTACCACGTGGCACTCTATGATTGGTCCACCTCATTCGACCGTTTCTTCCCTCCTCGCCTATAGAAAGCTACTTCCTTCACAAACTCAAACTTTCAACCTTCAGAGAACTTGTCTCACTAGAGACACGACGGATCCAAGCGATAAGAGTCATCCGTAAATGCCCGGATGTCACTCATCGCTTGCATCGGTCGTCCCTGAATTCATCATCATATTTCAATAAATAGAAGTTAAAATAAAGGTAACAATGTGTTATACTCAAGCAACACAAAAGAAACCAAAATTTGCAAGGTATGATCAAGGACTCGATGCCATTTAAAAAACATGACCGATCCAAGCGATTAGGGTTATCCAAAAATCTCGGATGTCCCTAATCGCTTGCATCGGTCGTGTCCACATTACCTTACGGAGAGAGCGCTCTCTATAGAAATTGTGAAGTAGCCAAAAAACTTGGTGGCAATGGAACCTCCACGCTTGGCAAGTGTTGACAAAAAAAAAGAAGCAAATGAATAGGGAAGCTTAAATAGGTCCCAAAACTGAGTTGACCGTTGTGCCACGTGGCATGCCCCGATTGGTCCACGTCAGATACCCGTTGCGAATTCCAATGTATTTTGCCACGTGGCATGATTTGATTGATCCACGTCATCTATCCGTTGCATCGGGCAATGTACACTTTGCCACGTGGCACTCTGTGATTGGTCCACCTCATTTGATCGTTTCTTCCCTCCTCGCCTATAAATACCTATTTCTTCACAAACTCAAACTTTCAACCTTCAGAGAATTTCTCACCTACATGTGTATTTTTCTTTCGTCGTCGACACGATCGATACAAGCGATTTTCGCCGTTTGACCTACGTTGACTCGCTCTAGTCGCGTGCATCGGTTGTGTTCTCCTAATAGACATACAAGAGAAGCTGCAGCTTAGATGGAGGGAATGAATGAGATCCTTAGTGTCTCTCCATCAGAGAAAGTTCTTGATTTCATGGTTCAAGAGGGTTTAAGTGTAGATTATTTTCCTGATGCAATGACCATATTCAACCCCGAAATTGATTTTGAAAAACTCTTAGAGAACTCGAAAAGTTTTCTTAAGGATGAGTGGGAGATTTTCTTGGGGTTGGTCAATGGGAGGATCCTTTCTATTTCTCAGAAAACCTATGTCCATCCTCACATCTTTGGGAAGGATCCAATAGATAGGGCTAAAATCACAAGAAAATGCAGAAGGATATCCCCTTTGCCAGGGAAGCTTGATTTATGCCCAGAGCATGAAAAGGACTGCTGCTTGCTCCCTTTAAACATTGCTTTCTTGATATGGCTTGATCATATCTCAGTTGAAAGGGAGGAAAATGTTCATGATGAAGACGAGCCTTGCTTAGAGCTGGCACTTGAGGCTAGCTCAAAAACTATGAAAGGTGTCATGGAGATTGTTGAGGAGATCAATCTCCAAGCAGAAGAAGAGCAGGTCAAAGATTTTTATGTGGCCACTTTTAAAGCAGAGACTGCAATAAGGGAGCCAACTGAAGAAGTTCAAGTGTCTGAGAAGTCCCTACTTCTCCCAAATCTACCTTTTTACTTTATCTCTGGGAAAGACTTCATACCTCTATTTTACATTCAGGAACTTTTCAATCTAAGGGAGGACTACTGTCTTGTAGCTATAGCTGAGGCAGAAGAAGTTGCAAGGAGATTCATCAATAAGAAAGGAGAAAGAAGAGAGGAATTTTTGCGTCTTGATTTGGATTTGTCTAATGAAGAAATCAAAGATTCATCACAAGCTCTTTCAAAATGCTTTGAGAAAGCTATCTCAGAGAAGCCAAAACTTGCTAATGAAGAGTTTGATGAGCATCAGAAGCAACTTGGAATATACTCGTTTGGACGCGGCTATTCATTCTTGGATGTCGCTGAGGACAAAGGAACAATTTGTATTGACTCAAAAGAGCTCATTGAGGAGGAAGATGAGGTCAAGGTATGTTGTTTGATATATTCTATCAATTAAAGTTTTTGTCCGAGATCTCCATTTTTAAGTGAGAAAATGACCACGACCGATGCAAGCGATACAACCTAACGGATAATCTCCGTTGGGCCTTATCGCTTGTATCGGTCGTGTTCGGACTTGAAGAGGAAGATGAGGTCAAGTATGTAGTAAAATATATTCTCATGATTTAAAGGCAAAGGAGATGAGATGGGCTTGATGCAAAATCTCTATCTTGTGTCAGTTTGTCCAAGTTCTCCATTAGAAGTGTCAGAAGTCGATCACGACCGATGCAAGCGACAAGGCCCATCAGATATTTTCCGTCGGGCCTCATCGCTTGCATCGGTCGTGTTTGGACTTTAGGAAGATGACGTCAAGGTATGCAGTTAACTATATTCTCAAGAACTTTAGGTTAAGGATATGAGATGGGACCAATGCAAAATCTCTTTCTTGTATCAGATTTGTCCAAGTTCTCCATTCGAAGTGTCAAAAATGGATCACGACCGATGCAAGCGATTAGGCCCATCGGATATTTTCCGCTGGGCCTCATCGCTTGCATCGGTCGTGTTTGGACTTGAGGAAGATGACGTCAAGGTATACAGTTAACTATGTTCTCAAGAACTTTAGGTTAAGGATATGAGATGGGACCAATGCAAAATCTCTTTCTTGTATCAGATTTGTCCAAGTTCTCCATTCGAAGTGTCAGAAATGGATCACGACCGATGCAAGCGATTAGGCCCATCGGATATTTTCCGCTGGGCCTTATCGCTTGTATCGGTCGTGTCTAGGAGTTGCATGCAGCAATGATAATACATGTCTTGCTTGTGGGAATTCCCCTCATTTATCAAACATTAGATGTTTCTAGGCAGTTTGCAAATAGATATTGATGACGACCGATGCAAGCGATAACGACAATCTGAATTTCTCTGAAGACCCTTATCGCTTGCATTAGTCGTGTCTCTTGCTTTTCTTTCTAATAGTTTCAAGTTACTTCACATGTTTCCTTAAGTGTGCTTGGACTTCATCTAACCATGTTTTTCATTTTTATCATAGTTAACTTTATTGGATGAAGACAATTACCTTGGCAGGGGCAAGGGAACAAGAAAAGCCTTAGAAGAGAAAGGAAAAGCAAAGGTGGATATTCATTCTATTATCCACTATCTTCCAAAGTTGAACCCAGACACTTTTTGTGTTATTCACAAGTACTATAGTGAGGAGCCAGACTTTGCATTGTTCTGTTTGAGGACTCTATCAAAATACATGGGTTTTACTCCAATACCCTTTAATGCTTTCAGAGTTTTACTGCTTGAAAGAGCAACTGCATTCAGAATTTTTGGATATGCCCTAGGACTCAATGCTTCAAGGGCAGGGTACTTTCTTTGTTATTCAAGCTATGCAATGGCTGCAGGGGTGTCAGATTTAAAAAGCATTGCTGGATACAGGAGAAAAGAGTTCCTGAGATATAGAGGTGATTTGCCAGAGCCAAGCTCTTTCAAAAGGCTCAAGGAATGACTTGATTTTTTCAAATTCTATATCTCAACAAATGTACATATACAGAAATTGCCCAATGTGATATAAGACATTGCAAATTTTTTTGGTGTAATTGTTATTGATTCTCTGGTCAAAGTCATCTGATGGTAGTAGACATATTTCTTTTCAAAGCATAATACATCATGAAATGTACATACATGACATCTTTTATTTCTCAAAGAAATAAAAGAAATTGCAAATATTAAAGCTCTGTTTGAAATGTGGTCTTTTTCAGTTTGTGATATTGATACATGATTTGTCTGGAGATAGCCATATCCTTCTGATTATATTTGGCATGAGGTCCTTTGTAATTGTCTTCTAAAGAACCAATCAAAAAGCTCTCTGAAGGCATTGCTCTTTGTTACTCCTCCTCCTTTCCTTGTACACCTAAAGAAGCTTGTCCTTGCTTGATAATGAGATTTTTCCATGCCTTGGGTGTTCCACATGGCAAGTGGTTCTTTTTCTGCAAAGAATGCACCATGCACAAGAAGAATATGCTGGAAAGCAGAAGAATTTCATTAGATCTTTATTTCCATTAAAAATAAATAAATTGAATAAAATATCTTTGGAGCTCACCAAGTAGTATGTTATGTCTTTGGCACCCCATGCCTCTATGATGGTTTCTATAAGCTCTGTGGTCGCCTTTCTGAAATCTGTCACATAACTTTTTGATGTTACCTGCTGCCTCATGATCTTTAAAAGATTATCTAGTTTGACCCACACCTCCATTCTCTTTGTTGCTATTTCTAGTTTGCTTTTTACATTAGTCGTGACCTCACAAAATGTTTTCCATGAATTCCACATGGCATTAAGTTGTTTGCCATCATGGTTGCTGAAGAATCTCCTTGCTTTTGCACCTCCCATTGAGACATCCTGTAAAACATCACCTGTATTTTGTGAAAGCTTTGGATCTTTTCTTAAATGAACATCACCACCATGAAACCCCATTTCTGAAAGAAGACATTCACATTTTTTTATGCATTCATCTGCAAGAGTTGTAGGCTTGATAGAATATGCATAATCCAAGTGAAGACGGACCAACTTGTCAATGATTCTTAACTCTGCATGTAGTGTACATATGTGTACATTTGTCAATGCTATTGGAAGTATGGGATCCCAAATCATTGAAGAAGATGAGTAGTTACGAAGAATAACATTTTGTCTAGAAGGAGCCTCTTCACCCTCAGCTCTAGTAATCCATCCATTTGTGCGTGGGCTTTGCATGCAGTACAAGCAAGGGTATTTAGAATTTGCTCCCCCACTTATACCAAACATGCATTTGAGTGTCTTTAGGTCTCCACTCAAATGCCACTCAACTTGAAAGTTTCCGTAGTCTTTGACATTCAACAATTCTCCTGCATGATGCCCTTGGATAACATTTGGAATGTTTGTCTGTGAGAATAACCATTTAAGTGTTTTATGGCTCTCAGATGGAACTTGAGCACAGCCAACCCACCATAACTCCATTTCTGATTGTACTTTGAGAGATGGAGTATCCAATTTCCCAAGGCTATAGTCCAAAGCTTTGTTCATCAGTGCAATGCTTATTCTCTCCATCTTTTGATGTTTTTTAAGCTCAGCTTCATCAAGTTTGATTACAAATTTCAATAGACCAGAACATTCATGCTCTTTCATATTATAGAACTGAACCATGTATGTTTGAAGTTTTATAACATCTATCCATATGTTGTTAAATGCATTGTAAGTGAAATGTAACTTTTGTTTTCCTACTTCGTAAGGCATGTTACCGTGAATATGTTTATATTCACCAAATACTGATGTGATCTTCTTATTCAAGCAGAGCCGAAACTTTCCTACATGATGGGGTCTAGGCAATCCAAAACTTCTAACTTTGTTAAATTTTAAAAATTCACACCAAACTTTTCAAATTGCTCTATAACCTTTCCTACTCACTCCGACACTATCACAAATATTTTGAATTTGAGATGGTTCTAGTAAAAGATTCATTTCTGTCATAAGTTTTTGAAAAACAAAGCGTTTCAAGCATGTATTTTCATTTAGTTTCAATAGTTTTAAAACATCATTTTGACTCAAAATTTCATTACAGAAATGTATGCGCTCAAAACTGCTCGACATATTGAAACCTAGCACATTTGTCACATGATCTCTAACAATTTTCATTCTTTTCTTTTTCTGGCCAGATTTTTCAGTCAAATCTAAAAAAGGTTTTACTCGTTTTGACCGCATTCTCAAACCTATAGGAGTTTCTTTCATTTTTTTAAAAGACTCTAATTGAGAAGATAAAGTGGATAATTTGTTTTCTAGCTCCCTCATATGTAAATTCTTCTGGTGTAGTGTGTTTTGTAAATAGTTTATGTATTGTACATAATTCCTTGAAATATCCCAGAGCCTTGAACAATAGCCTCGTAAACCATCCTCACCATCTCCCACAAATCTAATCAGATCATGAAGATTATGAAAAGGGGGGTACCTTCCAGTTTCTGGATCAATTGGATAAACAGATCCATCTGTCCATATGTCGATATGTTTCTTGCCTTCCTTTCGCAATCCATCCACTTCAAGAGGATGAAGAGCCCTTCGAAATACGTTTCTTGTCGTCGCATACTCCTGACTAACTGCAATGTTAATATGGAACTTTTTACAATGATTTCGATTGTTTGAAAGCTCAGGGAGAGTATTTGGGTTAACGTTCTCCATGGTCTGCTATGAAAAATGACCAGCAAGTATCTAAAATGACGTGAAAGGGAGAAACAGGCTTGCTATGAAAAGTAGAGAAAAAAAGCGCAAAACGTCATCAGCACACATTATATAGGTCCGTGAACAAGAGGAAAATTCAACTTTTGAGGCGTAAGATATCACACAAACTTCGAGGCGTAAGATATCACACAAACTTTTCATGATTATATGATACAAGTTTCTCTCTCTTCAAAATTTGCATAAGATACGTTTTAAATGAACTTACACGGAATTTCTTAAAGGATTTGACAACTTTAATCCCGATTAAGCACAACTAATTGAAATCCTTACACGGCCCTTTTTGGGCCGTTTTTCGCCATAATGCTATAGCCTTTGTGTAGAGTACCGTGTGCGGTGCATGGAGATCGCTTTCCTACCCTCAAGATATCATCTTGGAACTCTCAAGAAGGAGAGAACACTGTGGTGCATCACCATCAAAATACTTCACTAGTATCAAAGCATTTCGATGCAAAATCTTTACTCCTTTTGTGTGGGTGAAGCAAGCACCCGCCGACCCACCCAAGTGTTTCTCCAAGACTTAGGACTAAGGTGGAGACCAAGGCAAAGATCTTGGCATACCTTTTCATCCGAGTCACCGAAGTCACCATTGGTGTCATTGGCTGCACGTGCAAGAGGACTTCAATGATCAAGGAAGGTAGAGGTTCTCGATACTTCTCGAGAGGTCATCGATCCCTGTATTGTTCCGCCCTGAAGCTCACTTAACCATGGCAATCTCTTGCCACTAAGCTACACTCTTGTGGTATCTGAAGAAGGGGAAAGACTAAGGTTAATATTACCTTGAACATGTTTTGGTCCCTCAAAGCTTCATTCTTTACTTTCAAAGCCTATTTTTGAAGCAATTTTGGGGTGTTTTATGGAGCTTTTTTGGATTACTTTCATGCATAGTTCCCTTCACATAGGTCGAAGAACATCTAGAAGAGTGCTTTTGTACTTCTCCAACAATAAATACGCATGTTCTCGGGCTGTGTTTTCAGCCACACTACAGGTTTCTCAAAAGGTTTTCAATTGTGGTAGGATTGGTCACTACAAATTTATGCAAGTTTTAGAACTTAAACAATAGAGTTCACATACATTATTTGGGTTGTGCATTCAACCTTTTACTGTCATTTTACTGCATATATTGAGCACATACACATTATGTATGCTTCTTTGGATACCAGTTATGTACGTCCATGTGCTCATCGATATAGCGGTTACAATCTTTTTTTCATAAAGCCTTTTTACATTTCAGAAAGAGGGTTGTGGTGAGGTTTTCCTAACTAGGAGACACCCACATGTCGGGGTCTCTTTTCAACTATACAATGGTCGATTTAATCCTTGATACACTTATTGGTGTGAGCACATTTATTCTCACCTACTCCTTTTGGTTGGTGGTTACTATTCACTAATTCATTTTTTTGGGCATTTTGCTGAATTCTCTCCCAAAATCTAACACTTAGTCATCTTTCTTTGAGCCTTAATGGGGTTTGGACTCCTATAACTCCATTATCATTCTATTCAGTTCTCTATCATCATAGCATCAAAGGTCTCATGCACATCTAGTCGATCAGGGTCTAGGGCTAGTGTTCCAAGGAGGAGCTATAACTTGTAGGGCAAATAACATTTTGAGATCTGAAAATTTGATGGCACAAACTTTGCTCTATTGAAAAATCAGATTAAAGATGTGCTAATTTAGAGGAGGCAATGGACGCAAATAAACGGAGTCTCAAAGAAGCTTGCGAACATGGATGCAGATGATTGGGATGGTTCAGGTGAAATGGCCAGGTCTACCATTCCATTGCACTTGGCAGATAATTTTTACTTTACAATATTAGACTATGAAACTGTAGAGGAGCTTTGGAAGAAGTTATGCAATACATATGAAAAAGAGACGACATCAAATAAAGTGTATCTAATGTGAGAATTATATGACCTTCGCATGAAGGACACAGATAGTGTTGCTGCTCATCTAAATGATTTTGATGCTATATTCTACCAAATACTGGCTTACAAAATGGATATGGATAATGAAATGAAAGCAATCTTATTGTTATGCACCTTGCTATCATCATGGGATAGGTTTTGCACTGCTATTAGCAATAGTGCACCTGGTAGTAAACTAGTCTATGATGACATATGTGGAGCACTCTTGAGTGAGGAGATTTGTAGAAAATCTATGGTTGGCACTCAGAGTGGAGATGCATATAATGTTCATGACTCTTACCAGGGAAAGAATCAACAACGTGGCGGGAGCAAGAATAAGGAAAAAAATTGTCAAGGGAGTAAGAGTAGAAGTAAATCAAGGAAGATGGATATCAAATGACATTATTGTCATAAGAAAGGACACATGAAGAAAGGTTGTTATGCATTAAAAAATGTTAAAGGTAAAGGACAAAATGCTGATGGGTATGTTAAATAGCTACTTGCACCATCTACCTTGACCGTGAATATTGAAGAAATTAATGCTATTTGTGATTATGTTGATCTGTTCACACTTGATAGCACTATGCCAACTGAGGTTCTTATGGTTGCTTCTCTTTCCCACGCATGGCTATTAGATTCTGGTGCTTCTTTCCACATGACACCACACAGAGAATGGTTGTCTAATTATGCAGCAAAGTCTCACATGGTCACATACACATACCCACATTCACATACTCACATACACATACATACACATACACATATTCACATACATACATATACACATACATACACATACACATACACATACATACACACACATACACACACATACATGATAAATACATGCACACATACACATACACACATACACAATAATACACATATACATAGAGACACATGCATACACACACATAGATAAGATGCAAACATATACATACACATATATACACACATACACATAGATGCATACACATACACACATACACACACATATACATACATACATACATACATACACACACACATAATACATTTATGATTTTGTATGTCTATATTTAAGAATGTATATCTTTATATATGTGAACTTGTGTGTATGTGTAAATGTGTACATGTGAATGTGTATATGTGAATGTGTATGTATGTAAATAATCATATTAGTAATATCTAGTACTTTTTTGCTCCAAAATCAGATTCTAACCAATAAGAGGGAGCTCCACTATGGTCTCCTAATCATGCAAGGACTACTTATTGAAAGTATATCAATATTTTAATTATAATATTTGATAGATGCATACATGATTGATATATGGTTTTTTATTGTTCTAGATTCTTATCAATCAAAGGGTATTGCACCATCTCCTACCCATTCAACTATTTCACATGTGTCGTCTGATAGGAATTATGATGATTTCTACTATCAAGAGCATAATATATGTTGGTGTAATTTTTGCTTTGGCATGTATCAAAGACTATGATTGGAATGTATTGAACATGAGGTAGATTAAGGTATTTATGAGCATGCACCATCACTTGATCAATGTGATAATGCTTGGGTATGTATTGATTCCATACATTAATGTCATTATTTTATTTGAGAATCATATAAAAATTTAAATTATACTTAATATACATGAATATTTGCTCGATGATGATGATGATGATGATTACTCTCCTACTAATAATGCTAATATACCTTGTACACATCACGGACATGCCATTTACCAATTACAAGTTGAGGTTTCTCAACATCCTCTACCGCCTCATTAAAAGATTGAAAGGGTTACAGATTATCCATTGCCCACTCGTGATCCTCCTATGGTACAAGCATATGATAGAAGAAGATATGGATGATGGCATAGAGGACCACTTCCTTTAGATCGAGAGGTTTTTAACTTCTAGGGTAATCACCATATTATTGCTCCCTCCATTATCATTGATGATGGTCGTGGTCTCTTTATTGTAGAGGATTTGTATGTGCCTTTGAACTCTGAAGTCACGCTTATGTCTTTTTTTGGTCATATATGTACATGGGGGGATTGGCATCGACTTACATGTTATGTTCAAAGCATGAGTACTTATGGATTATGCTTGGATGCAGCTTCTCTGGCTAGTAGAGGGATTACACATGCAAAATATGAAATATTATATATTGATGGAAGACCTTACATGCATGGAAATATAGCACCTCTAATAAACAGTACTCGAGGATATAATAGCTCAATGACTAATTGCACATTTGAGCATGAAAATAGTCATGAATCACCATACATGACTAGAGATATAGCAAGATATATAGTTATTAATGATATTATTTCATTACGTGCTAATGATGAATTATTTGTGAATTATTGATGGTGTAGACGTCCAAGAGAATCTTTTAGCTAAAGATCAATGAAAAATCTTTTCAAATTAACTTACATATTTGAATTTGTGTTTTAAGTTTATTTTTCATTCATTTATGGAATCCTAATTATTTCTATTGATGTATTTAGATTCCAATGTATGATATTGATGTCCTCTACCACACCATTCAGAGTCGCTTGACATGACTAAGTGCAAGCATAGTTATTCTCAATCTGCAAAATCATTTTGGATGGAGTAATGTATCTATTTTGACAGTATTAAGGTATATTTTTAATTTTTCTATCTATCTGTATATATACACATACACATTACACGTATAAATATATGCATGCACACACATATGCACAAATACACATACATACACATGCTATGAAAGTAAAGCAAAAGTGATAAAAGCTAAGGTGAGAACAAGAACCTACATCGAATGAACATTTTCAGTTAACCCATCACGTAGTTGAAAGTATAGGGAAAACCAACTTGAGTTCCCTCTCAGAAAACAACAAAGGATGCTTGGGATACACTTAAAACTTTATACAAGGCAAGAAATTAGGCTTCCATTTCTTACCTCTAAAAACAATTGGAGAGTAAGTATATGAATGAAGAAGAATCTATAAATAATTTTGAACAAAGATCGAATTTGTTTGAAGCAGCAATCGATTTCTATTGATGAAGTCTTGCCAAATAGCTCACTTGCAAAGACTGTTCTTAACAATCTTCTAGGTTCATATCAAATTTTTACTTCTACGTTTTGATTGATGAAGAAAGGAAATCCAAATGCCTTGAAATTCGAAGAGTTAGTCTTTATTTTGTTGCAGGAAGATCACACTAGACAAACTAGTGAATGATGCATGTTGTACATCAAATTTTCTTAGCTACTTAGTAGGGAAAAGGAAAATGGAGATCATCTACTAGTAAGAGAAAATATGATAATGGTTCACCATCAAAGAAGGAAGAAAAATATGAAAAGAAAAAAAAATGGTTCACAATCATGTCATAGAGTTGTCCTGAAATGGCTGCATAAGAGGCAAAGAAGAAAGAGGTTGGAATGGTTATTGCAGAGGCATCTACACCTAAAAGAATGTTTGTTAATCTTGTCCAGAATGAAGAATGGGCATTTACTACTCCATTTATCTATGAACCATATTCCCATGAGTAGTGTATGTCTGCAATAGACTCAGATGTTTGGTACTTTGATATCAAGGCAATTGAGTTCAAAAATTTTGAGAAACTTTTTATTTATGGAAGGAAGCTCTCAATTTCTCGATCAATGCTCACAAGAGGATAACAAGTGCCTAGAGAGCTCTTGCACACCTTCAAATGAAGTGTTAAGAAAGCTATAGCAAGTAACTTCATGAGTTTAGGATGACCATACACTAAAAATATATCAAAGAAATTTGGGGGGTAAACCCAACTCTTCAGGAAGAAGGTGATAAACATACCCTATCACATATAATCACTCATATCTCAAGATATATGCATCCAATGATGAAGAAACTATGTAGGTATTATTATTACACTCTAGATAAGTGATCCAATTGATGTATTGGACATTGAGTTTCTATAAACAAAGAAATAAGTCCCAGGAGTTGATAGAGTTTCTCAAAGTGTTGTAATAGTAGATAGAGATTCACAAATCAATATAAATGAAGTACAATATGTATTGATAATGGACATATGATACAAAGGAGATGTGTAGGACTTCTCACACTTAGAGGTAGTACATAATCCACTCAATAAGAGTGTGATGATCAACTCTAATCTCTGGTATATCTTGTGAATCAAATTATGGAGTATATATACACCTTTTTGAACTTCAAGTTGTAATCATCATTTCTAATAAACGATTTTAATTTGAAACTAATTCTTTGCTTTTGGCTTCCATTATGTCACGAGTTTCTATCCATCTTATCATGTTTACCTTTTTTTGAAGTAATCTAAAGATTTAACCTTTGAAAACCTCCAAAGCATATCTTCTTTACATGCGACATGAATTAGCTACTCACTTCTAAAATAATTGTACCCTAACAATGCCATTCTACCCTTTTCTAGTTGGGATTCTTGATTTATGTTTCATTATATGTTTACATAAACTTCATGATGGTCTCTAATATTGAGGGATTCACTATAATGTCTTATTTTCTTTAAACTTTTTTATCCCTATGCTTCCTTCAAGCTCAGGATGGAGTAATGGTTTTAGTATTTTGGTTAAAAAATCACTTTGATACAAATGATTGACAATGTTCTATAATAGAATCTCTACTTGGGCCATGACTTCAACACTACTAGAAAGAGGGTGGGAGGGTTGTAGGCACGCCCCCCATTGAAAACAAAGTGGGTTTTGTCGCTTATGGGATGCTCATTACCCAGAGAATCACATAAGCGATGACTAGCATAATTATTAAAAAAATTGTAGCATAATTTAAGCGATGGCCAGTGTCGCTTATGCGATGCTGCTATGACTGTCACTAAGAGTGTTGCTAATTAACAATGCTATTAGCGAGGTCGGCACACTAATTCCGAAGCTAAAGCATCGCATAAGCGACACTATGGATTCATGAAAAAAAATCGATTTCCTTGGCACATGTGTGCCAAGATATAAATGAAAGAGAGAGAGAGAGAGAGGGGGAGAGAGACTACGTGCACACACATCCACAAGCAGCAAAGAGAGCGAGAGACGAGATGAGGTAAACACACACACACACACACATTTACACACACACACACATACATACACACACATTTACACACACACATGCACATGCATACACACACACATACACATGCATACACACACACATATATACACATGCACATGTATATACACACATCGACACACACATACACACATAAATACACACACATATATACACACACATACACATGCATACACACGCACGTATATACACACACACACACATATATACAAACATAGACACACACATATACACACACATACACATGCATACACACACACATGTATATACACATACACACATATATACACACATAGATGCACATATACATACATAGACACACACACATAGACACAAACAAATACACAAATAGACACACACACATACACACACACATACACACACACATACACACACACACATACACACACATACACACACATACACACATAGACACATACACACACATACACACATATTTACACACAGACACATATACACATACACATGTATATACACACATAGACACACACACACATGCGCACCCATTCACACTCACACATAGACATGCATACATACACACATGTATACAAATACACACATATATACACACATCAACACACACATATGTACATAGACACACACACATACACACATAGACACACACACACACACATACACACACACATACACACACACATACACACACACATACACACACATACACATACAGGCATAGATACATACACACACACATTCACATGCAAACACACACACATATATACACATACACACATATATACACACATACACATGTATACACCTACAGATACATCTACATACATATACACACGCATATACATATAAGTATATGCACATCACATCACATGCATACCTATCCACAATCATAAACACATACATACACATGCATATACACATATGCATGCATACATGGTGCATGCATACACATGCATACACACATACATATAGATCCACATACATATACACACACACATACATATACATGCATACATCTTTACACATGCATATATTGATTTCTAACCCATTTTGTTTTATATGTACAGATATTATGGGTCCTATTAGATAGACAAATGCAAAACTCACTCTTATAAAAAGTCTTATGAGAGCAATAGTTCCGCCTGAAACCTTAGGGAGCGTCATGCACGAGTACTCAGAGATGCATGATGATGAGTTGGATTTTATGATGCAAATGCTTACCCAACCACCAAAGGAGGGCTCTTCTGCGGCTCCACATGCAAGAAAAGAACTATCTTCTCATAGGTATGTTAGTTTTTCACAATTTTTTTAATGATATTATAATACATATTTTTATTTAGCTATTTTCAGGACACCTATACCACCTCCATATCATGAGAGTAGAGCATAGGTGCCTATGAGGACATGCATAGGCACCCTAGGGTTGGAGTGCGATATAGAGCCAGAGGGCAATATAATGTATATAGGGAATGGATTGGAGTTCAAAATAAGAAAGTGAGCATTATGGGACTCCTACCTACACCTTGTCCACTTGCAGTGGAAGTAAATATAAGTTTTACATATAAGTTGAAATAAATATCTTCTGTTTTATTTACATGATTTTTTTTTGTAGTGAGCATGATGAGAGGGATAAAAAATATGTACTTATTTCACTTAAGACCAAATTTGGGATTGGGTGTTCACATAAGTGGTGCATTAAAAAGATGCGAACACTTATGGCTCATCGTCGTGATAATGCACAATATGTATTGCTTTTATTTGTTATATTTATATATATATATATATATATATATATATATATATATATATATATATATATATATATATATATATATATATATATATATATATATGTACATACATACACACCAACACATAATAGACACATATATATATACATCTATTTACATATATATTTATACACATATTTATATACACACACATATATACACAAACATACATGCACATCAGGTCATATGCATACATGTGTATATGTGTATGTATATATATGTGGATATGCATATGTGTGTTTATGTATGTATGTATGTGTATGAGAGAGCGAGAGAGAGAAAGGAGTGTCATCGGAGGTACACATACATGCATACACACACACATACACACATGCACACACATACACACACACATAGATGCACATTTACACACAAACACATACACACACACACACATACATGCACATTTTCACACACACATGCACATTTTTACACATACACATGCATACATACATATAGATACACATCACTACAAGAAAAAGGGGGGCGTAGCGACGCCCCCGAATCGGGAAAAATATGGGAACCTTCGCTTATGCGATGAGGTCGTCGCATAAGCGACGGTAGGAATTTCGGATTTTCTTTTTTACCCGACCCTCATCGCATAAGCAACGATAGCGTCTCATAAGCGACGCTACTTAAAAAGCGTCGCTATAACCATCGCTGATTAGCGACGAATTTAACGATGTTGGCAAACTGCAGAGCGTCGCATATGCGACGCTCTGGAATGGAAAAAAAAAATTGATTTCTCCCGGCACATTTGTGCCGGGACTTGGACGCGAGCAAGAACTGAGAGACCGAGAGAGAGATTGAGAGAAAGAGCACGCGCGAGAGGGAGAGAGAGAGAGCGAGACCATTGGTAGGTATGCGCACACACACACACTTACACACACATACATATGTACACACACATATACACGCATAGACACGCACAGACATACGCATAGACACACACACACATACACACAAATACACACACATATTCACACATACACAATGCATAATGCATACACATACACACATGCACACATAATGCATACACATGGACACACATATACATGCATAATTCACATGTATACATACACATACATAATGCATATGCATACATAATGCACATGCATACATACACATACATAATGCATACACACACATATGCATACATCATGCATATACACACACACACATATGCATACATACACACACAGACACATACACACATAGACACATAGACACACATAGACACATACACACACATAAACACATACACACTCATAGACACACACACATACACATAGTTGCGCACACACATACACACACATATACACACACATACACACATAATGATTCATTCACACACATACACATGCATACACACATAGACACACATATACACACACACATCCAAACATACACACTCATAGACACACATAATGATGCATTCACACACATAAACATCCATACACACATAGACACACATATACACTTACACATCCCAACATACACACTCATAGACACACATTCATACACACACACATCCAAACATACACACTCATAGACACACACACATACACATAGACGCGCACACACATACACACACATAGACACGCACACACATACACACACATATACACACACACACACATACACACATAATGATGCATCCACACACATACACATGCATACACACATAGACACACATAGACACACATAGACACACATATACACACACACATACACACACATATATGCATACACACACACATAGAGAGACATACACAGACATACACATACATGCATACATATGCATACATAATGCATATGCATACATACACATACATAATGCATACACACACATATGCATACATAATGCATACACACAGATATACAAACCTATGCATACATACATGCATACACACACATAGACACATACACACATAGACACATACACACACATAGACACATACACACACATAAACACATACACACTCATAGACGCGTAGCGACATATACACATAGATACACACACATACACACACATATACACAAACAGATACACACATAGAACATATACACATAGACACATACACACATAGACACATACACACATAATGATGCATAAACACATATACACATGCATACACATACATATGCATACATACATGCATACACATACACACATAAACACATAAACACATACACACACATAGACACATACACACATAAACACATACACACTCATAGGTACACACACATACACATAGACACACACACATATAGAATATACACACACATGCACACATAGACACATACACACATACACATGCATACACACACATACACATGCATACACACACATACACATGCATACACAAATACAGACACATATACACACACATACACACACATATATGCATACACACACATAGAGAGACATACACACATAAACACATACATGCATACATAATGCATATGCATATGCATACAATGTACATACATACTTACATGCATACATAATGCACATGCATAGATACATACACACACACAGATACATACACACATAGACACATACACACACATGAACACATACATACTCATAGATACACACACATACACATAGACACACACACATACACACATAATGATGCATACACACACATATACATGCATACACACATACAGACACATGTACACACATTCACACACACATTCACACACACATTCACACACATATATGCATACACACACATACACATACATGCATACATATTGCATATGCATATGCATACATACATACTTACATGCATATGCATACACACACAAATATGCATACATACATACTTACATGCATATGCATACACACACACATATGCATACATAATGCATATTCATATGCATACATAATGCATATGCATATGCATACATAATGCATATGCATATGCATACATAATGCATATGCATATGCATACATAATGCATATGCATATGCATACATAATGCATATGCATATGCATACATAATGCATATGCATATGCATACATACATACTTATATGCATACATAATGCACATGCTTACATACACTCTCATAATGTATACACACACACATACACACATAATGATGCATACACACACATACATATGCATACACACACATATGCATACATACATGCATACACATACACACACATAGATACATACATACACATAAATACATACACACTCATAGACACACACACATACACATAGACACACACACATACACACACATACACACATAGACACATACACGTAATGATGCATACACACATACACATGCATACATAGACACACATAATGATGCATACACACACATACATATGCATATACACACATATGCATACATACATGCATACACATACACACATACACACATACACACATACACACACATAGATACATACATACACATAAACACATACACACTCATAAACACACACACATACACATAGACACACACACATATACACACACATACACACATGGACACATGCACACGTAATGATGCATACACACATACACATGCATACATAGACACACATAATGATGCATACACACACATACATATGCATACACACACATATGCATACATACATGCATACACATACACACATAGATACATACACACACATAGATACATACATATACATAAACACATACACACTCATAGACACACACACATACACATAGACAACACACACATATACCTACACACATACACACATAGACACATACACACATAATGATGCATACACACACATACACATGCATACACACATATATGCATACATACATGCATACACATACACACATAGACACATACACACACATAGATACATACACACACATACACATGCATACACACATACAAACACATATACACACACATACACACATAGACACATACACACGTAATGATGCATACACACATACACATGCATACATAGAAACACATAATGATGCATACACACACATATGTATGCATACACACACATATGCATACATACATGCATACACATACACACATAGACACATACACACACATAGATGCATAGATATACATAAACACATACACACTCATATACACACACACATACACATAGACAACACACACATATACATACGCACATACACACATAGACACATACACACATAATGATGCATACACACACATACATATGCATACATACATGCATACACATACACACATACACACATACACACACATAGATACATACATACACATAAACACATACACACTCATAGACACACACACATACACATAGACACACACACACACATATACACACACACAAACACACATAGACACTTACACCCATAATGATGCATACACACACATACACATGCATACAAACATACAAACACATATACACACACACATACACACATAGACACATACACACGTAATGACGCATACACACATACACATCCATACATAGAGACACATAATGATGCATACACACACATACATATGCATACACACATATGCATACATACATGCATACACATACACACATAGACACATACACACACATAGATACATACATATACATAAACACATACACACTCATAGACACACACACATACACATAGAAAACACGCACATATACATACACACATACACACATACACACATAGACACATACACACATAATGATGCATACACACACATACACAGGCATACACATATATATGCATACATACATGCATACACATACACACATAGACACATACACACACATAGATACATACATACACATAAACACATACACACTCATAGACACACACATACACATAGACACACACACACATATACACACACACAAACACACATAGACACTTAGACACATAATGATGCATACACACACACATACACATGCATACACACACATACACGTATATATATTGATTTCTAACCATTTTGTTTTATATGTTAGGTATTATGGATCCTAGTAGAGAGAGAAAGGCAAAACTCACTCTCATAAAAAGTCTTATGAGAGCAAGAGTTCCGTCAGATACTCTAGGGGCCATAATGCAAAACTACGCAAAGATGTCTGATGAGGAGCTGGATTATACGATCGAGATGCTTACGCGATTAGACGAGGGCTCTTCTGCGGCTCCACACGCAGGAAGAGAGCTATCTGCTCATAGGTATGTTTTTTTTCATAAACTTTTTTAATGATATTATAACACATATTTTTATTTATTTCTATCTATCTATTTTCAGGACACCTATACAACCTCCAGCACGTGATAGCAGAGCAGAGACGTTGCCTATGAGGACATGCATAGGCACGTTAGGACTAGAGTGCGACATAGAGCCAGACGGGAATATTGTATACATAGGAAATGGATTGGAGTTCAAGAGGAGAATGCGCGCAGTATGCAACTCTTACCTGCGCTTTATCCACTTACCGTGGAAGTAAGTAAAAGTTTTACATATAAATTGAAATATATATCTTATGTTTTATTTATATTATGTTTTTTATTTTTGTAGTGAGCATGATGAGAGGGATAAAAAGTACATGCTCAGTTCACTTGAGACGGAGTTTGGGACTGGGTGGTCTCTTAAATGGGTGGTGTGGTGAGGGGCCGGAGGGGAGGTGTGGTGAGGGGCGGGCGGTAGGTTGTGGGTTTGTGTGGGGGGCGGAGGGGGGAGAGAGATAGAGCGAGAGAGAGAGAGAGAGAGAGAGAGAGAGAGAGAGAGAGAGAGAGAGAGAGAGAGAGAGAGAGAGAGAGAGAGAGAGAGAGAGAGAGAGAGAGAGAGAGAGAGAGAGAGAGAGATAGAGAGAGGGAGGGAGAGAGAGAGAGAGAGAAACAGAGAGAGAGAGAGGGAGGGAGAGAGAGAGAGAGAGAGAGAGAGAGAGAGAGAGAGAGAGAGAGAGAGAGAGAGAGAGAGAAGGGTGGGGGTACACGGGGGGGCTGAGGGGGCATTGGGGGGCGGGAGGGGTGGTGTGGTGAGGGGCGGGAGGGGAGGTGTTGTGAGGGGCGGGTTGCAGGTGGTGGGTTTTCTGCGGGGAGCAAAGGGGGGAGAGAGAGATAGATAGATAGATAGAGAGAGAGAGAGAGAAGGGTGGGGTCACGCGGGGGGGTTGAGGGGGCAGTGGGGGGCGGGATGGGGTGGTGTGGTGAGGGGCGGGAGGGGAGGTGTGGTGAGGGGCGGGTGGCGGGTGCTGGGTTTGTGCGGGGGGCGGAGGAGGGAGAGAGAGAGATAGAGATAGAGATAGATAGATAGAGAGAGAGAGAGAGAGAGAGAGAGAGAAGGAAGGGTGGGGGCACGCAGGGGGGCTAAGGGGTAGTGGTGTGGTGTGGTGAGTGGCAGGAGGGGAGGTGTGGTGAGGGGTAGGTGGAAGGTGGTGGGTTTGTGTGGGGGGCGGAGGGGGGAGAGAGAGAGATAGAGAGAGAGAGAGAGAGAGAGAGAGAGAGAGAGAGAGAGAGAGACAGAGAGAGAGAGAGAAGAGAGAGAGAGAGAGAGAGAGAGAGAGAGAGAGAGAGACAAAGAGAGAGAGAGAGAGAGAGAGACAGAGAGAGAGAGAGAAGGGTGGGGGCACGCGGGGGGCTGAGGGGGCAGTGGGGGGCGGGAGGGGTGGTGTGGTGAGGGGCGGGAGGGGAGATGTGGTGAGGGGCGGGCGGTAGGTGGTGGGTTTGTGTGGGGGGCGAAGGGGGGAGAGAGAAATAGATAGAGAGAGAGAGAGGGAGAGAGAGAGAGAAGGGTGGGGGCACGTGGGGGGCTGAGGGGCAATGGGAGGCGGGAGGGGTGGTGTGGTGAGGGGCGGGAGGGGAGATGTGGTGAGGGGCAGGTAGCGGGTTTTGGGTTTGTGCGGGGGCGGAGGGGGAAGAGAGAGATAGAGAGAGAGAGAGAGGGTGCATGTGAAATATCTCTAAACAACCCATTTTCAAGCTATCAAAGTACCCTTCTAATGAACAAATTGATTTTCACCTTCATACCTTGACATATCCATCTTCTCTGACCCATAGCTTGATGCTTTAGCCTCTGATTGAAGCGATTCTTTTCATACTAAGAAGCTATACTGTAATCTTCATTAAACATTAAAAAATACTTGATTTGAAGAACTTTTGATGGACCGAAATCCCTTTAGCGCGCTTGAGCAGATACTAGATGAGCACTCTTAAGCCTAGCTTTTGATCATTTGGCATTGGAAATGACTTTTGTCACTTGATGTGGCATCGTGGCTTTCATTTGCAAGTGTTGGACTTCTTTTGACTAAAGAGGATTTGGCAAGGAGCAAAGTGCATCAATTTTGCTCAATTATCATGTTTTCGGCTATTGTCACACACTTTTGGCATGATTTTTGTTGGTTTTTGGTTTTTATACCCCTCTTGAACCAATCACAGATTTCAAACTTTTGTTTAAGCCGGACAAGGATTGCAAATCAGAGACTCGGTGCATCTAAGATTGCTTTAATTTTGCCTTGAAATGCTTCATTTGTAACAAAAAAATGCTCTAGTTCTATTTTCTCTCTCTTTCTTATTATTATTAGTGTCCATATGAAAGGCCAAATGGCCACCGAACACTTTTGTATATGTTCTTTAATAAAACATATAGTGGTCTGGTCAGGTAGAAACTATAAGTTCAATCGCATTTGTAACATTTGATGGGTCTCTCTTCATGCTCCCTATGTACTCTGTTTTTCTACGTATTCTATAGCCTTTGTGCAGAGTACCGTGTGCGGTGCATGGAGATCGGTTTCCTACCCTAAGAATATCATCTTGGAGATCTCAAGAAGGAGAGCACACTGTGGTGCATCACCATCAAAATACTTCACTGGTATCAGAGCATTTTGATGCAAAATCTTTGCTCCTTTTGTGTGGGTGAAGCAAGCACCTACCCACCCGCCCAAGTGTTTCACCAAGACTTACAACTAAGGCGGCGACCAAGGCATAGACCCTTGCATACCTTTTCATCTGAGTGACCAAAGTCACCATTGGTGTCATTGGCTGCATGTGCAAGAGGACCTCAATGTTCAGGGAAGGTAGAAGTTCTCGATACTTCCGGAGAGGTCATCCGTCCCATTATTGTTCCCCCTCAAAGCTCACTTAACCATGGAAATCTCTTGACAATAAGCCTTTAACATTTGATAAAGAGGGTCATGGTGAGGTTTTCCTAACCAGAAGACACCCAGATGTCTGGGTCTCTCTGGTGATGCAGGTAGAAGACTTATCCACTTTCATCATAGGAGATGTATGATAGTTGTTCATAGGTGATCGATAAGCCTAGTTGGCTCTTTTGGGTAACTAATTATATGTAGTGGAGTCAATGATTCACTAAGTAGGTAAACATGTCACTACTCATAGCTTTATGATATTTTGACACTCGTTATATGATCATTTTGCAGAGGATACTCTAGCAAAATGTTTCCATATTCTTGGTTTTTTCAACTATACAATGGTCGATTTACTCCTTGATACACTTATTGGTGTGAGCACATTTATTCTAACCTACTCCTTTTGGTTGGTCATTACTGTTAATTAATTCCATTTTTTTGGGCAGATTGCTGAATTCTCTCCCAAAATCTAACACTTAGTCATCTTTCTTATAGCCTTAGTGGGGTTTGGACTCTTCTAGCTCCATTATCATTCTATTCAGTTCTCTATCATCATGGCATCAAAGGTCTCATGCACATCTAGTGGATCAGGGTCTAGTGCTAGTGTTCCAAGGAGGAGCTATAACTTGTAGGGCAAAGACCATTTTGAGATCTCAAAATTTGATGGCACAACTTTGCTCTATTGAAGAATCAGATTAAAGATGTGCTAATTTATAGGAGGCAATGGAACCCAATAAATTGAGTCTCAAAGAAGCCTGCTAACATGGGTGAAGATGATTGGGATGATTTAGATGAAATGGCCAGGTCTACCATTCAATTGCACTTGGCAGATAATGTTTACTTCTATGGCTTGTATTTGGCATGGCGGTTTGGGCCATATATCATGTAGTGGAATGGAAAATCTTTCTCTTTTTGGCTAATTACATGTGTTATCTTTCTCTGATTTTTCATTTTGTGATCATTGTCCACATGGAAAGCAAAGGAGAAATGTGCACAAGATGCACATTGACTCTTCAATTCAGCCTTTAGATCTCATTCATACGGATGTGTGTGGTCCTATGCCCACAAGGTCATTAGGTGGTTCTCTTTTCCACTTTCATAGATGATGCTACTAGAAAAGTCTGGGTATAACCTATCAAAGAAAAAGAGGTATTCCCTACTTTCAGAACATGGCTTGCTTTTGTGGAGACTCAAAAAGGAACTAAGTTTAAGGCTTCACATGAGCCAAATGAAGATTGTCACTTTGCCTTCCTCGCTCATATCCAAAGGGCAAGGCATGATAAGTCTAGAATAAAGACAAAGGAGATGGAGTTCAAGGATGATTCCTCTGGACTAAAGTGTTTTTCAAACCCCATGGAACCCCTAAGGCCATTATATTACAAAATATATTGTGACGATGTAAATAACACTTTTACAATAGTACCTAGGAAACAATATTCGCTTTTATAGTAGAAATCCCATACACCTTTAGAATGAGTGGTTCTATTAATGATGGTGGGCCATTCAAGCACCCACAGATACAAAAGATGGGGATAGATTTTGCTGAATTGGCCATGTCGCCACTTTAGAGGATTGTTATTTTTCAAAAGAAGGGACCAATCCTTATCTGTCTCAATAGCATTAAAGTCAACGTGTCACGCGGTCGAGTGTCTTACATGGTATGTCCTTGCTTTTGTATCTTTCTAGAAATTGCACATCATATTGTTCTTATAATTATAAATTTTCAAGGCAAAGACAAATGTAAATCACACATCAAGGCATAGGTTTGCTAGTGCTATCCAGTGCCTTACAATTGGGTACTATTATCAAGTTAGTAAAAGATGGGTCTTTTATTATTTGGGCTTACCCCATTCCACATTCTATGCATTTGTGTTGGATTGGTATGTGGTTTTCTTAATGAGCTAAAAAAGAAGCATGCAGAAAAGCTCCTCAAATGTTTATGCTAGTGTCAAATGATGTGATGCTATATATATTGATCCTTGAAAAGTGTATTTTATTTCTCCATGTAGATTAACTAAAATTCTTAATAGGAATGAGAGCATCAATCTCTCATCAAGAGTGCCAAACGCTATATCAAGAGACCGAGTATCTTTGGTTTTGGCATTATTTCCACTACTTTTTGAAATTAGAAACTGTGATACAAGGTGCTAGATCATTTGATGACCTTTTCTACCATTGAAAATAATTTATTTAGCTTCTTCATGAATCGGGTGCTTCAATGGTGGTTTTTCATGGTACCAATTGACAACGAAATAATGTTTTCCACTATGGAATAGGAAAATGAGCCATTTTTTCAACATTTTATGCAATTCTTCTCAAATAAAAAAGAGAACATTTCTTTGTTCTCGTTTTCTATGACTTGGTGTTATACACAATATTAGTCCAAAAAGATATAATGTTATTAAGAGATCTTCCTTTATGTTCCAATCGTATAGTATATGCACAATTCAAAAGATGGAGAAACTACAAAATGGAACCATAGGGTTTTCAAAAACACATGAAAAGGATAAAAAGGGGCACCATGTGGAGGAAGAATCTCCAAAATGCCATCTAAGTGAAGGAACTACGAATGAGCTGCACAAAAGTGTTTATAAACACTTAAATGGTAGAGACTTTCCATCAACTCCATGAAAAGGTTGGAGGGATGGTGGAAGAAGAGAGATAGAAAGAGGCTAAGGATAGGGAAAAAATGGATAAAACGCACTAATGAATGCTCATTAGTACCAAAATGGTGGCCAAAATATCCACCTTATTGATGAAGAATCACCATGATGGAGAAAATGCTTCCAAGACCTCCACCACTTTCTCGAAAAGCACCATAGATACCTTCGCAAAGACCACTAAACATCCACCTAGTGCTTTGATACCATGTAGATAGTACATGCATGCAATGAAAATGAAAAGAAAGGTCTATTAAAAAAATGAAAGAGTGTGAGAGACTCAAAGTGACTAGACCAAGAAATGAGTAAACTCACATGGATTAGAAATGAGATTGCCAAGAGTATGGATTAGCCTCTACAAACTTATAACTAGGTACAAAGTGGGACAGATGCCCTCCGTATATAAACTCGGAGGAGGCTCTCCAATTGGCAACGTACCCAATTACAATGAGATACAATTTAAAATATGAAATGGAGTGTCTCTTGGATACAAAATGGAAATGCACTCATGTGGATACCTTAAGAAATGAGGTAGAAGAAATTATATTTTCAATGATATTGAGATGAGGGTCACATGCTGACTCCTCTACAAGGTCTAGGCATAAGGATTTCGAGGAGATTGGATCTAATTTGTTCCATAATATTTACTATTCTAGATACCCAACACATGCTCTCATATTCCTTGGAATCATATGTTTTGAGCAAAATTCTAAATCAATTATGGATCCTATAATTGGTTTCCTAGTGATGGTTATATAAATAAAGGAACCATGTAGAGTATTCTAGATGATTATTAGGCAAGGATTATAGAATTAGTTGATATGTGACTCGCAAGCACATCATCCCATTATCTCGCAATATATGTCACTCACATCCCGTAACATTGTGATGTATACATAAACGTGATGGTTGTACCGTAAGGCGTCATGGTTGTCAAACCGAAGATTAATCCCCCTATTTCTTTTGTAGTTTGCACATTCACCAACCTTTCATTTTCAAAGTAATATAACTATAATAATAATAATAATAATAATAATAATAATAATAATAATAATAATAATAATAATAATAATAACGTATCAATAGGTGAATCAGGTGGGAGAAAGAAACAATGCCCAAAACAATAAACAATGCCCAAAACAATCCTTACTGACAATCAATTGAGACATTACTCAAAACTATACATAATAATGAGCGAGATTAATCATAAAAATAAAACAAACATACATTGCTTTTTGTCTCAATCGATTGAAACAATATTCAAAGCTATGCATAAGAATGAGATAGTTTAACAATGATAAAACGAATAAACATTCTTTTCTGTATTGGCGGGCCTTGACTCTGAATGAATTATTTCACGGAGAATAATTTCAAGAAGAGTGAAACAGAGATGGCCCTCGTATAAGCCGATCTACGCACAAAACATTACAGGTATGGTCCTGTTGGTGATCAAGATTCAGCCTTCCATCGGTTGACAGATTGAAGGAAACTGATTGCATCCAGATGCGGCTCAGACCACTCGACTCCATGAAGCAGGCAAAAATCGCTCTCTTTTCAAGTTGTAATGGAGGAATGAAGGAGGCAGGAATCGCTCTCTTCATGAGTACAAGAATGGGAGCACGTTATCTGTAAATGCACGGATTTCAGGCCATGAAAAGAGTCAGTAAAATTACCTGCCGGAACTTTGTCGAACTTGAGCCACTTCGAATGACACACTTCAGCATCGAATTTCAAGAGTTGGAGATGTTTTACAATGATGCGCCGACTGTTGATAGCCTAATTTCCGCTTAATCTTTTCTGCCATCGCTCATAATCAGAATGCGTCCATTCATATCGGATGTCTGGAATTATAGTACAATGATGGATCTGCCTTGTTTTGTTTGTATACGGTTCTAGAGTAGGTAGAAAGTTTACACATCCCTACTTCATCAGTTTCTTGTAAGCCATTTTCACTTTCTCACACATATGTCTACATAATCCCCACACTATCCCACATATGTCCCATACATGTCTCATGCTAATCTGCATGTTGCGCCACATCATGTAAACATGGCAATATCCTATCTCATCCTCCCTTGTGTATGACCTTGACTTAGAGAAAATTGAGCTCCATTAATGAGTGCATTCTCTTTTCACCTTTTGTTTATGAAAGGTTATGACAATGATAATCATGATGATGATAATGGCAAAAAGAAAATGGTTCATCTTCTCTCACTAAACATTTATTTTTTTATTTACATATTTATTTATAAAGTAAACTAGAAGATGTCTAAGAGCATCAAAGAAGGATATAAATCCACACAAGCAAGACTTGATTATGTCTCCCATAGTTCAAGATTCATTGAGATCTATATTGGAGAAGATGTTGTAGGAGCTCCCTACAAATAACTTGTGCACTTGATGAGAATGGTAAATAATGAAGTAGTCAAAATTAGGCCCTCCACATACTCATTCATAATTACTTATCCAGAAAACTGATAAAGCTTCTATGTATGTGATCGTATTAAATTTTGAACTAGATCTCAATAGTTATCTTCAGACACGTTTGATGCAATCGCAATGATAAAAAATGATTAGAACATAATATATATTTCTTTTTCGCTTTTGTGGTAAACTTACATCTACCCCAACTATTGGAAGAAAATAGAAATAACATAATTTGTCTCATGCTCAGTTTAAATAACTGTGAATAAAACATCGACCTTGAATGAGATGGTAAACAAATGCAATGGGCATGTTTAAACAGTAGCATGGGCAAACGGAGGCGCATTCATCATGCCAAATAAATTGGCATAATTTTGCATGAGTTCAAGAATAAGGCAATCCATTCATCTGCTTTCCTCCTATGCATTGCATGAAAAAACGGAGAAAAATGATTGTCTCTAGAGCCTGTAATTATGTGTTAAAAAGAATGTAGATATAAATAATACCTATGTGGCATAGCCCTCATTCCAGCAAGCGGGGGTCTGAATTTCACCCAAGAGGAAAATCAGAATTTAGATTTTGTGTGGGGAAGAGGTCCAAGTAAATCCATTACATTAGAGGCTACGCCTAACAAATTAACAGATATGACAGGCAAGCTTGAGACTGCTATGTTGATAGAAAATGATCCGTGAAGGTCGTGTTATTACTGGTATGTGAATTACTTAGAGATTTTCAACAAAGGATTGATGTCAATAGTTTCACACAATGTTTCATTATGCAGAGCTTGCTGGAACATTAAGCAATCCGCAGAGATGATGCTAAAGATGCTCTAACTTCATTCATTGATAATATTCATCAACGTTAAATTATCTTTGTACGTAGTTATGGATCCCCACACAGGAGGTAAAGATGTCCTCGAGCTCTGGATTCTTTTCCTGCGATGGTGCAACCCTTGAAAAAAGAACTCCCCGAGTCCCCAATATAAATTTGCAAACTCTCTAATCCCAGACATTAGTGTTTAACAGACGTTCAATAGCATATTCTCCAGTTCTCAATAGGTACAGTTTCAAGGTCACATTTACACGAATATGAATACTTAATCTGTTGAAAGGGTTTGTACTCCAAGGAGTGCAAAACAATCAGCCACTGTTGGTCTTTTACTTGCATTGTTGAATGAGGTAGAGCATCAACAAGATTATATTATGCCCTACTCCCTGAGCTCCAATGCCCTCTATCAATCCAATATAAATTTGTAGACTCTCTAATCCCAAACATTAGTGTTTAACAGATGTTCAATAGCGTATTCCACAATGCTCAATACTCATGACTCATAATTCATTAGTCATTACTCAAACAACCTGCGACTCGTGAGGCTACATCCTACGGCCTTATATCAAGTCTTGAACTATGGGAGACATAATCAAGTCTTGCTTGTGTGGATTTATATCCTTCTTTGATGCTCTTAGACATCTTCTAGTTTACTTTATAAATAAATATGTAAATAAAAAAATAAATGTTTAGTGAGAGAAGATGAACCATTTTCTTTTTGCCATTATCATCATCATGATTATCATTGTCATAACCTTTCATAAACAAAAGGTGAAGAGAGAATGCACTCATTAATGGAGCTCAATTTTCTCTAAGTCAAGGTCATACACAAGGGAGGATGAGATAGGATATTGCCATGTTTACATGATGTGGCGCAACATGCAGATTAGCATGAGACATGTATGGGACATATGTGGGATAGTGTGGGGATTATGTAGACATATGTGTGAGAAAGTGAAAATAGCTTACAAGAAACTGATGAAGTAGGGATGTGTAAACTTTCTACCTACTCTAGAACCGTATACAAACAAAACAAGGCAGATCCATCATTGTACGTAAATGAAGACTCTACAGCATATGCAAGGGTTCCTCCCTTTCGCAAAAAACCGCGTATTATAGACGGAAATACTGTAGTAGCGATCAAGCTGCTCACCTATCCAACCGGAGTCGAAATGCTGCTGAAAAATTGGGCGACGAAATCGTGTTTGGTAAGACGAGCTGTTCGTTTTATGGATCCTGGTCCTCGAATAGAAGCTCACGGAAGCGGTCTGTGTCTCTTTGCTTGACTTCGCACTGCAGGATATTATTATATTTATTAGGGTCTGCGGACAGCATTCGGGACGATGTTAGAATTCAAACTTCAAAGTTAAGCCGTTCATACGGGACAGTGCAACATTACAAACATAATTTTTGTACCTGCACATTCGCGTGAATAATTAGGACGATGGAGTTTTGATATTCTACAGTGGGTTCACACTGTCCGCCGAAGCAATGAGCGCTTCCATTCAATAACCATGCGATATAATACTTTTGAAAACCCAAAACAGAATCCATATGGTATAAGGACAAGAGTTTTCACACAAAATAGATCTCAAAGTTCTGAAAATGCCACAAGAACATAACGTCAAGGTAGATAACACCTATGAAACCAAGAATCAAACATCGTAATCCATGAAAAATGCAGAAATCACAGAAGAAGAAGGCTAGAAAGTTTGTGCATGAAAGTTGCAAGAAGAAAAGATCTCGTACACACACTAGCAGAAAATATATAGAGTGAGAAGCTTGACCTTTTTATAGTGTCCCCCTCATGTATGACTTTACATGAGTCTAAAAAATGACCAAAAATATCAAATGATGCTTGCGTTTAGCTCTTCTATTGCAAGCTCTCTCAAAACAACTCTTCCTATCTCTACAAAGAGTATATCGAAAAGAATCATGGATCACTCTTCGATTGTCATTTTGTGTGCATTTGATCGAAGAGCGATCGAACATTCATATCTATCTCTTTCTCTCTCTCTCTTTTCTACTCTCTCTCTCTTTGTTTCTCTCACTGTCTCTCTCTTTCTCTCTCTCTCTCTCTCTCTCTCTCTCCTTCTTTATCCCTCTCTCTCTCTCTCTTTCTCTCTCTTTATGCAGGTTATTCAAGAACTTCAATGAGCATAATATATGGCTAAATATTGTTAGTACAATTTTCATAGTTTGTATATCATTCAAATTGTTTTGTTTTTCTTAATTAGTGTACTCACACTTACACATTCACATGCACATATACACATATAAATGCACAGGCATACATATACACACACACACATACACATACGTATACACATACGTATACACATACACATACACATGCACATAAACACTTATACACACACATAGACATACACATGTGTATACACACACATAAACCGATGCATTTACACATAAACATGCATGTAGACACACATAAACATACACATACACACACATATGCACAAACATATGTACATGCACATGCATGCATGCACATGCACATACACACACATATGCACAAACATATGTACATGCACATGCATGCATGCACATACACATACACACATAAACACATACTTATACACATGCACATGCATACACATACACAGGCATGCAAATGTAGATGCATGCACATGCATCCACATGCACATGCACATGCATACTCAGACATATACACATGCATATTTACACATACACATACACATGCATATATACACATACACATGTACACATACACACACAGACACATACACCTACATATACACATACACATACATATACACATATACAGTACATACACATAGAAACACAAATGCACACACATACATGCATATGCACACACTTAACAAATATAGATATATACCTACATGTGCTTATATACATACACACACTACACACACACATACATACATACATACATATATACACACAAACACACATATAATATGAATGAATTATACAGTTGAAGTAATGAATCACATGTTAAATATAAACTATGATAAAAGTCACTAGTACATTTTCTACATTAATTGGTATCATAAATACAATTAGAAACTTAAGTAAAATGTGAAAATATATAAATATAAAAAATTGTATGTGTGTATCAATGTAATTTATACATTGAATGTAAAATTTCAATCATTTGAATCCCCTCCTTGATCATGATCATCCACATCATCATGATCATCCATCATCCCGATCATCTAGATCATCATGATCATCTCAAGCTGCATTGTGGGTAAATGGGTCAGCACTCTATGACAATCGATATCGTCCCTCCTTTGTCTGTCTCTCCACCTCATCCATATTTGCCTCTCAATAATACTCCTATATTACATATATCAAACATAACTAAATAAAACATATGAAACATCAATAAAAATAAAATAAATAATATGAAATTTAATAATACTCAAAAAAGCATTCGAACGATCTCGCATGTACTCACTCAGATGTCGATATGCACAATGTGTTGCAAATTTGATTTTATTTTTTCGTAGGATATCGACCATAATCATTTTGCAACATTGAAACAAATTCAAAAGATTAATGATTAGTGTTTTGAATAAAATAAAAAATATAGTTTCAATAATACATATACATCAAATGTAGCAACAAAATCATGATGGCCCATTTGGCATAAGCGCAATGTATGACCTGACAGAACTCTCTTCTTTGTAATAGCTTGTGTTTATTTAATGAAACAAAAGTACATAGATTAGATGTAAAATATTTATACAACATATGCAAATTATAGCTCATAGTAATATAAACTATTTTGTATAGCTCCCACTAAGAAAATGGTTCCTAAAGATGTACTTGTCCTCAAAAATACTGCCAACACCTTAGGTGGAATGTTAGATTTTCTCTTATTGCTTCCTACAATACAATATCTCCTGTTATTTAATCTCAAACAATAGAAAAAGGGTCACTATATAAAAAAACTTTAAATCTATAAACATGCATACACACATACAAACACGCATACACTTAGACATACATACATACACTTAACACATACATACATGCATATACACATACACATACATATACATAACACATACATACACATACACATATACATACACAAAGATACATAATAAATACATACACATCTAAACATGCATACACACATACATGCACTTAAACATATGTACATACACTTACACATAGATTGACTTACACATAAATACATACACTTACACATACATACGTACATATACAAGTACAAATACATAAACATACACATCCACACACATACACATACACATACACACACATATAGATACATACCCATAAATAATAAATGCATGCACATTTATAAAAATACATACACACAAACTTCCATACATACATATGCATATACATGCATACACATACACCCACATACATAATAGATACACACACATTTATAAACATGCATACACACATACACACATATATTTACTTATACGTCCATACACATGCACACACATACATAATTAATACATACACATTTATAAACATGCATACACACATACAAACATGAATATACGAACACACACATACATACATACACATACATATATGGACACATACATATATGTACACATACATGTGCACATACATACACATACACATACACATACAAACATACATAATAAATACATGCACACATACATACACATACATACATAATAAATACATGCACACATACACATACACACATACAACCATCCATGTGTCAGCCATGTAACTACGTGTGCGCCAAGTGTCCTAGTTAACTCGAGTTAACTCAAGTGGATGCTTCTAAAAGGCTGTAGATCTCTTTGGGCAAAATACTCTCCCTATGTCCCCCATGGGGATTGAACCCAAGACCCCCTCCTGCACACCCTTGAGAATTAACAACTAAGCTAAGTGGATCACTTGTTCACAAGACCACAAGACTCCTAGTAATTCTAAACTCGAGATCTTTGGTCATACACACGGATGACCAAATGATGTCCGATTTCAGATCCCTTTGAATCGGTCAGATCCTTAGATCATAGACTCACCTTATTACACTTGGATTACATGAGATGATGTTGAGCATGAGGGGAAATGTTGAGATATGAAGCCTAAGGTGTGATGATCCAGGATGACATGTTCCACTTTTTCATTTCTTCAACATGTATAATGGTCATGCTAGTATATGTCAGGGATGTTTCATTGAGATTTATCTATCAAGAGTGTTGGCACATTCTTTTTTGTACCAGCTCACTCATTTGTGGACATTAGGTTTTGCCTTATGTGTTGTCTTTATATATTGCAATAGTTGTATTGTTGCATTATTTCATTTATGTATATTCCTTTTATGTAATAGAAGAAGAAGAACAAGATTATTCTACCTTGGCTCAATCTGTCTTTGCTCCTACTTGAGTGTGAGAGTGTGTGAGTGAGTTCTCTTCCTTATCTCCTTTCTCATGACACCCACGACTAGAAGTGTGGTGTTTATATACACCTCTTGATTTTTTATGGTGGTTAGATCTTTTATCTGAAATGTATTCCCAATATCTAGGAACAATGTGAATTTCAGTTAAGAAACAAAGCCATGGCTTTTGGATCCCTTCAATCACGAGATTCTCTCAATATCTTACTTTTAGCATTATCTAAGATAAACTCAAAGCTTTAACCTTTAAATTCTTCAAACCATATGTTTATGTTTTAACCTTTGAACAAGCCCTTTAGCTTGCTCCTTGCACCTAAAAAAACCATACGTGACATCTTTAGTCTATCTATCACTATGGACTATAAATATTTGGCATGTTTCTTTCTCAATTCTACTCTTTGCACATCAAGGGAGCACCCATGTTGTGAACTAAAATCCTTAAGAAGACAAGTCAAGGGCATCTCATTATTAAGTTCCAAAATGATAAGTTTTTTAGTCTCATACAGTGCTATAAGTTCATCACCAGATGATAGTGTATGTAGCTCTAGAACACATAAAGATGCTTGAAGCTTTATAAAGAAGGCTAGGCCAAATAGATCAAGATAGATACAAGGGAAAATAGTCAATCAAGAGGA